>JAEIFN010001057.1:0-600000 GCA_018903675.1 Zaprionus capensis | reverse complement strand
CAATGAATATGCTTCGTCTATGCTTTCCTTTATTTCTCTCTCTCTCTCTTTCATTATGTTTTGAAAAGAAAACAATGGCAACTCTAATGATGGGAAAAGCACCCAGCCCAGCCCAGTGCAAAGTCCAGAAACAGATGATTAAATCTGTTACAACAAAGGACGAAATATCATTCAAATTAGGAGCTCATTGTCGTACTTTTGTTGCCAATGGAGCACCCAGTACCCAATGCAGTACCTTTGTTTCCACACACAATGGCGACACAAATGACGCTAACAACCTCTGTACTACGCTAGATAAACTGCTTACAACTCCTCAACATCACCAAACACACACCCCCCCCCCACCCCACTAGAAATATAATAATACATGGCATAGAAGCAGTAGAGAAATCCAATGCATCAATTGCATAAACAATACAAGTTCTTAACTAAATTCCTATACAAATTTTCCAAATTTTAAGAACAACTTTTGGATTATGAATTTGTTGTCATATTATTTATATAGTATGGAGATAATCCTGCAGTCAAAGTAGATAGTTGTCTCTAGCTTTGATTGGCACTGACAAGTTATTTTGTAATGTGCAGATAATTCTTTAATGTTTTAATTATTTATTACGCTCTTTACAATTTTAACAATGCGCTGTCTTACCTCTTTTAAATGATAGTGACGCTCTGCTGCTCCTTTGCGTTATCGAACACTATGCTATCGATAGGGATTACAATAACTAAATAAACTTACGATAGTGTATCGATTAAGGTTTTACTTAACAACACAAGACTTAACATTAGAGGTGGAAATAAATCGATGTTCACTGAATCGATTTCGTTTCAAAAATTCTAGGAAAAAAATCGATTCAAATCGATTTAAATCGAAAATTTGAGATATAAGAAATAAAAAGCGGTTTTATTGGCTTGAAATAAAAGAAAAAAATATACAATATAATAAAGACCTCATATTGTTATTAAACAATTACCCCGAACTCAAAATTATACAAAAACTAATGCTTATCCGTCGCAGTATACCTAAAAAACTAACATTTTATACCACCACTAGACATGTTTACTTATTTAGTTGTAGTAATTTATTACTATTTTCAAATTTTCGATTAAATCGATTCTCAAAAATTAAATTAATACATCGGAAAAAATTGAAAACATCGATTAATCGATTCGAGAATTGATTTAACTTCCAGCTCTACTTAACATAATAGAGTTAAACTTAAAAATAAATAAAGTACAATGTAGTCAATTTTTTTGCAATATTTTTGTGTGCCAAGACAGTTCGAAAACTGAGACAGATTTCTCTGTCGATGTTGATTAAGAATATATATATATATATATATATATATTCTATATATATATATATAAATATATATATATATATATATATATATATTCTATATATATATATATAAATATATATATATATATATATATATATATATATATATATATATAGATGTGCCCTAAAGTTCGTTGCAAATTCCTAAAATGTATATACCCCATGCAAGACTTAAACAAGCAAAGTTATGTGTGCTGAATGAATGATAAGAACTTAGTCTGTTTCTAAAATAAATGTGTGTGGGTTATGGCCTAAAAATCGTATTATAAATTAGGGCAATCCCATTCCCTTTTAAACGCATATACTCTAGCATAGTCATCATGATATATAGAGATATACAGTTCGTCATGTCATTAACTCATTCCATTATTCTTTTCATATGCATCTTTCAAATCGAATGACGATGCGCCCACTTCGAGTTTGATTTCCATACGCGTGTGCCTGTCAGAATAATGTCACTATAAATATTGTTCATGTCTAAATATAACATTTATGATTTCCTCCAGAAATAATTTATAAATCCCAAATTTTTGACAAAGTATCAAAAATATTTCTAGAACAAACCCACACATACACACAAAAATAAAACATCTCAGCCATCAGCAGGTTCTCGTTTTTTCTGAGGGCATGGAAACAGATTGACATCCAAAAGCTTTATGTTTTGGGAATATTCCAGGGCTGTGGAACACACACTACGCAAAACCTACTCTCAGTGTTCTTTCCAACCACTGGCAATTACTCTCTCTCCTCCAAAGCCAGCGTAAAACAGCATGTAAACATTCTCTGTTCGTTAATGTCCTTAAATAGACAAGAGGCAAGGGGCACGGGGCAGATTCTCTCACGCACATAAACGCAAGAGCAAGACTACGTATGCATACAGACATCTACATACATGAATTCAAGTATATGAGAAACGGCAGAAACATATTCATTATTATACACAATATATAGATTTATTTAGGTTCGTTGGGACAAAGTAAAAAACGATAATAAATAATTAAAATAAATTAATAAAGTTAATAAATAATTTGTATGTGAAACGATATGAGCCACACCTAGTATTTATACCCTTCGACCATTGAAAATGGTCAAAAAAGGGTATACTAACTTTGTGCAAATGTATGTAACAGGCTGAAGGAGGCGTGGGAGACCCCATAAAGTATATATATTCTTGCTCAGGATCACAAGCCGAGTCGATTGAGCCATGTCTGTCTGTCTGTCCGTCTGTCCGTCTGTCTGTGTGAACGCACAGATCTCAGCTATTATAAAAGCTAGAGTTACCAAATTTGGCAGGAAGACGCCTGTGTACTATAAGCTGATGAAGTTTATTTCAAATGTTAGGTGCCACGCCCACCGCCCCCACAAATCAATAATTCAATTTTTGAACTCAATTTGTAAGCGCTGTATAAAAGATACAACTTTCTGACTTTAACATATACTAAGCTGAATAAAATATCTACGTAGTCTCCAAATTACAATCCGATCGGACAATAATCACAGAAGTTATTTAAGAAAATATGAGCATAAAACCAAGTGCTTCTGTCAGCTAACAAGGGAGGCGGGCGAGCGCGAGCGCCATCTGTCGGGATTAATTTCAATGCATGTGCATATGCATGTGTGTACGAATTTAACAAATTAAACTACAAGGGAACATAGGTCGAAGGGTATCCCACTGCCCTTTATCTCAACCAACATTATTCTATCGACTTTTCGCCTTGGAGAGCATTTTTAAGGTCCGAGGAGAAAAGCAGTACTTCCATGAAAGGTTTAAAAGAGTATGACATACTTCACTCTTGTGTCGATCTCTTTTAAACCTTCTTTGGTAGCGCTGCTCTAAAAAAGTAAAGAAAACTTTACGTAAATATCTCTACAGCTTCACTCACTGTTCAAGCACTAGCATGCACATGTACTAGCACTTCACTGTACAGTACGACTCTGTACTGCACTACACTGCTGTGCTATCGGCAAGACTATCAGGTATCAAGGATATTGTCCCATGCAGCGATCCCTTATCTGTGTTTACTACCGGCTACAACATTTTATGACCTCACGTACACACATGTTTACGATTAGTAAGAAGGGATCTCAACTATCCTGTATTTGTATTGAATAATAATTATCCCACGCTGCGTCTTTCAAGTGCAGCATATATAAATAGAGATAAGTGAAATAACCACCACCGCGGTTTCTTATAACACCGCATTAGATTCTAAGATCAGTTCTAAATAAACTCGCAAACTGTAGAGACATACAATCTTCTACGTAGGCAGTTGAAATAAACTCATAAAAGTGTTTAGAAGTGTACCTTTCTTTACATTTTTTGGTCCTTCGAGCCGGATAGAACATTTTTCATGTCCTCCGTGTTGAACTAGTCGTCGATCACTATGGCCATCGACCGAACATACTTGTATTCGGAGATGAAGCAAGCCAAGGAAGACGAAGAGCCGATGCCACTCGTGGACACTGGCAAAAAAGTGATGCACGCTAAGCCGGGTGCTTCTAAAGGACTTGAAGTATATCCGGGTGATGATCCAATATATGCTTTGGCATACACCGAAGCTACAAATCTAAGGCGATACATAGATACTGTGAACGCCAACCATTACAATACCGATTTGAAGAAATTGGGGTGCCACAGAAAGACATTGGATTTCCATTGGTCACAAGTACAAAAATCGGTGAATATGATAAACTCAATTTATGGGAATTTTGCCTACTATTGGGAAATCTTTGTACCCCTGGAAATTGATGTCGAGCATCTATTGATGCCAATAGATACAATACTAAACCGGAATCAACAAAACAAAAAGGAACTGCTGAAGAACCATTGCGAAGGCAGTATCCATAAGTCGTTGGTCACTAGGTCAGTCAATACAGGCAACCAAAATCCACGAACAGAAGAGGAACTGCTGAAGAACCATTGTGAAGGCAGTATCCCTAAGTTCTCGCAAACTAGCTCAGCCGATACGAGCAAAATGAGCATGGAGCAAACTAAGAAGCTCAACAATAAAAGCCATGGAGTATCTGGACTCGAAGTGCAAAATACAAGGAGCAACCGTTTCCCGCCGGCAAGCCCCCAAATGAGAGGATCGTGGTTATATGGACCACAGCGTTCAAAATTGGATATGTGTAGCCATGCCACACCGACGACTCAAGGGAGGGATGCACAACAAGCCCAGAAGCAGATGGGCAAACTGGAAGAGAACCTCGCCCAGACACAGATGGGCACTCTCGAGGAGGACTTCAACCAGACACAGAAGGGTAAACTCAAGACGCACCTCACCCATTCGCTGATGCGCGTAGAAGAGTCCACTTTAAAGACCTTCACTCAAGAAGCACGGCGTAAGCGAGAACAACAGGAATGTGAGAGTGGAACCCAAACACAGGACCCTAAATATGTCGATACTTTGGGCGTCTACGAAGTTGGCACCGCGCTGAGCAGCGTCGGGTCAAATATATGTGCTACAGAACCAGAAAAGGATTGCACCAATACTCTACAGTGTGCAGCCCATAGCACCAAAGAGACAGCTACGGTGACCAATCTGGACTCTCAGACACTGGAGCAATTTTCCGTCCAGCAAGAGAATTTCAACATTGAGCTGGCCAATATTCATTTTGAGCAGTTCCATCTGGATATTCAAGAATCGTCAAAAGCGTCTAGCTCATCGTCGTCACAAGGAACGCCGTCAAACCCTCAGCCGCTCTAAGAAGAAAGAGTTCTTCCAAAAGGACGGGACTGGAACTGGAGGCAATGGTCAGAAGAGGAGCCCAACACTGGGCAACAAAAATGATCTCTTCTTGTACAAGGACGAGCGTTCGCATAAATCAGCCGAAATACTGGTGGTGGGGTTTCCTGGACCTCCGCAAAATGTTCACGCACAACCGTGCCCATGAGTATGGAGTTTCTGGCCCCCGCAGAATGTTCAAGCACTAGCATGAACATGTACTAGCACTGCACTGTACAGTACGACACTGTACTGCACTACACTGCTGTGCTATCGGCAAGACTATCAGGTATCAAGGATATTGTCCCATGCAGCGATCCCTTATCTGTGTTTACGACCGGCTACAATATTTTATGACCTCACGTACACACATGTTTACGATTAGTAAGAAGGGATCTCAACTATCCTGTATTTGTATTGAATAATAATTATTCTACGCTACGTCTTTCAAGTGCAGCATATATAAATAGAGATAAGTGAAATAACCACCACCGCGGTTTCTTATAACACCGCATTAGATTCTAAGATCAGTTCTAAATAAACTCGCAAAGTGTAGAGACATACAATCTTCTACATAGGCAGTTGAAATAAACTCATAAAAGTGTTTAGAAGTGTACTTTCTGTACACTCACTTATGCAGCCGCTTCTCTCATTCGAAAACCGACGGAACTATGGATAAGTCAACATGAATATCTTTTGTTTTTATTATCAGATTGAAATGTGTATATGCATATGTGGTATACATCACTTATGCATTGTAATTTTGAGCATAGGTTCATATGACATACCATCACTTATGCATTTATGTTTGTTCATGCTGAAGCAGAATGAAAAGTGTTTATTCCTAGTAGAGGTACATGTCGGAATTACTTCCTGTACTGCTAGACACCCTCCTTAACTAACCATACAACCATGTCAAGCAAAAATGTATAAAACAGGCAGAAAGAGGCGTGCCAGAGCCCACAAAATATACATATGCTGAAACAGCATCAACAGCTGAGTCGATATAGCCATGTCAGTCTAACTGTCTGTCTGTCTGCCCGTCCGTCCGTATGAAAACCTATATGTCAAAGACTATAAGACCTAGGGCTACCAAATTTGCTATCAATAAATATTATAATTGCACGCAGATCAAGTTTATTTCAAATTTTGCATGATTTTGATGAATCTCCGTAATGTATTTGTGCCACGCCCCTATTCTACTCTACCTCAAACTCATTTGAGCTCATCGAAGTTAAAGTTTAGCTCATCTGCCATGGCTAGGCTAATGATTAGCTGGTTTGTGGTTGCCGTTGAGGGCCGGCTCAATTTACAACAAATTTATTTACCATTTTAGGAGTCATTAGCTACGCAAAGGCAGCATACCCACCACCACACCTACCCTAGAGGGTGCTAACAACCTTTCAGAGTTAATAGCAATTAAGGCGATGCTTAAGGTTTAGAGGGATGCCACGAATTCCGGAAGTGGCCTTGAAGGGGGAGTTTGCAATTAACCAGTAATTGCAACAGAAACTAGCCAATTGCTTAGGCTTCTTGTGGGTAGCAACGTGTGCGTCCTAATCCTTCAAAACTTTACTAGCATTAACGGCGTGTGCCGTTTTTATTGTTCTTAGTATGTCAACGCTGTTTCCCCTCTTTTATATGCATACTTGTACTGTATGTATATGTATATGTATGTATGTGATTAACCGCAACTTATATTATTATCCAGGGGCTTTAAAAATCATTCCCTCATAATTGCAGTTCTGTCGGTTGTTCCGAAAAGAAACATGTTGTTCCTTGTACACGTATATGCTGTATGTATCATACATAACTAAACGGTACAACTCTATTCCATACATTCTTTCATAAATATGTATGTATATACATACATATGTTATGAAAGAATGTATGGAATAGAGTTGTACCGTTTAGTTCAAACTAAGTTCGTTTGAACTAATCCGCAAACTGAACTAACGAACTAAATCCCTGATTTTAATTCATTGCTCTTTTGTTCTTTTGGTCTTCGTTGGTCAAAATCTTATTCTTTCATTGCATTTTGCCATGCTCCGCGTATGTTTACAACTGTCGACGATGGAACAAAATACTCGAAGACCAAAAGAATTAAAAACTATAGAACGAACTAAAAGACGCACACGAACAAACTACAGATTTAACTATAGTTCTTTGAAAAATTAACTAATGAACTAAATCCCTGAAACGAAGCCAACAACTCTAGTATGGTATTTAGGTTTGCACTTTAAACTAAGTATTTTATTACATTAGAAACATTCTAGATTGATGGAGCGATAGTTATCGATAAGTTCATAAATGTAAATCGATATATTATCAGTTGCAGCACTGAAAAGCTGAGTAAGAAAAGTACTACAAGAATGAAAGCATGTGTGTACAATTTCTCCATCTATAATCTGATGTTACATTAAACTTAAACAGGTTTATATATAATAGAGACATTAAAATGAAATAATTTTAGCCTTCGATGGATGGTAACAACCAGAAAAGGCGTGGCAGATCAACACAAGCTATTTATACACTTGTCTACTTTTTGTTTATAAAAAAAACTGTACAAAAGATTAGAATAATTAGGTCTTACAATACAGTCGAGTTACAATTATACAATTCACTGCTTAAGTAAAACGGGTTGGCACCTGAAGTGCGTGAGAGCCTTTTAAGTCTGCTCCATTGATGGATGTTGTTGTATATTCCGTACTGCAAGTACATTCAAGTGAAGCTCCAGATGGTCTTTATATTTTTGACTGAATTTAACGATGGTGTCTTGAACTGTCATGGTCACGATGAAGCGCGGAACTGAAGCATGGAACTTCGTACATAGAAAAGTGTGCCTGCTATTGTTTTTAGAACTTTGAACTGGTACGTTTGCATGGTACAATAGTTGCATTGCTATTGGGGCAGTTGGACCCTACAGCTGTATACTATACATACGTCCAGAACTGGCACCTTATAAATAAGCAGCTTGTTGGAAAGACTGAGAGAAGAAACCTATTAAGGTAACCCATAGAATTTTCTACCCTTGAGCTGTAGCTTATTTGCTTAATGTAATCTTCATTTTAGTGTATTGTTTAGTGTCAGCTCCAACTATTTAGCGCTATTAGCCGTGGGTAGAAGTTTTTCTAAATTATCATTGAAGGAGAGCATTCCATCTGTCTCTCCGACTTGATCGTTTGTTAGAAATAGTCCCACTGCTTAGTTTGGCCTTCCTTTAGTCATTCCCTACTTATTTGACCGTCGTTTAACCTGTCGATATTTTCTAGTAACATCGATAATAGAACCTGCCTACAAAACCAAGCCCATTTTCCCTGGGCTTACCTTGCTGTATCGTAGACAGGGCACTTTAATGCAATTCGTTCGTTAAAGGATATATATTTATATTCAGCATGTATCAATTGAATAATGTCTGCATGTCTGGCACTACATTCAGCAGTAGTTTCAGTATTTACAAATCTAATTTATAAATACCAAATTTGGTATTATTGATGTTCTCTATATGCAGATCAAGGATAGATAGATAGACAGATATGTTATATCTTACAGACATGTAAGAGACATGTTAAAGACATGTTACAGACAAGAAATGTTACAGACATGTTACAATCATACCACGGACATGTTATATTCAATTATTAATTCAATAATTTATATAAATATAAACCAATTGTCCAAGGAAGGAGCAAATTTGTTTGTGCAAACATGTTTCATAACTCGAAGTAGGAACTAACAAAAACTGTGACCCTTTTCGCCAATTTTTCAACGATTTTTTACATGAGTGAGAGTGAGTTTCCTTTACACTTCTAGCTGTTTAACATAATTGAACTAATAAGTAAAGCAAAATGTGTAGAGAAGTAAAGTGCATAAGATATATACAAGATAAGTACTATATATGTCTATATCCTATATCATTCATTCATTGTGCCAACTATACACAGTAATATAGTAAACAAAGTAACGACGAATTTGATATTTACATTGTAAAATGTCTCTATATTAGTATATTCAGCTGATTGCTGAGGCTGTCTTTGTCATTCTACAGAGAGAATTCGTTGGTATGGTTGGCAAAATTCCAAAAGTTTTCTCTTCGAATACCGTTGATCATCTTGCAAACAAGAGTATTTAGAGTTTCTATGACACAATTGGATCTAACAGAGCTACCATAGTAAATTGCACTCGGCCACAAGCAACACCAGCACCACCAGCAGCAGCCTCATTGCCATCCGCCTTTTTTCGCTTTCATTCATAAATTTATATTCTTAAAATAGAGAATGTGTTGCCCGATTCCGTTCACGACTCTGTCTTCGTTGTCATCTTAAGGCAACGACCAGCTCGCTCTCCCGAAACCAAGCAAGGTTAAAAGAATTTGATTAATATTAGAATATTTGCAGGCAAATTTTTTAATGCATTTCCGGTGTGTGCCTTGCCACTGAATATATGTACACATGAACGTGCGGTATGGCCGACTGAATAAATATATATATATATATACTATATATGTCTATATGTATATATATATATATATATATGTATATATATATATATGTATATATATATATATATATATATATATATATATATATATATCTATATATACGTATATATATATATATATATATATATATATATGTATATATATTAATATATCTATGCATACTTTGGAATGAAATATATGCTTGGATATGCAGTAATACTTCGCTGTTCCTTGTAGAAAGAACTATGTATACTATAACTATGGTCTGCACGAGCCGTTCTGGGATACTGTATACGAACTACATTAGGCTCCCCTTTTAAAAACTTACAATCAAACTTTGGAGTGTTCGAGAGGAAAATTCTACGCCAGATCTTTGGTCCTGCTCGCTTTCGCATTCTAATGAACCACAAACCGTATGAGCTTTACGACAACATTGACATAGTCCAGCGCATTACAATACAACGTATGCGCTGGCTCGGACATGTCGTACGTATGTAAGAAGCTCCAGTGAAGAAAGTGTTTGAGAGACAAGAGTCGATGTTGGGCGATGAAGGGGGGGGGGACAACCGCGGCTCAGATGGATGGAGCAAATGGAGAAGAACCTGGCTGCGTGTTAGTGAACCAATTGGAGGAGGATTGGAAGCAGAGGCTCCTGGCGAAGAGCGTCGGCCGTAACCCGATGACGGCTTGTAATGGCCAACTAAGAAGAAGAACAATCCAACTTTCCTTGAAACCCCTTTACTAATATTTTATCTATTGCATGCTTGTGCCTTCTTCTCGGAAGAAAGTGCCTCTCGTTTGCTTGGGCGGGAGCTGGTCTTTATTTGCCTTAGGTCCGCGCAGAACAAGCATCGGAATTCATTGTATCAACATCGATAGTTAAAGCAGCTCTGCGAACTGAGGAATTTCTTATTTTGTGCAAGAGCAATAATGATGTGTGTAAAACGATAAATATTACTTATGTTAAACCATATCAATAAGTTCCATACGATATATATGACTTACGTTAAACCGTTTAAACTTATCGATAGTTGCCAACGATGAATACTTTTGGTATTATTTAATAAGGAGTATGTTACACGGGAGAATATGAATTCGATCGGCAACGACGCGCCACGTTCTGTTCAACGTTTATTACGCGTCTGTTCATTTAAAATAAATCGAATATAATAATATAAGTATAATTAATTAAACAACAAGCGTTACAAAGCAACAACTACGTTTACATGTGTGTATGTAATCAATCAAAATTTGACTTGGCATATAGTAGTAGATTTTATTAAATGCAAAATCGTTGGCATAATAATAAAGAATATTGGTTTTCAATATAAGTGTAGATAGAAAATGTGCATAACTGGTTTAGGACAATTGGGTGGAGGGGGGGGGGGTCATGCTTTGATGTCATAGCGAATATGCATGTGTTAATGTGTTTTTAATGAGGAACTTTAGGAACTACTTAACATACTGATATTATCTCAGTGACGCTATCAATTGCGGCGGCGACACATTGTGTGTGTGTGTCTTTCTCAATGCAAACTGCGCGCAGAGGAAACAACCCTTATATATGAAAATGTCCTAACATTAAAAATAACCCCAATGTGCCTTATCCTCTCTCTCTCTGTCAGGGAAAAAATGCAGATTTTGTAATGTTTCACATTCGAATCTATGTTCGGCTCATCATTCATCTGAATTAGGTCCGGTTCTGGTTGCCCCGTATCTGTTAGATAAACATCACATTAGTGCGATTTCAAAGCTGATTAGTCGAGGGCATAAGTTGCGCAATCATCATTTTCGGATCTGCTACCTCATTCTTATACGCATTGTCATTTCAGTGACGTTGAGAGTATCTTGATATTCTATGAAGATGGTTAAATGTAATTTCATCACATTAACAATTGTTAATTATTGCCTGAGGTCACCAGCTTTGATGCTCTACAATTCTTTGCTGTATTCAATACTAGAGTATACTATTAACAACTAACTTAGGTTAGAATAGGTGGATGTGGGCGTGGCAATATTAAGAAATTAATTTTATCTGCTTTTGTTACATGTACAATAATTTGATTAACGAGGAACGGACTCCACTATAGCTGCCTCACCAAGAATATTTATGTTCTATATATATTAATATATATGTCTTTGTGAGGTCTGCCCTGTTACAAACATTGTTAGTACACCCCTTTATATGCCATTTGAATGCTCGAAGCATATGAAAAGACTTTGAAATTGTGGAAACAGTGAATGAATATATTATTGTTTAAAACTTGAATGATGAACGTGATACAAAAGCGATTCAAAAGAAACTTGAGCATGGCAAAAAAAAATTATACTAAAAAGAGAATGCAGAGAGAATCAACACACAATATTGTACAATAGACGAAAAGCGGAAAGTAAAATAAAGAAGAAAAATAATACAAGTGAGCACAAAGCCAGCAAAATGTATGTGTGTGTGTGTAAAAAGAAATGTTATGTATAGAATAAAAGAAATGAAGAATGTAAAGGCAGTGAAAGCAATTCAAAAAGAAACGCGTACTCACCGTACAACATTTACTTATACTACTTATGCTTTTGTGCACAATCGGAACTTTGAACTTTGTATACAACAATATTGTTTCATCATTCCACATACAAATATATTTCGACAATGGTTTTACTTACATTAAGGCACCTTACTAGTCAACAGGGAACCTATCTACGGCACAAGTCAATAAGGAACCTATCTACGGCACCTTCCTAGTCAATAAGGTACCTAACTACGGCATTCTTTTAGAATATTTGTTCTTATACCCACTTCCCCTAGGGTAGAAGGCTGTAACAACTTTGTTCAAACGTAACAGGCAGAAGGAGGCGTGGATTCCACAAACTACAATATATGTATATATTCTTAATCAGCATCAACAGACGAGTCAATATAGCCATGTCTCTCTGTCTGTGTAAACACACAAATCTCAGTTATTATTAAAGTTAGAGACACCAAATTTGGCAGTAAGATTCCTGTATACTATACGCTGATCAAGTTTATTTCAATACACTTGAAACTTGCTATACACTTGAAACTTGGTACAGAAAAAAACAAAAGAAATCGAAATTCGATTATACGAGTTCGTAATCCGCGAAAATTCAAAAATCGCGATCCTTTTTGAACACACCTCGTATATTATTATATTATTAATAATAAATAAGCGTGGCTTACGACCTGCATTTGTTAATAACATTTTAGCTGACTCAAGGTCAATATCGGTTCGATTTCTGCATCATAGCTTATCTAGTCGATATTTTTGCCAAACACAACAAGAACACTTGTCAAAAGACAAGGAGCGGGCTTGAATGTACAATTCTTTCACGAAGTAGCCAACTTCGATCATCAGCATTCATCGCTGACTAAATTGGTGATCGAAGGCAGTTTCATCTCCACACTGCTAGAACTGGTTGGGAATTCTAGTGGTGCCGAGGTGGAAACCAATTCAATAAACCAAGCTTGTCTCTTTGTTGTGTTTGGACTTAATCCTGCATTGAATTCTTCTGCGAGAATTCCTGATTGCAGTTGCACTTAGTTAAAAGGTGCATTAAGCTCTATTGGAGCATTGTCCGGTGTGTCTACCGTTATTTTTAATAAGCGTGGCTTACGACCTGCATTTGTTAATAACATTTTAGCTGACTCAAGGTCAATATCGGTTCGATTTCTGCATCATAGCTTATCTAGTCGATATTTTTGCCAAAATGAGTCAGCTAAAATGTTATTAACAAATGCAGAACCGATATTGACCTTGAGTCAGCTAAAATGTTATTAATAATAAATTATACTATTTATATATGAATGCCTTACCTGGCCTATCAATCGATTTCGTATGCGCTGCAGTTGTTTAATCATTTCTGAAACCGTACCGTCCTCATAATTATCTTGAACCTGTTCTTCGGTGGATGCTTTTAACATAGATTGATCGCTAAAAAGTAAACCATAATTCGTGCTTAAGTTTAAGGAATAATATTTGGAAAAGTTGATGTTGCTAGTTGGAACATATTAAATATACTAACCGAGAAACAAGACGCTCCATTTCAAAGGTTTGCTGTATTCGTACTTCAGAAAGGCTTGTCGACCCGTGCTCCCTATTATAAAATAAAGGCAAATTATATATATTATATAGTTTAGTTTATTGTATTTGGATGTATTAGTAATATTATTCATAATGCTTTACTTACCTTGCTGTTTTCAGCAAAGTGGGGCCTTCTGCAATGCTGGGCTTATTGAAATGCTCCGATATTGGTCCCAGTTCCGGTCGTATCTCACTGATCGAATTTTGTAGTGCCAGATTTGAGTTCCATTGCGACATGTGAATATCAATAAATTTCAAGTCCATTGCCCTGTTGTCTGCTAATATTGTAGAGCTCTGAACTTCCGGCTGACGTTTCGTTACCACAGAATCTGCATTTATTATAAAGAACTGATTATTCGATTCGTTCGATTTCGCTCGAGTCTCCTTCGAGTCTTCATTATGTATACTACGAGGCTTGGTCATCTTTCTTGTACATGTTTTTGGAGCTGACGATGATGGCTTAAGAAGTTGACGCGTACACTGCATAACATATTAAGAATTTACAAATATTTACATTATTTTCTTTGCGATTTGTAGCATTACTCACATGCAGGCCACTGTCTATATCCGATTCATTTGATATAGAACTAACGCTTCTGGTGTCCATATCCAGATCACTCTGCTCATCCCCGCTAACGGTTACCATCGCAACGCTTACAACAACAGGTCCAAGCTGCAGTAAGTTTTCGCTTTTCTCATTTTCTCCAATGATTCCTTTCTTATTACAGATCTACAAATGAATTCGAAGGGTTCGATATCAGTATTGGAGATAATCAGTGCTGTGGAAATAATCCTTAAATTTAATTATTTATTACGCTCTCAATGTGTTGCCTTAGCTCTCTTAAACGACAGTGACGCTCTCCCGCTCCTTTTGCGTTAATCAGCACTATGCTATGCATAGAGTTAACGATAACTAAATAAACTTACGATAGTGTATCGACTAAGGTCACACTTAGCAACACAAAACTTAACATAATAGAGCATAACTTAACAATAATTATTAATTTTATTTTTCTTTATATTTTGTAGAGTTGTTGATTTGAGTTCGTTTTAGGGACTTAGTTCATTAGATCATTTTTGGAAAAACTATAGTATAATCTGTAGTTGGTTCGTTCGAGTCTTTTAGTTTATTCTATAGTTCAATCTGTAGTTCGTTCGTTGGTTTGAGTTTTTAGTTCTTTTGGTCTTCGAGTTTTTTGTCCCTTCGTCGACAGTTGTAAACATACGCGGAGCATGGCAAAATGCAATGAAAGAATAAGATTTTGACCAACGAACACCAAAAGAACAAAAGATCAATGAATTAAAATCGGGGATTTTGTTCGTTATTTCAGTTTGCAGATTAGTTCAAATGAACTTAGTCTGAACTAAACGGTACAACTCTAATATTTTGATACTCTTGCATACATAAATTTTTGCCACAAAGTTTGTTTCGTAATTATAACACATGGATCAATAAGTCCCGAGACTGACAATGAAAACAACATTATTTTTGCAAAATTTTTTTTTATTTATTAACATAATCACCTTTTAGGGTGGTACAATCAACGCTTTTCCAATTTTTTAATATCATGTTTATAAAATCATATAATCATCGACTCGTTGCTGTTTTTGTTCCATTCGAAGCAATCGCGGCACCTACTTTTCATGCTCAATTCTTCATGAAGGATAGTAAATACACTTTCATATGATATCTGTGTCATCTCAGCAATCTCACGGAGCTTCACTTTACGATCTTTCATTATAATTTTTTGTCACTTCACTCACATTTTCCGGTGTAACGGCTTCCACAGGTCTACCCAAGCGTTTCGTGTCATTTGTGTCGGTACGACGACGTTTAAGCTCGGCAAACCACCGACAAATCGTTGCTTTTGATGGACAAGAGTCCGGGTAACATTTTTCAATCCATTGTTAGTACTCTAGAAAGACGTGGTTACTGGTTTACTACGAGCGTCATCTCTGGGTTAGTCTCGGGACTTATTAATCCATGTGTTACTTATTGATAGAATTATAATAATGTAATAAAAGGTCAAATATGAAATATATTTAGTTCTTAGTACCTCTAATTGTTTACCAGAACATGAACTAATTAAGAAAATCCCTGTAATATTGCAGAACTAACGTTAAGTGTGTTTTCAGATTTTGTTAGAGTTTGTTAATGTGTTTAACGGTTTGTGGCAGTCACGATACATCGCGAACAAGTTCCGCCAATCGATAGTTAAGTCGATGACAGACCAGCTGCAATCGAGTTAGAAGCCACCACTAAGAAAGCGACGCACCTAAAGAAGCTACACACAATTATAAAGATTAAAACTATAGAATTAAGGGAAATACTTGAATAAATATAATTTGCTACTTAATTCCATAGGTTTATTAAATAAGACGCAGGGTACGTCTAATAAATTAAAAAAATAGGCACAGGTATCTAAAATGAAAGAGAGATAGAGAGTGCGCTCAACTTTAGCTTCCTTGGCTTGTTGTCGATTCATTTCGAACTGAACATTTTATTTATAATGATGACTTCCGTTGGTATACAATTCACAACACTCAAATGAACACACACGCGACATAAACAAACAAGAGAGAGAGAGCACGCACGAACGCACACAAACAAACAGCTTCCGCAAATTTATATATGTATGTATATTCCTTTTATACCCGAACTCAATGAAAATGTGTACGAAAAAAAGGGGAATATTAAGTTATGGCAATACATACGAGTATGTGACAGTGTCAGTGCCAATGCCGCAGGGAAAAGAACGATCTTATTATATTGTATATTATATTGTACAACCAAAAAAGTGCAGCATCCTAAAACATTGTTAATGTATGCTTTAACACAGATAATAACTTAAATTGCAGGACATATTTAGTTTGCACATTGTCGGTTACAATATAACTTTGATTGGCTTTGTTGCGGAACGTATAAGTTGGCTATCGATAGGTAGTTATTTATTTTCTTTTAGGTAGATTTAGTATTTTACATTTAGAAACAGATAAGTTGGCTATCGATAGTTGGTTAGTATTTTATTGATGCGTTAGATTTAGTATTTTATTGTATGCGGTTTTATCGTTGTTGTAATTGGTCACACCGATTTAACTAAGAATTAAGCTCAGATCAGTTCGTCTGGCGATATGTAAGTGTTAGGGAAGAGAAACTGTGGTATGTAGTAGAGTTGTTGATTTGGGTTCGTTTCAGGGACTTAGCCCATTAGTTCATTTTTCGATGAACTATAGTTCAATCTTTAGTTCGTTCGTTCGAGTCTTTTAGTTCGTTATATAGTTCAATCTTTAGTTCGTTCGTTCGAGTCTTTTGGTCTTTAGATCGTTCGTCAAAATCTTGTTCTTTCATTGACATCCTACAATTTTGCCATTCTCCGCGCATGTTTTCAACTGTCGATCATTGAAATTAAATGTTTTAAATAAAAAATACTTGCATGTGGTATTGAAAATATATTAAGCTTAATTATGTTCAAATAAAAATCAAAATTCAAAAGCTAACAAAAAAAAAAATAATATATTATTACTATAATATTTGCTTCAAGTTAAAAAGGAACTTCATGTTTTTGGTTGATATTAATATGTTGGCTAAGAATATTAATTAAATAATGTAACTATTCCATATTATGCAGGAATGTGAGCTTATCGACCTTGTTTGGTTGCAACAAGCTCCTTCGGTCTGTTACTATCTATCGGTCTAACGAACGAACTAAAGGAATGAACAAAATCTTCGAAGACCAAAAGAACAAAAGACCAATGAACTAAAGACCAAAAGACCAATGAACTAAAGACCAAAAGACCAATGAACTAAAGACCAAAAGACCAATGAACTAAAGACCAAAAGACCAACGAACTATAATCAGGGATTTAGTTCATTAATTCAGTTTGAGAAGTAGTTCAAACGAACTAAGTCTGAACTAAACGGTACAACTCTAGTATGTAGACTTGGCACTAGATCTAAGGTTAAACTCTTGTAATGCCTTGCAAAGTGTATTATTTCCCTATAGATTAAAACATCATCCATTCAGCCCTTCCTTTTTGTTTGATGTACATTTGCCAACGGCAATCAATGATTGATTAAGGCATACCCTGCATATTGTCGGCGGCAGTATATAAACACAATTTAGAGTCGAAGGTGTCTTCAACCTAAATATACCCTCTGCAAGCGTATAGATATTTAGTTAGCTTCGATTGTTTGTGGTAATTCACTGTTATTTATTCTCTGTTTGTTATTTCATTTATCATGTTTTGTCAAAAGGAAGCACTTGTAATTTGCTCGCAATATGTAAAAGCATTGCGCTTTTCTCCAAAACTGAACCGAAACGAATGATGGAATTGAGTATTTCTAAAGTGTTCGATCAATGCAGAAGTGCTGCCACCCCTTCAATAATACCCTTAACACCCTCTGCGCACCCTCTTAGCCCCGGGAATGGAGATGATATCCGTACAAAACACACACACACATACACATTCTTAATGGGCTCAAGGTAAATAAAATAAATATTGTTCTTCCTTTTTAAAGCACCGCAACAAAAAAAACAACATCGCTATACAACAAGGTAAACATAAAAATAAAATGCGCACAAACTCAGACAAACAAAGTGCCAGAGAAATAATGAATTTTCAATAGAAATCCACGTTCCATTCGAAGGCACCTCACACACACACACAGAGACCAGTTGCCAAAGTCAAACCCTGTGCAATACCATTGGCTCGTGGTATTGTTTACGAGCCCTTCGGAAATAGCCTTCATGTCTTTGCGCACGTGTTGGCATTAAAAATGTATTTTGCTTCCATGCTAAAGGACCAAAGGACGGCAGCCTAAAAAGGAGATTACCACTTTACAAATAAGCAAGTCCACGGGCATAAGCTTACTCTCAGCTTAATAAGCTACATACTGGCCCCCCCCCCACACCGCCCCTCCCATCGTAGTATGCGCACTTAGCGCCGAATCGAAAACTATTTCTATGCAAACATATCATGCATATTTATTAACTAGCAAACTTCTTATGACATGCATGCAAAATCTTAAATATTTAATATTTATATATTATAAGATATATATGTATATAAATAAGAGTTAGAAGTTGTTAAGTTCTACTCTATTATGTTAACTTAACATTGTTAAGTCTTATGTTGTTAAGTGTGACCTTAGTCGATACACTATCGTAAGTTTATTTAGTTATCGTAAACCCTATCGATAGCATAGTGTTGAATAACGCAAGAGGAGCGGGAGAGCGTCACTATCGTTTAAGAGAGCGTAATAAATAATTAAAACATTAAAGGATTATCTCCACAAGTTGATCTTTATTATAAAAATCAAAAGTAAAATAAAGGTTGAATTGTTACATGAACGGATCTATGTACCAATATATATAATAAATATATATATATATTTTATTATATTGATATGTACATATATAGAAATACGTCTACAAATCTATATATTTGTATAAACATTTTACATATGAATTTTATTTTTGATTTTAATAAAAACAAGCACAAAAGCTACAGTCGAGCGAATGCAGACCAAAACGATTTTTATACCCTTCGACCATTGAAAATGGTCAAAAAAGGGTATACTAACTTTGTGCAAATGTATGTAACAGGCAGAAGGAAGCGTGGGAGACCCCATAAAGTATATATATTCTTGCTCAGGATCACAAGCCGAGTCGATTGAGCCATGTCTGTCTGTCTGTCCGTCTGTCCGGCTGTCCGTCTGTCTGTGTGAACGCACAGATCTCAGCTATTATAAAAGCTAGACTTACCAAATTTGGCAGGAAGACTCCTGTGTACTATAAGCTGATCAAGTTTGGTGCCACGCCCACCGCCTCCGTAAATCAATAACAATTAAACTCAATTTGTAACCGCTGTATAAAAGCTACAACTTTCCGTTTTTAACATATACTAAGCTGAATGAATTATCTACGTATTCTCCAAATTGCAATCCGATCGGACAATAATCACAGAAGTTATTTAAGAAAGTATGAGCATAAAACCAAATACTTCCGTCAGCTAACAAGAACGGCGGGCAAGCGCCATCTGTCGGGAATAATTGTTAAGCGTGTCCATATGCATACATAGGTGTATGAATTTAACAAATTAAACTACACGGCAACATAGGTCGAAGGGTATCCCACTGTCGCGTGCTGCGCGACTGTTGCTTTTCTTACTGGTTTAAATTAAATATTTAACTGTAATGTTTAGCGTGTTTTGATCTGCAAATCTTCTTATTGCGAACCAAAGAAGTGCATTCGAAAGCGAACAACAACTCGATCATAATGTTTATATACAATGTTGATATACTATGCCTATATACAATGTGTATACATAATAGATACCCTCTAGCCTACTACATAATATTTCTTAAATAACTTGTATGTTAATTATACGATCGCAACCAAATTTTCTGAAATGACTGGGCATTGATCATAATTGTTTTTACAAAATGATTAAAAATTAACTGTAGTGCGTTAAAATTATGCTTGGAATTCGGTTTATTTCGGATGATACAAGCTTTTGACTTTTTTTTCGATATGAGTTGGCTGACTATAATATCTAGCTTTCCTCCAAATTTCAATCTGATTCAAGCATAAACACAGAAGGTTTTTCAAAAACAATGAGCATAACATGAAGTGCTTGTGTCTGCTATAAAAGTGAAGGTCGAAGGGTATTACACTGTTGCGTGGCACTCGACTGTTGCTCCCGTTATACCCTCCAACCATTGAAAATGGTCAATAAACGGTATACTAACTTTGTGCAAATGTATGTAACAGGCAGAAGGAAGCGTGGCGATTGATCGATTGAGCCAAGTCTTTCTGTCTGTGTGAACACACAGATCTCAGCTATTATAAAAGCTAGAGATACCAAATTTGGCAGGAAGATTGCTGTTTACTATACGCTAATAAAATTTATTTCAAATGTTAAAGTCGATTTGTAAGCGACATATAAAAGATACAACTTTCCTACTTTAACATGTACTAAGCTGATTAAATATCAACATATTTTCCAAATTTCAATTTGATCGGTCCATTCTTGATCAGTTGTAGCATTAGCAAGCATTGATTTGTCTGATAGCAATGGAGGGCAATCAAAACGTGCGTAGTTTTCGGATTATTTGTGCACAGTAAACTAGCTTCTCTGTATTTTTTAAAGCTATTTTACAGAATGCCAGCATCCAGCATGTCTTTATGCTAATATTTTAGATAGCTCTTCATTGGCAAGATACTAATAATACAGCAATAATATTGTAGTATGTTACAGCTAATTTAAACTTGATAACAACAGAATTACAGACAAATCTGATCGTTATAATTGAAGAATTTGTATTTGCAAGTGAATCCATTCAAATGTTGACAGGAACTAAATTGATAAGTTTAATTGTTTCGTAACAGAGGCAGCAAAAAGTTTATATGGAAATAAGGAAACCTAATTGCAAGTTCTGTTTCAAATCGATTGATTTCGGCAATAGAATTATTTGTAAAACATAAGCAACAATGCACGGATAAAGCCTGCCTTTGATCCGCTCTTAGAAGTCTTAAAGAATCTCTTAAAACTCCAACTACTGCACCAATAATATATTTTAATATTATTAATTACCAACAGATCAATGCTGTATGTTCATACAGACGAAGTAGACTGCTTATACGTACTATACAAACCTTGCAAAAGGTCTGCCTTATAGAATAGAACTCAAATCATACTACAATAGCAATGGAATTGTCAAGAGGACAATGAATGCCCAAGCGAATGTAGTACACATGTGTTTATGGCCTAAGAGAGTATGAGTATGAGTGCGTTTTATTATGGGGTCTGACGTGGAAAATATATAAGCAAATTGAGCGTCTTTGTAACTGCGATAGATGCGGCAAAGTGTACTGCAGAAATGAACAAACATAAACAAGCATAAATAATGGATGATCCCCATCCCGGTCGGCGACGGGAAGTGACCCAAGCTAGCACGTTGTCCAGTCAGTCGACCTTTTGTGCTCGCGCCCTTTTGACCAAACAAGTACACCCTATCGAGAAGAGACAAAGCGCACAGTCGTGGCCACAAATACAAAAGGTTCTTTTGAACTACGATTTGCAAGCATCGCCGAGTTGAAAGTACTAGCTGGACAAAGACTATGTTCCTCATCCAATAAATATATATATACAAAGATATATATGTACAATGTCGATATGCAAATGAATGGAGTACCAAAAAAAGGCACAAAACAAATAGTAACTGAACCTTAGGAAGATTAAATGGCTCTATATCAATTTCAATATATAGGAAAGGTAGGAAATCTTAACACAGACAACATTCGTTTATTAGTTCCGAGTACCTACTGTAGCTACTTACCTATAAGTTAAGGAATTCATACAATCGTTAATGCCTGATTCTCAGTGTAAAGCTTGTGCCCCCAATCGGCTTAAGGCTTTGACAGCTTAGGCGCAGAGTATCTCACAATAGTATACACTCGACGGTAGCTTCCACACACACTCAGTGTCTCTGTCTCTGTCAGTATCTGTTCTTCACAAAATGAAAGAATCCGTACAAAGCCGAAATTTGTTAATGGCAAGGTGCTGTGGATGATGATGATGCTGAGGCGATTATTACACTTGTCGCGCCTTATTGTTGTTATTGCTGCTCTCCATCTTTGAGACGTATTAAAAGATGAGAGTACTGTGCGTATTATGTCAACTTATTGGTGGATGAAAGCTTAATTCATATATTTGAAATGTGTTATGTTATGTTTCTATAAGAACAATGGAGGATTTTATGTGAAAAATAATAAGACAATAGTAACAGCTATGGGATATCGTATTAGGAACAACTTCTATCACTCATACGAGTCTAAACGGCAAGATGAAGAAGAGAGCATCAAATATTATAGTTAAAAGGATAGCAAAGAGATTTAGAGTAAAGTTTGACTAAACTTAGATAGGTTAGATAGAATTCAAAGTTTTAAACAGCTTGTAGAGTTAGAGCTACTCGTATGTAGAATATGTTAGAGCCTAATGTAGTTCGAATAGTGTTGGAAAGTTAAAACTAATTCTACAAGGAACAGGCAAGTGTAACCGACTATAACTAGGTCAACACTGTGAACGTGCTCTTTGACTAAAATATATACAAAGACTACAGATAGTTAAGGAAGGTAAATTAAGTAAAGACTACAGATAATTAAGGAAGGTAAACTAAGTAAAGACTACAGATAGTTAAGGAAAGTAAATTAAGTAGGTCTAAGTATAAGCCAACAAGTATTAAGAGACCCTTCTCTCGACTCTAGCTTATGTTACTCATTAGGTATGCTTAAAGAAAACAGGACACCAAGGACATCAATGCAAAAGGAAACACCCGTATTTATGGCTCTTGAATTATTGAAAATTTGACCACTTGACCAATCAATGAATATTAGATGTATGCAGTGCTGCTGAATGTCGCAACTCTGCAACCAGAATCAACCCTAACACAATAATAGAGGCAACCCCAATATGAAACAAATAACGAAACGTGTGAGACATGAAGATACCCTACAGATAAAAGAAGAACTTACCTAATTCAGAACAAATTCTGCTCTGACCTATTGCAGATATGGAAATAAAGCTTTGAGCATACATATTGCTTTCATTGAGGTTGATGTAGAATAATGTTATTTGCAGAGCTGCCACGCCTTCTTTTGCTTGTTACATACATTTGCACAAAGTTATCGATAAAGTAGCAAAAAAATAATAGCAGTGCTTCGGTAGTAGTCGTTTTTTTTTTAATATTTATTCAATGTTTATGGCCATTTCAATGGAAAAAGGTCTTCTGGGGTAAACCAAGTTTGTAAAGATAAAAATAATAAAGGTGTTATAGACCCTACGAAGTATATCTATATGCCTAGCTTTTAATTTAAATTTAAATTACAATTTCAATTAATTTATATGTAAAAATAAAATTTGACTTAATTTGATTTTAAATTTTTAATTATTAAAGTTTTCATTTTAATTGTAATTGATAAACAGTCAACTTTCAATAAAAATAAATAAATATAAAAATAAATAGTCAGCATCAATTTTAGATATGTTTCAACTTTAAGATTTTACCAACTATGCTATCAATAAATACAATCCGCTCCTGTTGTGTTATTCAACACTATCGATAGGGTTTACGATAACTAAATAAACCTACTATAGTGTATCGAATAAGGTCACATTTAACAACACAAGACTTAACATAATAGAGTAGAACTTATCAAATTATAGGGTATCTTACTGCCATACTCTTACATATTTATACCCTTCGACCATTGAAAATGGTCAAAAAAGGGTATACTAACTTCGTGCAAATGTATGTAACAGGCAGAAGGAGGCGTGGGAGACCCCATAAAGTATATATATTCTTGCTCAGGATCACAAGCCGAGTCGATTGAGCCATGTCTATCTGTCTGCCTGTCTGTCTGTCTGTCTGTCCGTCTGTCCGTCTGTCTGTGTGAACGCACAGATCTCAGCTATTTTAAAAGCTAGAGTTACCAAATTTGGCAGGAAGACTCCTGTGTGCTATAAGCTGATCAAGTTTATTTCAAATGTTAGGTGCCACGCCCACCGCCCCCGTAAATCAAAAATTTAATTTTTGAACTCAATTTGTAAGCGCTGTATAAAAGATACAATTTTCTGACTTTAACATATACTAAGCTGAATGAAATATCTACGTATTCTCTAAATTACAATCCGATCGGACAATAAACACAAAAGTTATTTAAGAAAGTATGAGCATAAAACCAAATGCTTCTGTCATCAAACAAGAGAGGCAGGCAAGCGCGAAACGCGAGCGCCATCTGTTGGGAATAATTGTAAAGCATGTGCATATGCATATGTGTATGAATTTAACAAATTAAACTACACGGGAACATAGGTCGAAGGGTATCCCACTGTCGCGTTTTGCGCGACTGTTGCTCTCGTTTTATTTCGTTTTAGAGACACATGAGATCGTTATTGTTTCTATCGAAAGGTCCCACGAGAGTAACTCGCACGCCCAGAGCGCAATTCAATACTCAATCGCAGCATTAATATTCACAAGAGATTTGATTATGAGTGACCTTTGAATACATACATATATGAGTGTGCTCATAAGTTCGTTCAGAACTTAACATATATATATATATATGTACATATGCTACACACGAAAAGATTGTCCCCGAGTTTAACAAAAAACAAAGGAACAGAGAATGTTTAGGGATGAGATAATAAGAGAACATCTGAGACACATCTGGGCACCACATGGAAGAAACATATTCAGACATTCAGACTGCGCTAACAACAACAATAACAAACCAGGCGTATTGCATTTCCTATTGCCATAATTATGAATACATTAGATATTGCAATGCAAAAACACAAGTCAAGTTTTAGACTTCTAAGACTGTGGATTCTTCTCGATATTCGGTATATCTTAAGTGTGATTTTTAAGCTATTATATTTTTGGCAACACTGGTTAAAACATCTGAGCTGAATGAATCTTCTCGTACTCGTTTCCCTTCAACTACTTGTATTGAAAATGACCATAAAGGGCATATTAGTTTGTCTTATTATATATATTTATGGTCAGAAAACTATATTCTATACTTGTTAAGTTGTTCTTTGAATGTCTTTTAAAAATGCTAAAAAACTAACAAATCTAACATTTTTATACATTTTCATCTGTCATATATATCGCTAAGCTTAAGCGGAGCAGTTATTCACTATTAAGTAGAACAATAAGCGCATTGTTCGAGTTGCGATTAGCCGACGAAGTATTGAACAAGAGATTGCCAACAAACACTTTGTCTGTTCGATTAATTTGAGATTTGCCTGCAGAACTATATGAAGAACAAGTAACGAATAGACTTTAAGAACTGTGTGTAGCTACATTCCGTATTTGTGTGTGAGAAAGGCATAAAACAAGAAGATTGATACGACTAAAAGATAATAGTGTGTAATAGTGTTGGGTAATAACATTCTAACTATTGCTTTTAGTGGAGTATAGAATGTAACAGTCAAGTTCTAATTAACACTGTAACACTGTTGTAAACCCTATAATGCTGGCCACTAGTTCATAGCTGGTGAAATAAGTACTAACTTAGGAACTAACCAGTCAAATTGAGCACTCCAGCTTTTATACAGACAGAAGTCTGCTTTTGATGCTGATCAAGAATATATATAGTTTCTAGAGTTGTCAAGAGTGTTAACATGGTTTAACTCTTTGGTTAGCTGGTAGAAGAAGGCAGATTTGATTAAACATTAGGTGTTATATCAGTTCTCATACTTTAAAATGCAAAGTATTATTGAAGTATTCGGGGACTTAGTTCATTTTTCGAAGAACTATAGTTCAATTTTAAGTTCCTTCGTTCAAGTCTTTTAGTTCGTCCGAGTTTTAAATTCTTTTGGTCTTCGAGTATTTTGTTCCTTCGTCGACAGTTGTAAACATGCGCGGAGCATGGCAAAATGCATTGAAAGAATAAGATATTAACCAACGAACACCAAAAGAAGAAAACCAATGAACTAAAATCAGGGATTTAGTTCGTTAGTTCAGTTTGCGGATTAGTTCAAACGAACTTAGACTAAACTAAACGGTACAACGCTATTATTGAATGCTAGGCCGATACAATTGCGTTTTTAGGTTCATAAAAGGGCAAAAAGACGAATGGAATTGGTTAAATTTCTATTTAGGTCACATTTATAAGAATTTATTATTTTTATAGTGAAGTAGACGAGCGCCTTTAGACAACTCTGAAGCTGAGAGAATAGTTTACATATATTTTTATACCCTTCGACCATTGAAAATGGTCAAAAAAGGGTATACTAACTTTGTGCAAATGTATGTAACAGGCAGAAGGAGGCGTGGGAGACCCCATAAAGTATATATATTATTGCTCAAGATCACAAGACAAGTCGATTGAGCAATGTCTGTCTGTCTGTCCGGATGTCCGTCTGACCAGATGAACACATAGATCTCAGCTATTATAAACGCTAGAGACACCAAATTTGGGATGAAGGTTCCGATATACTCGGCGCAGATCAAGCTTATTTCAAATGTTAGTTTCCACGCCCACCGCCCCCACAAATCAATAATTTAATTTTTGAACTCAATTTGTAAGCGCTGTATAAAAGATACAACTTTCTGTCTTTAACATATACTAAGCTGAATGAAATATCTACGTAGTGTCCAAATCACAATCCAATCGAACAATAAACACAGAAGTTATTTAAGAAAGTATGAGCATAAAACAAAGTGCTTCTGTCAGCTAACAAGAGAGGCGGGATTAATTTCAAAGCATGTGCATATGCATATGTGTATGAATTTAACAAATTAAACTACACGGGAACATAGGTCAACTGTTGCTCTCGTTTTATATATTGTTAGTTAAAGAATTATGAACTAATGTGCATCAACAATAATATAAAATTCATATTTAAACATTTCAAAATCAAACAAAAACAAAAGAAAGGGCAAAAAACAGCTGTCAAGTAATTCTTATCTTTCTTAAACTTGCAACTAACACATGAAACTATTGCTCTTAAACTAATATTACTATTAATATTTGGTATGCTGATCATTGGCATCTATTACTGCCCTAAGACGCCTGTACATCGGTTGAATAAGAGCATTTAAATCATAATATTGATGAATTTTCAAACATTCCTCTTCAATAGCCTTTATTAGCGCATTTTTGTTTCTTTTGTCTTTTGGCTACCTTCCTCAGCTACCTTCAGCAATGCCAACAAATTTTCAATGGGGTTTAAGTCAGCACTATGGGCAGGTATGTGTCGATAACAATGTATTTGATCATTTCGTTTTTTGTATGAAGTGTCTGCAAATAGGGTCAATCGCCAGCACATCGTTTACCAGTAAGTAGGGAATTGGCTACCGATGCAAAGAATACAATAAGAGTACTTCTGAAGGTACCCCTAAATGGGTAGGTGAAAAGAGTATCCATGACTAGAGAAGTTATCTAACTAGTCATAAATATCTATCTAGTCATAAATAAAGAGTACTCATTATTGGGGTTGGTGGAAAGACTACCCACAAGAATACCCATTGTCTAGGTACCCAAAAAGTAGACGTACAATTATGTTTGGCGCTTAGTGGTTCGGTGTTCGCTTACTAAACGATAAATAGGATAACTAACAATGTATGGAGTAGTCGAATAAGTAGTTTAAGTATGGCTTATCGACACCCCTAGAACGAAAGGGCAGATATACTTGTTATACATACATATGTACTCCCGATGCGCTGATACTTCAATGGTTTTGAACTGTATTGTTTGAAGGTCGTTGTGGCGAAGACAAGATCCGACGCGCACCCGCGATAATGTTCTAATGTGGTAAGTATGAAAAGTTCGTTATACTCTTCGACCATTGAAAATGGTCAAAAAAGGGTACTTTGTGTGAATGTATGTAACAGGCAGAAGGAGGCGTGGCAGAGCCCATAAAGTATATTTATTCTTGCTCAGCAGAACTTCTTTGTCATTATATCATTGCAAATACGCAGCCCCCCTCCACAGCATAACAGAAAGTTTGCCAAACTTGACTGTTGCTATGATATTATGCAAATGTTATGTATGGATATATATAGACACCCCCTTTGTAAGTTATCCAAATGTTTATGACAATGATTATACTTACATTCTCTACAGTTCGAACTTTAATTTAAGGTCCACCTTCGGATTTAGCTGCAGCTATTATACGCAGATATTGTATCTTTTGCGTTCGCGTCCAGCTCAAAAACCGGAAACAACAATGTAGTACGACAGTGAGAGAGATTTGATTTCTTGCATTCGCATTCGCATTCGTTTTGCGTTTGTATTCGCATTCACCTGTTGTTATTTCAAGAGTGTTTATTTTTGTGGCGGCGCAGCTACAACAATCACCACCACAACAACAACAACAAAGTCAACAACGGCAACATGAGCAACTAGTTTTCCATGTTTTGCCTCGCGCACATTCGCATTCCGAAACCTTCGGGTGTCTCGTCTTCGAACCGATCTCAAGCCAAAGACGACTGCAGCCTCAGCAATCGCTGTTTTCTCTGGCACTTGCATATATATACATATATATATATATATATATATATATATATATATATATTTACCATGGATGTGGATGCTAAGGGGATAAAGACGGTTATTGATCCTTAAAGATTTACTTTAATATAACAATAATGTTGTAGCTTATAAAGTCATTTATATTAAGTGGATTGATCCTTCAAAATTTGCTTTAATATATCAATAATGTAGTCATTTATATTATTTAATGTTCATTATCATCATATGTGTATTATCATTCTATTTTAATAATGACTAATAATATAAAATATACATATTTTATTCAGCTGATCCTACCTACGGCCATGTAGGAGACACAAATAATTGTGCCGCAATTCAGTTTCGACTTTATCTATCTACTCCAAAACACGTTTTCGTAGCAATAGACAAGTATACGCAATCTAAAGCACAAACGCACGCACACACGCAATCGCACGCACACAACTTAAAACAAATGCAGTCACACACACATAAACTAATTTGCAATACCCTTTCCTTTGCTGCATATTGAATTTTCGCAGAAGTTTGCAATGCACAGAACGGATGTAAAGTTAAGGTATATATAGTATAGTTTTGTATATATAGTATACTATAGTAGAGTCTATATGAGCGTGCACAATCGAGCAAGTGCGATGATTGTCTCTCGAGCAAGTGCCAGACAAATAGATGTGAAAGAACCAAAATAAAGAAATTTAAGTTTTACAAAAATTTAAATAGATTCAATTAAATTAAATTCAATTAAATTAATTTTAAATTTAAACAACTTAAAATTTTGTAAACTTATACTTTACGCTTAATTATTTTAAATTGACTTTTTAAAAAATTCTTTCTATTAATATCTTTACTAATTCAGTCGACTGTATTTAGTTGACTTTAAATTAAATAAATTAAACAATTCTTTTTACAGACTTGTAGTGCAGCTTAGAAGATATATCTCCATTCCCATAATGTATATATATATTCTGAATCAGCATTAACAGCCAAGTCACTAACTTCGAGAGCTATCTTGAGATAAATTGGCACACATTCTGATAGCTGCAGGGTATTTAAAAGTACATAATGGAAACTGCAACATTTATATTTATCAATAATATACAAAATATAACATATTTAGTCATTAAGTCTTAATAAATAAATAGGTCTGAATAAAAAAAATATATTTATAGATTTTCAGCTCAACAATCTGAGACTTTAGAGATGAGAACTGAATAGAGATGAGAACTGAATACCCCTAATCTATTTCGAGTGCAATGCTCCAGTGCGTAAGACTCTAAACTAGAATTTTTGTTGTAAGAATATTCTCTTTTTTTTGTATTATTTGCTTTAATAGCTAGTTGTCTAGTTTAACCAGCTTAAACTGGCTAGAAAACTTGTCATTAGCCCCAAACTGCGAGCAAAGCCAACACACACACACTTATGTTTAGCTTAATGAGCATGCATGCAAGTGTGTGTGCAATTGTGTGTGTGTGTGCCTAAGTGCGTGTAGAATTCGATTAATCAGGAAAATTGCTATACTGAACAAAGGCTTCAACAAATAGAACAATTCTGACTTGAGATCAAGTGCATAAATAAAATGCAAAAAGCAGAAGGTTGCCAAGCTTCAATAGTCCTGTATTTTTTCTTAAATATTTAAATATCCGAACTTCATAAAGATCGTAAAAGACTATAATGACAAATTTGTTTTAGTTAGTTATAAGTATTAACATAACACAATATTATTAGTTAATATTACACATAGTTGCAACTATTGCAGTCTTGGAACTATTTTGAATTATCACAAACAGTAGATCGTACCATAACTAAATCTATTGTCAACCTTGGAAATGAATCAAAAAGGGTATACTAAGTTTGTGTATGTATCAGATAGGAGGAGGCGTGGCACTCTCAACAAGGTATATACAGTTAGTCAAGTAACTCTTTTCACATATGTACATACATATATTACATTAACATGTACATATGTGTAAAAAGTTACTTGACTTACTGTTACTTTTAAACAGGCCTTGTTTGTCCGTCTATGTGAAGTTTAAATATGGCATTTATAAAGGCTAGAGGCATGAAGGTGCCTGTACTTTAAGTACATTTTTTATTGCATACCGACAGGCGCTGCCTATAAAATTAGATGTTAAATAACTTCCATATTAATTATTCGTTTGCATATCACACCGATTTATTGAAGTCTTATGAAATGCGTTTATGAAGAATTTATATTTATACTGTGGGGTCTCTACATATATGTATATATATATATTATATCTTCTATCATAACTAGTAATAAATAGTAGTAGTATTATTATACAGCACATGGTTTATTATAGTACAGATAAACTAAAAATAAATTGTAGGCATAAAATCCATACAACATCAAAAAGTCGGCTGACTAAATTTAAGCAAGCGAAATATTTGTTCAATCTATAAATATCGTAATAAAAATATCGATAAAGGAAAAAATTCTAGTAAAGCAAAGTATGTGAAAACGGTCACACTGGGTGCTGCAATAATGTACAAAACGTAGGCAAGTAATTTTAGTTTATCTGTACAAATGTATGCCACAATCTATTACTGTTATACAACCTTCTGCACGAAGGCCATCATTCTTGGCTATAATAATCAAATCCTTGCTTTTGCACTGCACTAACTGGGAACTCAGTATTCGTTTATCTATTGTCATTGTGTTGTTGTTGCTGTCCGTCTTACCTTTAGGTAATTCGCCGACATACATACATTCATAACATATGTATGTCTGACGTAATACGTAAGTTAATGTCTGTCTACGTCTAAGCCTCTCAGAGTACACGAGAAATATATTCTTGAAGCCGCCGCCGTATTGTCATTGTTTTTTGATTATTTCTTTGATGTGCCGTTAACTACATGTGTTGCCCACAATTTATGGGGTTGCCACTTAGTTAGTCTGCAAAAAGGAGACAGCAGACAATTGCAAGTAGAATGCAAATATATGTATGTATGTATGTAACATATATGTGTGTATATGTGTATATATACATGTATATTTATATGTATATGTATATATGCATATGTATAGAATCAGTAGGCTAGATCGCATTTACAACAACAAAGAAACCAGTCTCTCAGCTAGGAATCTACTCGTACTTTGATCTGATATTTGTGGCTGCGTGGCAAATGCACCTGTCGTATTCAATGCTTGTGTGCTCAGTAGCAGAGTGTAGCAGAGAGTGGAGAAAACGAACGTATAAAGAGGCTTACCAAGTAACCGGTAGAGAACAGGTCCCCGGGGTTCAACAGTTTCCCAATTGCCCACACTTGTTTTGATCGTAGCAAACGCAAATTGAAAATCGACTGTAATTTTACAAGCTTAATTGCTTTTGCTTTTGTTTCGCTTTTAAACAATTATAAAATTACAGATTAAATATATATAACATAACATATATAATATACATAATAATATAACATAATATATGTACATACATATATAACATAATATACATACATTATATATCTCATGGAGAATCCCTAAAAACACCTGATTGGATGGAGTTAGTATTAAATAAAGCACTATTTTTGACTTTGTCACGCAACTTTGAAAAAGCCAGACTTGACGGAAACTAGCTAATTTGTCAACACTGGTCCAAATGCACGTAGTACGTCCATATGTATGTAAATTTCGCAAATTGTATAAGATGTAGGTATAATTTACTTATACAAATATACGCACGTGAATATGCATATGAATATTTATAAATATTATTATTTTATATCATATTATCATATTTAATAAAATATATATTATTATACATTGTTATTATTTATTAATTAAAATGGTATTCATTTCTTGTGGCTCACCTTATGTTAAACACCTTATTGATAGGTTATGTATATTCCATGCACAATTAATTTGTGCTTGACTAGTTATGTATGTTCTGCTTGAATTTAAATATGGCACTCAGAGAGAATTGTTTTCGGTTTTTTTTATATATAGGTCACATTTCAAATAAACTTTATTGAAACGCAATTAAATATTCTGCGTAACGGTGTTGGGACTGTGGGTACTTCGTTAAATTTATTGACTGAGGCGCCATATTCGTACATATACACATGTACATATGTCTCATATGAGAAGCTTATATTCATCATGACGTCACAATGTTATCGCTGTGCCTGTTTATCTATTTTGTTTATAGATATTTAACCTTTGGTTATCGCTTTGATTTTCTTTATTTATTCCTTCCTTCTCCTTCTACTCTATCTGCTTGAACATCATTGTTTTCTCTAAATGGTTTAGATTAACTCCACACTTGAAACGATTACAGACGACCGAGAAACGACAACCGACAACCGACTGGCGACTAGCGATAAACGATAACTAACATTTGCATCTGCTGGAGTATCGAAAACAATTGGATGCGCGACACAAAATGTTACCACCATCACCACCACCACAGCGTGGCAATGTTAAATTGTCACTGAATTCAATTGGATCCCACTTCCACCTTCAACGGGACTGCACTTTATAAAATGAGCGAATGCACGCGGTGTGCTCTTCAATATCTTAAGAGAGGATGTACGATTCGATACTGCGACGACTCGACACGAGCTTCGCACACACACACTGTGTGTGTCGCACTGTGCCTGCAAACTGCGTCAGTACTGGACTGTGCTCTCTTTTGCTCCGTCTCTTTCTACAAAGAGAGCGCACGTCAGAGCGGAGAGAGAGCCTCTGTATGACGTTGACGATGACCAATCGAATAACTGCACATACAATTAAGAACCAATCGCTGATAAATCGAAACGCGTTGGGCCCCGCCCATAGAGTGCCTTTTATATTCAGCATTATTACCGGCTTGGATTTTAGCCTGAATAGACCGTATCCAAGCGGAAATCAAGTCTCCACTTAGATCACTTTAAACGAGTTCTGTTGTCTTCATCTTTCACTTGCTAATGCCCTGTACTTTCAATTTATTTCGTACTATATAACATAATGTAATTTTAGCTATTTTTTTACTTTTAAATTTATAAATTATTTTAATATTAAATTTACTTTATTTTTTTCTTTTAATTTAAATTTAATATGACAATTTTTACTTGAAATAAAATTATGTTTTTAATTTTTTTTATAAAGGAACTTATGTTCATTTCTAATTGCACATGTATTTGAAAGGATTTGGAAGGTCTAAAAATATATAGAAACATGTATCGCATGACCCGATCTGACCCCCATTATTTTTTGGGGCTTCAAAAATTTTTCGAAACTCAGATGTGCTACGTAAATTTTGACTTCGAAATCCAGAAGAGATGGCGAAATTCTGACCTCGGATACAAAATACATATAACTGCATATGCCACTTACCCAGATCATGAAACTTTTTTTGTAGGGCTGTGTAATTAAAAAAAAAAGAAACTATAAATAAATAAAAAAATAATAAAATGTTAATAATTCTCCAAAGCTAGGCTCCTTTTCAAATATTATATTTTTTAAATATTTGTATTTGTTTTCACATTTCACTGAATATTATGAGTAAGGAACCTTACAAATTAAATATATATGTATATAGAAAATTGAATATATAAAGTAATTTATTAATATTTTTATATATTAATTTAATAATGTAGGCATTTCAATTACAAATTTAACCGTCTTTTATTAGAATAAATTCTGTAATGTTATAATTATAATAAATTTTAGTTTGTTACTTAAACTGACCGTACTTCGATTATTTGTTTAATATTTATTATTATAAAAATGTTATTATTTTGTATTAATTTGTGTACAATTAAATAAATGTCTAATTGTTTGGGAGTTCCGCATATTTACTCACTGTAAATTATGAACATGCAAATACATAATTTTAACTTATTTTTATTCTATCATAAATAAATCAATCTTATAATTTATCTATGGTTCCCACACACACTTATATCCAATACCGCAACCACTTTAATTTTCAAGGTTAAGAACCTTTGGTTTAAGTCCAGACTATTGCTATCTTATATTAGTGGTAATATCTCCACACGACATACATATGTATGTACCTGCGCGCGGTGATATGTCGTTTGTAGATTGGCGAATCGTCCTCTTCGTTTTTCTCCAACATCCACATTTGTGAGAAAAATAAAGGCTAAATTTACCAAACAGCTGTTAAATAAATCAATCTTATAATTTATCTATGGTTCTCATACGCACTAATAGAAGAACCACTTTCATTTTCAAGGTTAAGAACCTTTGGTTTGAGTCCAAAGCAAAAGAAGAACATCTATTATCATGTTATATTAGGGGTAACGACTTATCTCCGCGCGACATATCTAAACGACATACATATGTATGTACCTTCACGCGAAAAGAAAGGCTTAACTTACCTAACAGCTGTTTTTTCTCCAAAAAAACGAGGCGAAACATGCATCGTCATCATGACCTAGCTATAGTCATAAGGACCGGGTAATCCGCTGGGTATGTGTATATTTATTGGTCACTGCGGATTTAACGGATCCGTCATTTGTTGTCAGTTGGCTTAAGTTTTGCTGTTAACTTTTAACATGCTGTTTTTAACAGACCAGTTAACGGCGAAATGTTAAAAACGTGCCAATATTTCACATAAATCAACAGAGTTAGTTAGGTAAGCGGTGAACTGCTTGGACTGATTATAAATGCCAACCTACGTCACGAACCCATTCTGTGTCTAGGGTAAAATCACTAAGCATCGAACATATAGAGTACTCAAACAGCGAAAAGTAGTTGCCCAGTGGCCTTCGGTTTATTATGACCCCCGGTCCCGAAGTGTTTCACAAGTGAGCGTTCGACTCTTTTTGGTGAGCAATCCATAAACAGCAAACAGCGTCATCATGTCAGTCGCATAACGACAGCGAAACGATGAGCATGGATATATTTCTTTGCTCTAGCCATCGTTTCAATGTGTGAGTGCCATGTATGCACAAGCGCGCATATGAATGCGTTGCTTGTGCAGTTTGACAACAGGCAAATGCTTCGGACAGCGCGCTGGCAGTGTGAAGTAGAGTTGGGCTTAGACCGTGTTTTCTTCGTGTCACATCGTGACACGACGGGCGCACGCGTGTGCGTGTGCAAAATTAAGATTGTGTCCATGGGCGTGCGTGTTCGTGTTTCGAAATTCGGCACCAAATAACACGAACACAGTATTTTCCACATCTGGGCAAATCCTTAATGACCGTAGGACTAGATTGTCATGTTGTAATCTTGACAAATTGTTATTTTTATATAAAAATATGTAATTTTTTAATTTAAAGCTAATGTTAAGTTCTTTATTTTTAAGTTATTTTCAAAAAATATCATGAATTAATGAATAAAAATCCAATAAAAAAATACGTATAAAATTTCGTGTTGGACCGTGTTGGGTCGTGTTGGGAAAATTTTTGAGCGTGCGTGTCCGTGCGTGTTGAAAAATTTAATGTTCGTGTCGTGCTGGGACTTGCCGAAAAATGACAGTCCATGCCCATCTCTAGTGTGAAGTCAATTTTGTGTTTCGGCGTCGAGAGCCTAGAGACTGAGGCACAGTGGGTAAAAATGTTTATCTTGCGGCGAACATTTTATAACTTTTAAAAACATGTCGCGTGTTCTGATGTGGATAATTTTATTTAGTAATTATATATTTATGTATTCAGAATTTTGTGTTTTAAATCACAAATTTTGTCAATATTGGTAAACTCATTTACAAAAAAAATGATAATTGTCACAACTTGTTTTTGATATTATAATTTTACCTTACAAAATATAATATGGTAATTATTAAATATGTGCCCTCAGCTCCGATTTTCATAAAATTTTTTTTACAGGTAGGGCTATACATATTTATGATGAAAATTCAATTAAAAATACAAACGCTACAGTCAGGAGCTGACTGTATAAGGCCATGGATTATCATAGTATACCGTAGGCAATAGGTATACTCGTAGGTATGCATTTCTAGCGCGTACCAAGTTTCATTACATGTGCTTCTTCTTGATTTTTTTGGCACGAACTAAGAATGCATATTGCGTCTTGTCGTTTTATCTAATGTCTCACCATTTTCGACAACTGCGAGGGATGTTCAGTGGCTGAGTGGACTATGTCCCGGACTCTAAGGCGGCCAATGATATTGAGCGTGTTCGAAGATCGATTGCTGCCGCGATCAACATGTGAAATTCTTTTGTATTTCATAATTTTTTTTTTAAATAAATTAAAAGCTCAATAACATTAAAGAGGGGCGGCGGCGGTAGGCGATTTTACAGTTTTAGTTACGCAATATATGTAATTAGAACTTATTTTTCTTTCGTCGGTACACAACACCAACTGCAAAACTAATTGTACATATTTATGTATATACAATCGTGCAACAATGTGTGTTGAAGTGGGACGCCAATACATACATGTGGATATGCAGTCATGTATGTATAGGCGTCCCACTCGCACATTCATAACTTTACAAGGGCATGATCTCTGTTATTTTCTAGCATTCTAATTGCAAATTTTATTTAAATGTAATTAAATAATTTAATTTGCTTGGAGCGGATATATCACAGCCCGCTTGACTGTAACTTTTCTTTTAGTTTATTAAAATAAAATAAATAAACAAAATAAAATAAGAAATAATTAATAAATTAATATTTGCACCCGCCGGGGGGTTGAGAACACACGCACTCTCTCACAGTCTTCTGAATTTGCCGTCCGCCACTCTAACCATTCGGCTATTGCCTGACTCCTTGGCCCATCGGCAAAGCTGCATTGTGAACCAATTCTGTTACCATACAATGCAAATAAAAAGTTTAATAAAATGCTGTGTGTCTGACGCTAGATTTGAACTTCGGTATGCTTGCGTAAAGTAGGTATGCTTAAGTATGTATGTTCAAAGTGAGTTTAATTCGTACCATATCTCACTTATTTATAGTCCGATTTAAATGAAATTTTCACATAACGTCCGTGGCAGGGTATTTGTCATGTAAGATATACAACTTTGGTTGTTGAGCTAATATTGTAGTTTTTAAATAGTTATTACTGATTTTCTAAGGCGGGAAGGGGCGTGTCCAAATTTCAAAAAAACTTTGAGTCACTGCAATATATACGTATGTTGTCACAAAATTTCATGACTCTAGCTCTTATAGTTTCCGAGATCCAGGTGTTCATTCGGACGGACAGACGGACAGACAGACATGGCTCAATCGACTCGGCTACTGATACTGATTCATAATATATATAGTTTATGGGGTCGGAGATGCCTCCTTCTGCCTGTTACGCACATTTCCGTTCCGACAAACACAATAGTCCATGAATTTTTTTAAAATCCATGGCCTAAAAAAAAACTAGAAGAGTCCGAGACTTCTGTCATTCCCCTAAATTCATCATAAATATAGCCCTACCTGTAATAAAAATTTTAAAATCGGAGCTGAGGGCACATATTTACTAATTACCTATAATATAATTATAAGTAATAAATCTATCTTCCCAAAAATTTTACTAAATACACATGTTTTCCGATGCTAAAATGAATGCCGCCAAATAATCATTTTGGCTCACTGTAATTCGGACAAAAACAAACACACAATTCAATTCCTACCTTACCAAACATAAAAATTATATATTAATAGGGATATATTTGTACAATTCAATTCCTTTGGTAAACATATATATATTTATTAAAAAGGTAATTTAACTAGGAGTCCCCGATAACAGGGGCCCGTAAAACCCTCGTTACGGCCCTGTGCGTCAGTCTCTAGGCTCTCGACGCCGAAAAACAAAATTGACTTCACAATGCCAGCACGCTGGCCGAAGCATTTGCCTGTTGTCAAACTTCACAAACAACGCATACATTAATATGCGCGCTTGTGCATACATGGCACACACACATTGAAACGATGGCTAGAGCAAAGATATATACCAATGCTCATCGTTTCGCAGTCGTTGTGCGACTGATTTGATGCCGCTGTTTGCTGTTTCACATGCAACGCATACATTTACTTGCGTGCATGTGCATCCATAGCACGTATACATTGAAAAGATGGCTAAAGCAAAGAAATACACCCGTGCTCATTGTTCCACTGTCGTTGTGCTACTGAGCTGATGCCGCTGTGCGTTCCTCGCGGTTTCTAACAAAGAGAGCCGATCGCTCACTCATGAAACACTTCGTGTTCAGGGGTCCCAGTCAGTGTTACCAATTAAGCTATTTTCCCGTCAGTTCTGGCGTTTTTCAATTGCGAAATGCGGAAAAAAATGAAATTTGGTGGCTAGCGGGAATTCTGGCTATTTTATAAATCGAAATGGCTTCTTTTTGTTAGATTTTTTTAAACATCTGGCAGCGTCAATAAATTTATTGTTAAACCGTGACTGTAATCGATATTTGCCGCAAACGATCTATAGTAGGCTTTAAATATGTATAAATCCCACCACTAACAACGTATTTCACAATTTTGTTTGATCGTGTGCAAATGTGTCATTAAAAAAATGCCTAAAGTTCAATATAAACAAAAACCACGGGATATATGGCTACGAGATCCAGTTTTGAAGGATTGGTTGTGTGTAGATAATACTAATGAACAAAAAAGTTTTTGCAAATATTGTAAAACGAGCATGAATGCGAAACTTTCTGATTTATATGCTCATGCAAAAACATCAAAACTATGTCAAGCGCATTTACCCTAAAAGTGCAGTGAAGTGAAGGAATTGATTGAGAACATTAATAAACAGCGAAAGGACGCTTAGTGCGATGTCAGGTCGTACAATATATTGTGTAATAAAATAATAAAATCACACATTAATAATATAATAGTATATAATAGTCCGTTGTGCAATGAGCCAAAGTGATATTCGTGCCCAGCGCCAAAAAGAGCAAGACGAGCGCCGTCTCTCTTCAATAAGAAACAACGCGTATTTTACTATGTTCGCTGAGCAAATGGACAGTCAAAAACTTCTCAAACCGGGCAATGAACCCAACGAAAGTGAACGACCGCGCTCTTGTTCTCCAATGCTGATGTCTTCGGCATTTGAAACAATAAATTCAGCAAACGCCTCTCTTAAGTCGTGCCAACAGCTCACACCGAGCGAAGAGAACGCTTATCACAGAGACGTACCTACGCTCACTAGCACTGTAACGTCTATTACAACTGCAAGCGCAACAACAACAAATGCAACGACATCAACCGCCGGCTTAATTTTGTCGACCTCAGCATCTGCTTCTGCTGAGCTAGCTACAAAAACAAAGCACACGAAGTGGAGAGAAGAGTGCGCCAGCCCGATGCCGCACCCGGCACCGAGTCAACCGATTGTCTCGGGCAGTGCCAGTGCCCAGCAAATTCCAACTGTAGCGTCAGCTGCTAGACCGCGTAAACAGGAACCAAAACAAACACCTAACAAATGCTCGGCTATACAGACTGGTATGGATCGCTATATCCAAATAAAGCGTAAGTTAAGCCCCAACACAAAGGCTGGTAATCAGTCAAAAATCAACCGCATCAATGATGCCAGTCAGAACTCTGGAGCTGCCAACTCTAACAGATTCGCCATCTTAGCTCTTCCCGAAACCGATCAACGCATTGAACCATCTGTAGGGGAATCAAAAGTAGTGAAGCCTCCACCGATATACATAAGAGAGCCTAGCTCTAACGCTCTTGTTAACAAATTAGTGGCTCTCATCGGAAACAACAAATTCCACATAATCCCCCTCAAGAAGGGAAACATAAATGAGACGAAATTGCAGATAAAAACAGAACCCGATCACCGCATAGTAACTAAATACTTGGACGAAGCCAAAAAAAATTACTAAAAAGCTGCAAAGGACTGCAAGTAATAATAAAAGGTATCGAATCCACGGTGCCGCCTTCTGAAATAATTGAGGCACTCAAAGCAAAAGATTTTAATGCTAAAACGGCAATAAACATATTAAATAGAAATAAAATTCCGCAGCCACTTTTTAAAATCGAACTCGAGCCAGAAAGCAAAAGGCTGGCGAAGAATGAAGTACACCCAATTTATAAGCTACAATTCCTGCTGCATCGCAGAATCAGTGTAGAGGAGCCGCATAAGCGTAATAGCCCAGTACAATGCACTAACTGCCAAGAATACGGGCACACAAAAACATACTGCACCTTGAGGTCTGTCTGCGTTGTCTGTAGCGAACCACATGCCACTGCTAACTGTCCAAAAAATAGGGAAGATACAACAATTAAAAAGTGCAGCAACTGCGGGGAAAAGCACACAGCAAATTGGAGAGGCTGCGTCGTGTACAAGGAGCTAAAGTGCCGCCCAATTAAACGTGGGGTATCAGCTCGAACGGTCTAACATATCAAATCCGGCTGCTGTAGAAACCATACATGGAATTTCATTTGCAAGCGCTCTCAAAACGGGACTGCAAGCTCCCGCTCTAGTAGCAACAACTCCCCATCCCCCACATGTGGAACACATGCTTCCAAATGCTCAAACACAACCCCAACCAAGTGGCATTGAAGCAATACTGATGTCCCTACTGCAAAGTATGAGAGATTTTATGGCATTTATGCAAACTACGATGCAAAACCTCATACAAAACCAAAATGTGCTGATGCAACTTCTTGCGTCTTCAAAAACAACATAATGGCTTCTGTAAGAATAACCCAGTGGAACGCAAATGGCGTTTCACGGCGCAAACATGAACTCACTTATTTCCTACAAGACAAAAATATTGACGTAATGCTCTTAGCAGAGACGCACCTCACAAACAAATACAAATTTGAAATACCAGGCTACACTTTCTACGAAGCTCACGGAGGAACTGGCATACTCGTAAGAAGTCGTGTTAAGCACTACTTTTTAAACAGATTCGAAAAAGACTACCTGTCTATTGCCCACCACGTTTCTCGATCACTGAGGACCAATTCCTAGAGTTTTTCAACACACTAGGTGAGAAATTTATCGCAGCTGGCGACTACAACGCCAAACACACACACTGGGGGTCCCGCCTTGTATCTCCAAAGGGCAAACACCTGTACAATGCGGTCATCAAAAAACAAAACAAGCTCGACTACGTGTCTCCGGGTAGGCCCACATACTGGCCAGCAGATACTAACAAAATACCAGACTTAATTGACTTTGCAGTAACCAAAAAAATATGCAGAAACATGGTAACAGCTCAGACGCTTGCAGACTTATTATCTGACCATTCGCCTGTCTTAATAGAACTCTTCAATCATCCTCACATACTCAATCGACCCCAACGGCTCACAAGCAATTCAACAAACTGGTCAAAGTATAAAAAGTATGTATGTATGTTCGCATATCGAACCTTCACCAGAATTAAATACAGAGGAAGATGTCGAGAACTTAACAGAAACACTCGAAGCTGTCCTAGTCTCAGCGGCCAAAGCAGCGAACCCTGCTGAGAAATACCCTAGAAGCTACAAAATAACAAACCGAGAAATCGAACTGCTGGTTATACAAAAACGCAGCTTACGGAGAGAGTGGCAGTCCAGCAGATCACCACAAGCCAAATACAGGCTTAAGGTAGCGACGCGTAGTCTTACCAAGGCGCTCAAACTAGATGAATCCCAATCTCAACGTAGGTACGTGGAGCAACTTACTCCTAACAGCACAAAATATTCATTGTGGAGAGCGCACAAAAAGCTAAATACACCCACGGAATCAATTATGCCTCTACGTAGTCCTACTGGCAGCTGGCTCCGTAGCGATGAAGAAAAAGCGAGTGCGTTCGCCAACCATCTACAGTGCGTCTTTCAGCCAAACCCTGCTACCAACACTTTCATTCTCCCATCCGCATTGGAAGCCGACCTAGCACCTCGAGAGCCCATCGAGTTTTACCAGAGTGACATCTCAAATGCCATCAAAGAGCTTAAGCCTCGAAAGTCGCCTGGCTTGGATTTGATAACCCCAAAAATGGTTCTGGAACTGCCAAAATGTGCGATTTTATACATCTGCTCGCTATTTAAGTCAATCGCAAAACTTGGATATTTTCCCCAGCGATGGAAGAGGTCTGTAATCGTGATGATCCCCAAACCTGGAAAAGACAAAACGCAGCCATCATCATACAGACCGATCAGCCTACTATCCTGTCTCTCCAAGCTGTTCGAGAAAGCTCTTTTGTTAAAAATCAGCCCGCACCTCAACGAGCACAACATACTCCCACTGCATCAATTTGGCTTCAGAGAAAAGCACGGAACAGTCGAGCAATTTAACCGCATCACTGCAGAAATTCGCACTGCCTTCGAGAATCGAGAATACTGCACAGCCATATTCCTAGACGTTGCACAAGCATTCGATCGAGTATGGCTAACTGGGTTAATATTCAAAATTACCAAGCTCCTTCCACAAAATACGCACAAGCTGCTTAAATCGTATCTTTGTAATAGAGCTTTTGCAGTAAGATATAATACCAGCATCTCACACGAATGTACAACCGCGGCTGGTGTGCCTCAAGGCAGCGTTCTGGGCCCTATCCTCTACATCCTTTACACTGCGGACATCCCTACAGACTCTCAGCTGACAACTTCGACGTTTGCGGACGACACCGCTATAGTTATTCGCTCAAAATGTCCAATAAAGGCAGGCTACTGTACAATTAGCCCGCCACTTAACATCCATAGAGCGATGGCTGGCGGATTGGCGCATACAAATAAATGAAGGCAAATGCAAACAGATAACGTTCACACTAAACAAGGCAAGCTGCCCGGCAGTGACACTAAATAACATATGCATCCCACAAGTTAACGAGGTGACGTACCTGGGTGTCCATCTGGATAGGAGGCTCACTTGGCGCAAACACATAGAGGCCAAAACGCTACACATGAAAATGAAGGCAAGGAGCCTTCACTGGCTCATAAACGCTCATTCTCCCCTTCGTTTGGAGCATAAAGTTCTGCTGTACAACTCTGTTTTAAAGCCTATCTGGACCTATAGCGCCGAGCTATTGGGCAACACATCCAGAAGCAACATAGATATAGTCCAGCGAGCACAGTCTAAGATACTGAGAACAATGACTGGTGCACCGTGGTACCTACGGAACGATAACATCCACAGAGACCTTAAAATTAAGTATGTTCTTGAGATAATAGCGGAGAAAAAAGTGAAACACCTAGAAAAGCTGGCTACACATCCAAATCCCCTTGCAAAAAGTTTAATCAATGTATGCAGTCAAAGCCGACTGCGCCGCAACGACCAACCAGCCCAGCGTTGAGATGTTAGGGCACTTATGTGCATCCCAATACTTTTACTAAGTAATTGTTAATTTGATTAGAATAAGATTCGCATACTTATTGTTAATTTCTTAATATAGAAAAGATTGAATAAATAAAGAGAAAAAGAGAAAAAAAAAAAAAAAATTTACCCAAAAGAACAAATTGAACTTTATTCCTGTTTCCTTGGAAACAAGCCAACAAGAGGCGGCGTTATGTTTGTATATTGCTACACACTCTTCAATAAGTCCTATCGATCATTTAGGGGAATTATGCGCAAACAAATTTAAGGACGGTGCGAAAGCTAAACTACACAACCAAGTGCACAAATATAATAACAAACGTTTTGGCGCTGAACTTTGTGGAAAATTTAATGAAAGACATTGGTGATGCCCAATATAGTTTGCTAGTTGACGAGAGCACTGATAATAAATAAATAAATGCTGCCACAATTATATAGTTCCTCCAAATTACCTAAAACTTATTGGAACTAACCAAAGCTATACAAATGAAGACGCAAACTATGCAGATATAGATGAAACCACTATATTTTTGGAGTAATTTTAATAAAGACTAAAAAAAACTTTAATAAAGTGTTTAGCTATTTTTATATCCTTCGACCATTGAAAATGGTCAAAAAGGGTATACTAACTTTGTGCAAATGTATGTAACTGGCAGAAGGAGGCGTGGGAGACCCCATAAAGTATATATATCCTTGCTCAGGATCACAAGCCAAGTCGATTGAGCCATGTCTGTCTGTCTGTCTGTGTGAACGCACAGATCTCAGCTATTATAAAAGCTAGAGTTACTAAATTTGGCAGGAAGACTCCTGTGTACTATAAGCTGATCAAGTTTATTTCAAATGTTAGGTGCCACGCCCACCGCCCCCACAAATCAATAATTAAATTTTTGAACTCAATTTGTAAGCGCTGTAGAAAAGATACAACTTTCTGACTTTAACATATACTAAGATTAATGAATTACACAACCCCACAAAAAAAAAAGTTTGTCATGATCTGGGTATGCGGCATATGCAGTTATATGTATTTTGGGTCGCTGAATCCGAATCCGGGGTCAGAAATTCTTCATCACGTCTGGATTTGGACCTAACCTCAAAAAACTGAAAAACCTTTGGATATCCCCCAAAAAATAAAGAATCGTCATCTGGGCATACGATGTATGTTTTAACATGTATTTTATCCTTCTAAGTCCGAATCCGAAGTCAAAATTTACATAGCACGTCTGAGTTCCTCAAAAAACTCGACAAATTTTCGAAGCCCCAAAAAATAATGGGGGTCATGATACGGTCATGCGATATATGTTTCTATATGTTTTGTGACCTTCCGAATCCGAATCCAATGTCAAAATCACCCAATCAACCTAACCTAAAAAAATGTTGAAAAAATTCCAAAATTTTGATTTTTTTTAATAATTTATTTATGCATTTATGCAATTATGTAGAATCACATATTTGATTTATGTTTTTTATTAGTTTAAATACAGTTTTGAAGCAAAAAATTATCACTCATATGAATCTATTGCGAATACTGATAAAACAATGCTCAAAAGAGGGTATACCAACAGAAAAGCTTTTTTTATATTAAATTTAAATACACCCTAATCCAATATTAAAAAAAATTAAAAATTTTGGAAGTTTTTAAAAAATTTTTAGGTTAGGTTTAAATTCTGACGTGATAGGCTGGTTTTGTTTTCGGATTCGGATTCGGAAGGTCTAAAAACATTTAGAAGCATATATCGCATGACCGAATCATGACCCCCCATTTTTTTTGGGGCTTCGAAAATTTTTCGAGTTTTTTGAGGTTAAGTCGAAACTCAGACGTGCTATATAAATTTTGACTTCGGATTCGGACTAAGAAGGACAAAATACATGTTGAAACATACATCGCATGCCCAGATCACGATTCAGTTTTTTGAGGTTAGATCGAAATCCAGACGTGATGGAGAATTTCTGACCCCGGATTCGGATTCAGCGACCCAAAATACATATAACTGCGTATGCCGCATACCCAGATCATGACAAACTTTTTTTTTGTGGGGTTGTGTTATCTACGTATTCTCCAAATTACAATCCGATCGGACAATAATCACAGAAGTTATTTAAGAAAGTATGAGCATAAAACCAAGTGTTTCTGTCAGCTAACAAGGGGGGCGGGCGAGCGCGAAGCGCCATCTGTCGGGATTAATTTCAATGCATGTGCATATGCATATGTGTATGAATTTAACAAATTAAACTACACGGGAACATAGGTCGAAAGGTATCCCACTGTCGCGTTTTGCGCGACTGTTGCTCTCGTTTTTAATTATATTAAATTGTTTTTAGCGGTTTCTAGCTTTTTCTGAACGGTGATTTAGCTATTTCAGGTCTCGGAAAGGTGGCAACACTGGTCCCAGTCTCCGCATAGCATCAAATGAGTAGATTCCGCTGATTGAGTACTCTATATGTTCGATGCTTAGTGATGTAATATATGCGTCACAGCATGACTCCGCGTACGTAACATTAACCATAAATTTTAGTTTTTAGGGTATTTTGCAATTTTGTTTTTAAAGTACATACGTAGTTTGAGCACTAAGCATCGAACATATAGAGTACTCAAACAGCGGAATCTACTCATTTGATGAGGTGCGGAGACTGGGACCCCTGAACACGAAGTGTTTCATGAGTGAGCGATGGGCTCTCTTCGTTAGAAACCGCGAGAAGCGCACAGCGGCAATTTTCTGTTTCGGCGTTGAGAGCCCACTGTGTCTGTGTCTCTTGGCTCTCAACGCCGAAACAGAAAATTGACTTCAGGCTGCCAGCGCGCTGGCCGAAGCAATTGCCTATTGCCAAACTTCACAAGCAAGGCATACATACATATGCGAGCTTGTGCATGCATACACGCATACATTGAAACGATCGCAGAGCGCAAAGAAATACACCCGTGCTCATCGTTCGACTGAGTTGATGCCGCTGTGCGCTTCTCGCGGTTTCTAACGAAGAGAGCCGATCGCTCACTCATGAAATACTTCGTGTTCAGGGGTCCCAGTCTCCGCACCTCATCAAATGAGTAGATTCCGCTGTTTGAGTACTCTATATGTTCGATGCTTAGTGGTTTAAGTCTCTTAACACGTAGACACGTAAATCTCCTTTCAAATACGGAGATCTACGTAAAAAGACGGAGGGTTGGCAACGCTGCTTATGAAACACTTCGGGCCAGGGGGTCATAATAAACCGAAGACCACTGGGCAACTATATTCCGCTGTTTGAGTACTTCATATGTTCGATGCTTAGTGGTACAAAAACAAACGAAACGAACAAGTTTAAGTTTCGCTGTTAACTTTTAACATTATTTTTTTAACAGACCAGCTTACGGCGAAATGTTAAACGTGCCGATATTCCAAAATGTAACAGAGTAAGTTAAGTGAGCGTTGAACTGCTTGGACTGCTTATGCTAATGCCAAGTCACGTGACGAACCCTTTCTGTGGCTGGGAAACGATAATAAACGAAACGAACAATTAATCGATATCTCATTTCAAATTCAAACTGTAAGTAAACGCAGTGAGACCATAGCCAACCAATATGGGTGATTTTAATGTTCGAAATCTGGTTACACTGCTAATTTCAGCTGAAAAATGTTTTTATTGTTATGAAAAATTGGTTCTTATCTGTGGCTATGTACATACATATGTCCTAAACTAAAACGAAAAAAGAAAATTATTTTTTAATATTTTCGGCTTATCTCATGAAGTATATATATAGGGATCAAGTGGTAGATTTTCGCGCTTAAAAAAGAGTGACTAAAGTTAAAAAAAAAACATAATACTGATTGATTGTAAAATACATTTGTACAACCCAAAATTAAATACCATTTACAATTAGCAAATGAAAATTTAATTTCCAACTTTATAAACAATTTATAAGTATATAATATTAATTATAAGGTACATATATTATGAATTTCGATGACATAAATATACCACAAAAGCTGGTGCCCAAAAGCTATTTGCAGTTGGCACTTGCTGCACAGCGTTCAAAACAGCGCAACATTAAAGAACTGCTTGAAAAGGTAAACAAACAAAAGGATTACACATAAACAAACACAGATGAGAAAGTACATTTGAATTGACAATCTTAGCGCAAATTACCGGCGAAAGGCTGGAGGAATGAGGACATCGAAGAGTTCATACATAACCTGGGCATGTTGGATAGTAATAACTTTCCACATACAAATGGATTGGGCGAACGAGAGGGACGCATTGCCTGTAGTAAGTACATATATTCATACATTTATATATATGTGTGTATACACAGTTAGTCAAGAAACTCTTTACACATATGTATGTACATGTTAATGTTATGCACATATGTACATACATATGTGTAGTGTTTCTTGACTAACTGTATATACGGTCTGTGAAGTAACTTTTTATTCATATGTACATACATGTTAATGTTATGTACATCTGTGTAAAGTGTTACTTGACATACTGTATGTGTATGTACATACATATATACAAACAGTCTGTGAAGTAACGCTTTACACAAATGTACATTACATTAACATGTGCATTTGAGTAAAGTGTTACCTGACTGTCTGTATATATTTATGTTTGTATGTATGTATGTATATATAATGTCACTATATCTGTTAAGATCTTGTGTCGCGACGACATTACAACTTTGCACATGGAATCGGACGATCCGGGGACCTGATGGCAGCACAGCCAAAGGCCACCGGTTCTACATTATTGGCTAACTTGACAAATGAATTGTTGCTGGACTTGTTGCATACCCTGGCCTTGCATAGCTGTCGCGCCTGCCTCTTGGTGCCCATGGCAACAGGAATGGCGCTAACGCTGTGCCTGCTGGCTCTACGCAAGATGCGACCAGCTGGCAAATATGTGCTCTGGTCGCGTATTGATCAGAAGTCTTGTTTCAAGGCCATTACAATCACCGGACTGCAGGCAGTCATCATACCCGGCAAATTGTTGCCAGAGCAACAGATACTTGTCACGGACACTAAGAAGTTTGAGGAATGCATTGAGGAATTTGGCGCATCGAACATACTCTGCATGTACACGACAACAAGCTGCTTTGCACCTCGCAACAGCGACAATATACTGGAAATAGCGAAACTAGCCAAGTCCATGGCGCTGCCTCACTTGGTTAACAATGCCTATGGATTGCAGAGCACTGCACTGTGCCAACAACTGGAGCAGGCACAGCGTGTGGGACGTATCGATTACTTTGTCCAGAGTACAGATAAGAATTTGCTAGTACCTGTTGGTGGCGCCATTGTGGCCAGCAGCGATGTGCAGCTATTAAAGCATCTGGCAAACAGTTATGCCGGTCGTGCTAGTAGCTCCCAAACACTCGATGTGTTCATGACATTGATCTCGCTTGGACACTGTGGATATCGTGGTCTGATCGATGAACGTGAATTCAACTTTCAATATCTGCAAGAACGACTGCAAGAGTTTGCCTTTCTGCATGAAGAGATGGTGGTGTCCAAAGCTGCCAGCAGTTGCATATCTCTTGCACTCACCTTGCGAACAATTGAGTCAAAATCCATTACAGAACTGGGCGCAATGCTGCACACACGCGGGGTATGCGGAGTGCGAGTAGTAGCCGTTGGAAAGACTGAGATCATAGATGGTTATTGCTTTAAAAGTGCGTATATCTCGTATAGATTTCGATAGATTGAGTAGATTTGAGTAACTTTTCCTCTGTTTTAGATTTTGGTTCTCATTGCGACCAGTTGGATGTACCCTATTTAACCGTTGCAGCCGCACTGGGTATCACACGTACTCAAATTGACAAGTTCTTCGAGCTGCTCAGCATATGCTGGAAGCAGTTAACGTCCAAGTCTGTGGATTGTAATTGAAAGATGTGTCTGCGTAGGAAAGCCAATAAACCATTTAGATTACAACTTATTATTGCTTATATTATTTTCCATTCACACATTCTCTATCCATTGCAGCCACTCTTCCCATTGAGTAGAAAGCCAATACACCATTCAGATAACGACTTATAATTGATAATGTTATTCCTAGTGCAGCACCGTCTTCTACTAAGGGACACACTTTTCTTTCCATTGCATATTTCCCCTAATCTCATGTGCACAGCTTTCTCCCCCCCCCCCAGCATAGAGTTTATAATTGTATTCTTCTTGTTAGTATGTATGTAGATAAAACACCTTCCTTTGCTGTTAGTAAATTGTAATTTTTTAGCAATTATCTTTTTGACAACACTGACTTAAACAGCTGACGTATGTTTTGTGTTTTACAACACTATCAAACAGCTTCAGCATTAAGTATCGAACATAATACTTAGTGCTGAAGCTTAATACTTAGAGAATTAGCAAGAGGAGAGAGAAGTAAGGAAGAAAGGAGCACAGAGAAAGACAAACGAAGGCAGCTTGGAGTGTTTTTTGGGTTCAGCACAACAAATTACACCAAGCGAACAGAGAAAACAGCAGACAGGCAGCACTAAGTAAACAGACAAAGATAGAGCGAGAGAGAGCGGGAGTGTGAGAGGACGAGCGCAGAGAGGGTGTCACGTGTCAAACTCGATCAAAGCAAAGACAGTGTGAACTGTACTGATTGGTTGAAAACAAAGAGAGCAGAATTGCGCGTCTTCTAATCCACTCTCCTTTCGCTCTCTTTGATTTACCTACTCTCAATTATTTTTTGCCTGCTGCTGTTGCTGTTCCCCTGGTGGAAATTGACTTCGGAACGAAATTCTTTGCATTCTATAAACATATAGAAACTTATATCGCATGACCCGATCATGACCCCCCATTATTTTATGTGACTTTAAAAATTTTTCATGTTTTTTGAGGTTAAGTCGAAACTCCGACGTGCTATTTAAATTTTGACTTCGGATTCGGATTTAGAAGGACAAAATACATGTTAAAACATATATCGCATGTCCAGATCACGATTCTATATCTTTTGGGAGATATCCAAAGGTTTTTCAGTTTTTTGAAGTTAGGTCGAAATCCAGACGTGATGGGGAATTTCTGACCCTGGATTCGGATTCAGCGACCCAAAATACATATAACTGCATATGCCGCATACCCAGATCATGACATACTTTTTTTTTGTGGGGTTGTGTTATTTACTGCATATGTACGATGGGGAATGGAAAAGGATTTCCACTCAAATAGTTGTTCAACAGACAAATGTGTGTTTCGCAGGCACTTTCTAATGAAACGATGTCGTAAACTTTTTGATTCGACATGTTAACTTGTTTAGTTGTAGTAATTAAGTACTATTTTCAAATATTCGATTAAATCGATTTCGATTAAAACATCGATTAATCGATTCGAGAATCGATTTAACTTTCAGCTCTACATGACACAAACAACGCGCTGCAATTTTTTTTTAAAAATTATTATATTTATTAAGTGAAGAATCCATACGTCATAATATCGTATCTTAACATCACAGGGTGGGGAATATTCTTAAGAATTACCAAACACTATATTTTTGATATAGTGAAGTAGGAACAATTGTCTTGGCAAGCCTTGGCGTTTGAAAAACCATGCCCTCCCCCGGGATTCGAACCCGGAACTCCATCAGTGGCGGATCTAGGATTTGCTATGGGGCGGGGGGGGCTTGGAAGTTTTCTATAAATCGATGTTTGCAAGAAGAATTAAAATCAGTACCATTTTATTCTTTTTTTTTAGGAGTGTCAATTTTTAATTAAGCAATATTTATTTAAACACTATCTTACAGTGCCATTTTTTATATTTAAATACTATTCGAGGTGTGTTCAAAAAGTATCGCGAATTTTGAATTTTCACGAGTTACGTATAATCGAATTTCGATTTTTTTTTGTTTTGTTATGTTGGTACACTCTTCTCGAACATCTGTACCAAGTTTCAATAGTATAGCATTTTTTGTTTGGTTGTGAGAGGCGTAAAAGTTATAAGTGTTTTGCGTGCTCGCCGATTTTTTGCTATCGAAAAATATGTATCAAAGGATTTGCATCAAATTTTGTGTAAAAAATAAAATAAAGTGCTCCGAAACACTTGAAATTTTGACAGTGGCATTACGGTAAAACTGTTCTTAGTAAAAAAAATATTTACAAGTGGTACAAACTCGATTAACAGTGCCATTTTTTCGCTTGTTCATTCTTCAAATGACCAATCCAACGTTTCAAGTCGCCGAGGTTTAAGTTTAGCGATAGATCCACAACTTCATCACTAGAGATTTTTACATCTTTATGTGTGTATCCCGAAGTCAAATCGTTGAGTCGATTTTCAGCCATGTTGACTCTTAGGAATGTTTTCAGTCTTTTTAGCGCTGAAAAAGAACTCTCTGCTGTTGCTGAAGTCACTGGTTTTGTTGTAAATAATTGAAGCAGTGTCGCAACATTCGGAAAAATTATTTTCCTCTATGCTTTTCAAAGCATCAATCGCTGTTTGTGCTTGTAGAAATGAAGATGTCTTGCAATGCTGGTGCCAAAGGGTTATTTCTGATTTCAGCTCTGTATCATTGCAGCTTATTGAATCTGTTTTGTATTCTTTTACAGCATTCACTATTTCCTCAACGGTAACTTTTGTGTGTAGCTTTGGAATCAGTCCCTCTAGAGGTAAAATTTTCAAAATTTTCCCTTAAATCTTGCACTCATTGAACATATTATAGGTCTAAATAGGGCTTATGGGGGGCTACAGCCCCCATAGCCCCCCTAGATCCGCCACTGAACCCCATTATAATAGTCAAACGCCTCAGACGACTCGTGCTGCAAATTATTGTATTTTATTATCAAAATTAAATGCATGCTCTGATAAGAAAGTTCATCGCGCGCTTCTTCTTCCATTTTATGGTCAGTTTAATCGACCCACTGCAGCAGCTATTCGGGCTATTGTGACTCAATTTCGCAACAAATTTACAATGTAAATAGAGTTGTTGATTTGGGTTCGTTTCAGGGACTTAGTTCATTAGTTCATTTTTAAAAGAACTATAGTTCAATCTTGAGTTCGTTCGTTGGAGTCTTTTAGTTCGTTCTATCACTAAGCATCGAACATATAGAGTACTCAAACAACGGAATTTACTCATATGGATGAGGTACGGAAATCAGGACCCCTGAACACGAAGTGTTTCATGAGTGAGCGGTCGGCTTTCTTCGTTAGAAACCGCGAGAAGCGCACATCGGCATCAAGTCAGTCGCACAACGACAGCGGAACGATGAGCACGGGTGTATTTCTTTGCTCTAGCCATTGTTTCAATGTATGTGTGCTATGTATGCACATGCACGCAAGTAAATGTATGCGTTGCATATGAAGTTTAACAATAGGCAATTGCTTTGGCCAGCGCGCTGGCAGCCTGAAGTCAATTTTCTGTTTCGGCGTCGAGAATCAAGAGACTGAGACACAGTGGGCAAAAATAATTATTTGGCGGCAATAACTTTTAACATCGGAAAACATGTGCATTTATAATTTATTGAGTAGATAGATTAAATATTCATATTTCTATTCTAACTTTTGTATCAAATTTATAATATTGAAAAACAGTTGTGCAACAACTATAATTTTTCTTTGTTTATATTTGTACTAAATTTGACAAAATTTATCAGCCAAAACTAAAAAATTCGGAATACATCAATATCTATTTATTAAATAAAATTATGCCATAAATCAAGCCACATATTTTCGAAGCTATAAAAGTTTCGCCGCAAAATAACCATTTTTGCCCACTGTGTCTCAGTGGGCTCTCGACGCCGAAACAGAAAATTGACTTCAGGCTGCCAGCGCGCTGGCCGAAGCATTTGCCTGTTGTCAAACTTCACAAGCAACGCATACATTTACTTGCGTGCATATGCATACATAGCACACATACATTGAAACAATGGCTAGAGCAAAGAAATATACCCGTGCTCATCGTTCCGCTGTCGTTGTGCGACTGACTTGATGCCGATGTGCGCTTCTCGCGGTTTCTAACGAAGAAAGCCGACCGCTCACTCATGAAACACTTCGTGTTCAGGGGTCCTGATCTCCGTACCTCATCCATATGAGTAAATTCCGTTGTTTGAGTACTCTATATGTTCGATGCTTAGTGTCTGTAGTGATCCCACTAATTTTTATAAAATTAAAGCATTTATTTAATATGCGTAAATAATAACCGTGACAATTCAGCTGTTGTCTGTACTTAGCGTCTATCCGAACTTAGCGTTTTTTTTTGTGTAATGGCGAATATCGTCGCGGAACTATCGTCTGCTTACGATGGTGCCGGGTTGCCAGATCGCGCTCATATCGATGAGGCTGCGTCGCCACAAAACTAATGGCGAGTAAACCTAACAGCCGTTAACATTTACAGTTAGCTAACACATAATCCGGCAACACAGCTATTACTAAATAATCTGTCAACATTGTATTCAGCAGTAGTCGATGCTTTCTTATTTGTAGTACCACTAAGCATCGAACATATAGAGTACTCAAACCAGTGTTGCCAATTTAGCTATTTTCCCGTCAGTTCTGGCGTTTTTCAATTGCGAAATGCGGGAAAAAATGCAATCTAGCTGCTAGCGGGAATTCTGGCTATTTTATAAATCGAAATGGCTTTTTTTGTAAGATTTTTTTAAACATCTGGCAGCATCAATAAATTTATTGTTAAACCGTGGCTGTAATCGATATTTGCCGTAAACGATCTATAGTAGGCTTTAAATATGTATAAATCCCACCACTGACAACGTATTTCACAATTTTGTTTGATCATGTGCAAATGTGTCATTAAAAAAAAATGCCTAAAGTTCAATATAAACAAAAACCACGGGATATATGGCTACGAGATCCAGTTTTGAAGGATTGGTTGTGTGTAGATAATAATAATGAACATAAAAGTTTTTGCAAATATTGTAAAACGATCATGAATGCGAAACTTTCTGATTTATATGCTCATGCAAAAACATCAAAACATATAACTATGTCAAGCGCATTTACCCAAAAAAACAAATTAAACGAAAGCTAAACTACAAAGAACCAAGTGCACAAATATGTTGGCGACGAACTTTGAGGAAAATTTAATGAAATATAGTTTGCTAGTTGCGTGCATGTGCATACATAGCACACATACATTGAAACGATGGCTATAGCAAAGAAATAGACCCGTGCTCATCGTTCCGCTGTCGTTGTGCGACTGACTTGATGCCGATGTGCGCTTCTCGCGGTTTCTAACGAAGAAATCCGATCGCTCACTCTTGAAACACTTCGTGTTCAGGGGTCCCAGTCTCTGCATTGCATCAATTGAGTAGATTCCGCTGTTTGAGTACTCTATATGTTCGATGCTTAGTGGTAGTACTCTTCATCTGCTGTTCTTATCTCTTTTTTTAATTGATATACACTCACTGCTGCAACAGAACCAAAGTGACGTCAATCGTTTTACATTTGAAAGTCAATTAAGCTACACATAACAATAGATAACTTTTATTTAGCATGTATTTCTTAAAATGTACATAATATTCATTGAAATCAGTTAACAACCGGGTGGGATGAGAATGAGACTTTACTTGACTCTGAACATGATGTTATCTACTGGCTTAAACGCAAAAACAATTATTAATCTCTGTTTATTTACTTGTTATTTAGTTTTGATTATGAAGTCTGTGATTAAGATTAGAACTCTGTTGGATGTATCGACCTATGCACGACCTAATACAATATGCACAGAACGTGGAAGAGCCCTCAGTGCACTATGGGAAAAAAATGAATTTTTTCTGGCATTTTTACAATTTATAAGTTGTTTAAAATTTAAAAAAAATATATATAAATTTAAAAAAAATATATATGTATAATTTTTTGTTTAATCACATTTCAAACTAATTAAAAATTATATTCAGCAATAGTTAAATTATCGATTAAAGTTGACTAAATTGATGTAGTTATTTGCTGTAAATTAGTGTTTAAAATTCTTCTATTACTTCTTGCCCGTTTTTGCCCCTTTTCCCCGAAAACTACATGTTGCAGCTGCATAAACAGCAACAATAATCGCCAAAAAACAGTTTTATAGATATTTAATTGGTAAAATATTATTTAGAAGCATCCGTATAAGGAACAACATAATTTATTAGCACAAAATAGAGTGTTTACGTCTTTACATTATGCCAAAATTACCAAAATTAAATTACATATCGATATATTAAATTTACTAGAAATAAAATGAAAGAGAAATGTTGGAATACGATTGAGTTACACGAATGCAGGACCACAACTTGATCAAAAGAATATCAATAAATTATTGTTTTTATATTTATCTCCGTAAATATGAACCGGACGTGGACTAAAACAAATACGAAATTCAGTCATACTTTTAGTAATACACCACGAAAATTTCTATCATTAAAGCTGGAGTTGATGCCGCAAAAAAACATTTTTTTTCCACTGTGCAGTGTTGGTCGGCATGAGTAGCCTACTCGTCCATCTGTCTGAGTTTGGACACGGTGATCTCTGATGTACATGTACGTACATGAAGGTACACTATTAAGTTAATATCAAATCTAAGGTAACCATTCGGAGCGATCAAGATGACTTATCATGTCAAGCTGACAACGTATGTAGCTATATCTACACAAAGTCGTGTGTGTTAGTGAAAGTGAACTTCTTGCGAGAAGAGATATTGCAGAAGGAATACTTAGAACATCGAAGCATCTATGTGTTTATTTGTTTACTCCTTCCTATATATGATAATTACAATTACGATTTATGCGACAAGAGTTCAATGGGAGGCAAGGTTGTTTTTGTTGTAGCTTGATTAGCTTTGGATGCCTCTAGACTGGCATGACGTGCTGCCGCCGCCGCGACATATGTACCATAATATCTGCTCAAGATGTGCGGATCTACATTATTGAGTTCGACGTGGTTCTTTGGCAAGGCCAGTATGGGTGAGGAATTTGTGGTGGCTGGTGGAGCATGAGAGGGTGGCGCAGTGACTGTCGCAGGGGGGCACTCCTCGAGAGAATTCGAGTCATGCTGACTGATGCTGGAAGCTGGCGATACAGAAATGGATAAGTTATGGGGCTCCTGGTCCTGATCAACTTCTGTCTCTTGCTCAAAGGAACAACGTCTGGCGGCTTTAAATAGGTACGAATTATCATCGACAAGTTGCTCGCCATCGCCATCCACATCGATGTCTGTGTCTGCCTCCGGATCCACATGTTGCGATGATGAACCTGAACTGGAATGCTCCACCAGGAGCTCACGATGTATGGTCTGTTGCTTCTGCACCTGCACTTTGGTAATAACTGTCTGCGTGGCGGAGTCTTCATCCTCAACAAAATCAACAATCTGTACATCTGGTGCCAGCAGCGAGGCCACATCGAACTGTCGCTTACGTGTCTGTGAATATAGATTAGCGATTGTTGTGGTTGTTGTGGAGTTAATGAACGCAATGTGCTGATGATGCTGATGCTGATGATGATGGAGGTGCTGCTGCTGCTGCTGTGGCGCATAATTTCCATTCAAGCTTGACGGTTGATCTGGATGAGAATGAGGCTGAATGTGGATTTGTGCCCGCTGTAGTGCAGTCGCCGTCGTTGCGTACTGTGGCAAGCTGCGTCCAAAGAACTGACCGAAATATTGCTGATGATAGGGATAATTTAAGGCTGCCATTGATGTGGCACCTGCTGTCGCAGCCAGATGAGCAGTTGGGGCTGACGGTGGCGGTGGTGAGGTCAGATCCAATGGCGGTGGACTGGGTGAATCAGTGCTAGTATCATCTACAGCGAGTCCCATATGTTTGCGCACCTTTCGCTGTGCTTTTCGCCTGCGAAAGTCGCCTTTGCGGAAGTCCTCCATATTAGCTGGATGTATGGCCCAATAATGTCCCTTGCCATTCGCACTCCTGCCCGATTTGATGAAGCAATCGTTGAGAGAGAGATTGTGGCGTATGGAATTGCGCCAGCCGGGACCACGTGTGCGAAAATACGGATAATGATCGAGTATATATTGATAGATATCGGACAGTACCAGCTTCATGTCCGTGGAGCTGAGTATGGCCATGGCAATAAGACCGATATAACTGTGCTGTGGCTTCGGTTCCTCCGGCTGAAACATACGTTGTGACTGCGGAAACAGCGATATTGTGGAGAGTGGAGCTAACCGATTGCCACTAGACACATCTGCGGTACTGGCCGCATTCCCCAACCCAGCGCACTGCGTTGCATACGGATACAGCCATGGAGGCATCGAGGCTGCGCCGCCGTTAGTGCCATATGTAGGAGGACATCGCAGGCGTTCAATGTTGAGTGCATAGTTATAGAGTTGCAAGCGATACTGCTCCAGTGCCAAGCTAGTGGCTTGCGTTTGCTGTATCTGTGGCTGTGGCTGCTTTAAGGATTGAGTTGATGCTCCGATTTTGCTCATACTATAGCCAGCAGTAATCAAATTGGACTTGAAAGAAGTTGACTGACTTTGCTGCTCTTCGGTCGGTGTGTTGGCCATTTCCCTTTGTATGCTTCGTCTGCTTCGATCAGGTTGTATGCTGCACAATTAGCAATGGGAGTAAACCAGCTGAAAGGCATTTAAAATTTATATTAAATATGATATATTGATGAAGTCTTGATTCGCATAACTTCCTGTGCTTCTTCATTGTCTAAATGCAAGCACGTGACATTTACGCTAAACAGACAAGATTGCCTAACACTTTTGTTGAACAACATACCAGATGAGGTAGCGTATCTAGTAGTAAAGCTTGACAGAAGTTTCACATGGCACCAGGCACATGAAGCCAACAAAAATGCATCTAAAACTCAAAGCCAACAACGCTGGCTCTCCGCTCAGCCTACACCACAAGGTCTTACTTTATAATTCTGCATTGAAACCCATCTAGACCTATTCTATATTGAAATCTTATCTAGACCTATTCTGTATAAATCTAAACCTATCTGCAACTATTCTGTACTGAAACCTATCTGGAGCTATGGCTCACAGCTATAGGGCAATGCCAGCAACAGCAATATTGGACATCACGCAATCAAAGATTCTGAGAACCATCACTAAGTGGCACCATGCTACCTTGGGAATGAACACATACGTGTACAAAGAGACTTAAATATTCCAGCAGTCATCAATGCATTATGGAACTTAAGGAAGCCTTCCTCCTTCCTAGTGAGAGACCTCTAACACAGCTCAGTAGTCTTTGCCGTCTGTCGAAAGAACCTAACAAGCCAGCAAAGAAATTTGTAGGCACGTCTTCTATACAAGAAGTTTCAAAAACAAAGCAAAGCAAAACCAGTAAAGATAGTGGGATGTCCTTCATCCTATGTTTCTATATATGTACACATTACATATGGACATGCTATGAAATTATTCTCGACAGATGGAGCTCGAGCTTCGCCCTCGCCTTCATCCTTGTTGGCTGACACAAGCACTTAGAGTTATGCTCATACTTTCTTGAATAAGTTCTGTGTTTATGGTGCGATCCAAATGAAATTTCGAGCATAAGTATGTAACTATCAGCTTGGTATATGTTAAAGTCAGAAAGTCATATATTTTTTATGACGCTTACAAATAAGTTAAAAAACTAATATATTGATTTGCGGGGGCGGTGGGCGTGACATCCAACATTTGAAATAACCTGCATTCCAAATTTGGTGTCTCTAGCGTTTATAATAGCTGAGATCTGTGTGTTCACACAGACAGACAGATAGACTTGGCTCAATCGACTCGGCTACTGATCCTGAGCAAGAAAATATATAGTTTGTGGGGTCTGCCACGCCTCCTTCTGCCTGTTACATACATTTGCACAAAGTTAGTATACCTTTTTTTGACCATTTTCAATAAGAAAAGTACTACAAGAATGAACGAATGTGTGTACAATATCTCTTCATTTATAATTTGATATTACAATAAACGTCAACAGGTTTATATGAAATACTAAGTTTTTTTCTGCAGGATTTTGTTAAAGATCCAATACATATAACATATTACGCTATATAGTGAGGCAAAAAACAACGCGCTGTGTGTGCGCAGGGCTCTCGTTGTGAGGTCCGTGAAGGCGCATTTGTGAATTCGACAGCCCAATGATTATCTGTTGTATTGATCTTCGGCATTTATGTTAATGAGAGAGCTCCACTTGATGTCACTTGCCAAGTGCTAGCCGAGTTATGCTCGTTTTCGACTTGATATAATAAAAACACACTCTACATTTGAAGAGTCTCTCTCTGGCAGACTTGCTCCTCAAGACTCCGATAGCTTCTTTGAATGCATGTTATCATATACACATACAAATGCTTGCCCCCTTTGTGGGTTAAGTATTTATCATATCTTGGGTTAAAATACTAAAAATTATATTAATTATTATTATAAATTATACAACAACAACAACAACTAATTGATATCATCGAGTTCTTTAAACATTTTTAGACTTGCAGACAGAGAGCCTAAAGAGAGAGATCCTTCTGTGCTAATTATCTGCTCGGATAGTACATGATCTTTGAATCGTACATTCCGGTTCCATTAAGTATATATTTAATATCCTATATAGTACTATCAATAAAACGGTTATTCTCTGTTATCGCAATAGTCTGTCTATTAATTCAATTGTTTGACCATAAAATGTCGACAAATTTAAAGTTCTTTGTACAAGAACCAGAATGTATCTGTATTATTTACTATATTTATTACTATACAAATAAAAATACTATTCAGTGTTACAAATGCTTTTAGCACCCTTCGACCATTAAAAATGGTTAATAAAGGGTTTACTAATTTCGTTAATTTAATAATTGGAATTTAAATGCAAATTATAATGGAATTCTAAGCTCAGCAGGGTTCGATCGATCTGTCAAATCCCATTATCAAATAATTATTTAATAAACTATTAAAGCCTTAACTTCTGCTTTGACATATATAGTATATTCACATGAATACTATATATACATAAATACACTTATCCCGAAAATTTCAATCGCATCGGATAATAAACACATTATATAAGTGAATATTGACGATATTGATAATATGATTGGTTAATATTGTTGTGTAATATTACTAATTAAGCTGAGAGGGGAAAAGAGACCGCGCGATTTTTATACCCTTCGTCAAGTAAGCGTATACTAACTTTGTGAAAATGTATGCAACAGACAGAAGGAGGCGTGGCATACCCCACAAAGTATATACATATATTCTTGCTCACTATCACTAGCCGAACCGATTGAGCCATGTCTGTCTGTGTGAACACACAGATCTCAACTATTATAAAAGCTAGAGACATAAAATTTGTCATGAAGCTTCCTATATACTCGGCGCAGATCAAGTTTATTTCAAATGTTGGATGCCACGCCGACTACCCCCGCAAATCAATAATTTAGTTTTAAAATCGATTTTAAATCGTCGTAAGAAATGTATAACTTATACTTAAGTTAACATATACTTATCTGATAGTTATATCTACTTAATCTCGGATCGGACCATACACACAGAAGTTATTCAAGAAAGTATGAGTATACCTCTAAGTGCTTGTGTCAACTAGCAAGGAAGGTAGGCGAGCGCCAGCGCCATCTGTCGAGCATAATTTGAAAGCATGTACATGTATATGAAGTAAGAATTTAATTAATTAAACTACACCGGAACATAGATCGAAGGGTATTCCACAGCCGCGTGCGGCTCGACTGTTGCTCTCGTTTTCTTTTTCTCTATTTCTTTCTTTTGCTATTTCTCAACTCTTTGAATTTTCTTGCTTGCTCAGCATTCATTTCAAATAAATTACACAAAAAGGCAACAAGAAAATACTGTGATTTTATTCAATTTTAAAATCCAATTGAAAAAAAAAACTAGAAGCCTTCGTGACATAATTCTTTTACCTAAATTCTTCATAAAAATCGGTTACGAGTGCACCTATTTATACTTTATCGTATTTTCTATGTGAATGAGAGCTAAAAAGCAATAGGAGGTAGAACAAAAATAAGAGCACAAGGGCGAAAGGGTATCTTACGGTCCGAAGGATATCAATTGTAGCATTCGTCTGGTTTTTACAGACATCTGTAAAGTGATGGACCTATTTAGTTGAAAGGTAGTGTAGGCGGAGCTGCTGCGTTTTGCCGCGAATTATTCACATATTTTTTGTCTGGATTTTATGTCGCGCTTTAACTTTTTCAATGTTTTTCAATGTGAAACACACAATCAATTTTCCAAGCGCACTCAAATATAAGAATACTCTGTTGGAACCACTTATAACGATACACATTTGTACATATTGTGAAATATGTAAATATGATTTGTATAACACTTACACTTGATTATTTGTAATTTACTTAACAAATTCACTTTTTGTGAATACTTTCCTTGTATTGTACCATAGTGGCATTAAACAATATCTCTTATTAAATACACACTATTTGAAAAGTAAATCAATATTATTGGGCACTGCAAAATGTGTTTAATAAGTTCGCTGGGAATCGGGAATCGTGCGTGTGGTCAGCGCTGAGTTAGAACCGGGTCTGGGTGAGTAAGCGAAAATTGCCTTCAGTTGCCTTTGTCACGCAAAATGGATGATACTCTATCGCCGTCCCGTTCTCGCCCGATGTCTCTCTTTCGTGCGCATAAGCACCGCCTCACGCAGCTTGACTGCGATTGGTCGAGAGGCTGAAAGGGCAGTTTGTTGTTAGCCAACAGACTTGCGAACAAAGCACCCTTGTGCCTGTACCGTACCTTCTCTCTCCTTATCTCTTTCTAACCATCTGCCGTCACTCTTGACTACATATATCAATTGCTTTCAAGTCAAAAGGCTTTAAAGAGCCGTAAACACCTTCGTCCATATTGTGTTCGCGCTTTTAACAATTAGTTACAACGAATGAGAAGGACTATTTATATAAAGCATACAGTATATTGATTTATTTTGATATGTTTGCGCTCTCTCACATTCATCAGTCATCATTAGCTCTTGATCTTTCCTTGAATGATCTTGCAAACGGAGGCATATCAATATTTAAAAAAAAGAATTTTGCCATCAATATTAAACAAACAAGTTTGCTATAAATTAGATAGTAAACAATTATCGCAGTTATTTAGTTGAAATTTGTAAAAATAATGATGAATCTTTTAATATTATAAGTTTTCTTTCATTGCAACACTTTGTGCGTCTGCTGTATTTCGTCATTCAACGATGAACATATTTTAAATTTTATTCTATCGATTATGCAGCAGTTTCAACTAAATAATGCGATACTATTACATCAACAGTTTAAACTAGAGACCGTAAATACCGTTATGGGTATAGGAAATATCCCTATGAATGGATCATCCTAAACATTTTTTAAGGACGCCAAAAATCTTATAAAAATCCCATTATATCAATAATATAATAAACATATTTTATATTTTGCAACTGTTATTAAAAAGTCTTCTAATAACCGTTATTTGTGATTTTTAAAAATAAACGTTTCAAAATAACTAGTATTTTTAATTTTTATTATAAAAGTTATTACAAACTTTTATTTTTCCAAATCACAAATAACAATTATTAGAAACTTTTAAAAATATTACTCAGAAATAAAAGTCAGTCAAAGACTTTCAAAATATATAAGTCTTCCGAAAAAATAAAAGTCTTTCATAAAAGTCTTTTCTATTTTAAGAATACCGTATACCGCATACCATGCAAGATAGAAGCAAAAAATTGAAATTTTCAACAGTTGTTTATTAATTTTAACGCACAATATTTTTATACCCTTCGACCATTGAAAATGGTCAAAAAAGGGTATACTAACTTTGTGCAAATGTATGTAACAAGCAGAAGGAGACGTCGGAGACCCCATAAAGTATATATATTCTTGCTCAGGATCACAAACCGAGTCGATTGAGACATGTCTGTCTGTCTGTGTGAACGCACAGATCTCAGCTATTATAAAAGCTAGAGTTACCAAATTTGGCAGGAAGACTCCTATGTACTATAAGCAGATCAAGTTTATTTCAAATGTTAGGTGCCACGCCCACCGCCCCCACAAATCAATAATTAAATTTTTGAACTCAATTTGTAAGCGCTGTATAAAAGATACAACTTTCTGACTTTAACATATACTAAGCTGAATGAAATATCTACGTAGTCTTCAAATTACAATCCGATCGGACAATAATTACAGAAATTATTTAAGAGCATAAAACCAAGTGCTTCTGTCAGCTTACAAGTAAGGCGGGCGAGCGCGAGCGCCATCTGTCGGGATTAATTTCAAAGCATGTGCATATGCATATGTGTATGAATTTAACAAATTAAATTACACGGGAACATAGGTCGAAGGGTATCCCACTGTCGCATTTTGCGCGACTGTTGCTTCGTTTTGATTTAAAAGTCTTTGAGTGACTTTTATAATAAAAGTCTTCAGCAAGTCTTTTAAAATAAAAGTTTTTGATAACCGTTATTGGAGACTTAAAAAAAAAAATTATCTTAATAGTCATTAAATTAAACTTTTATAATAAAATCCAAAAATAATCATTATTTAAAGTTTTTTATGATAGAAATCAAAAAATAATCGTTAAAAATGATTTTTATGCATAAAACTTATAACCGTTACGGTCCCTGCTCTATATACATATATATAATAATAGTAATAATAATAATAGTTGAAGTGACCACAATACTGCGCAGACAACACAGTTGATTATGTTCACCCTCATCTTTTCCATTTGGTATTCGAAAATAGTTGCAATAATTAAAGGATAATTGAAGATTCAAAACAATATGTATGTATGAAAAGGTGCTACAATGTACAAACAATATTCATAATTTCCGTAAAGGACACTCTAAAGAAAACATCAAGTGCCTGCAAGTATCCGGGATAACAAAGACAAATGGTAAAACAAACAAATACAACAGTCGTCAGTCCAGTTACTCAGTAGATTACGATTTCCAGTTCATCCCTGCGACCTTTGTTTATTTTCGAACCTTTAAGAATCTTTCACATTAACTGCTGCAAGCCAAACCACTTTTCATATGTCATCATTATTATTGTTTCCAACACTTGGTATTTAGCGTTTGCATGTGTTTCTCTTGAATTTCTTAAGCCAGATACCTTTGGCTATAAGACCTAAGAGTCACACTTGAACTTAAGTATTTGCATATAACTAGAGAGAAAGAATACCTTCTTAGTAATCAGGCTGATAATCCATTTGAGCAAATCCATTTCCATTCTTACTACAGTAATAATATGCAGGTATAGATAATAGTAAATAGTTTAAAACGTTCATATTATGAATTGAAAGAAGGTTGCACATAAAGGAAAAGAACTCGAATTTCAAGTGATTTTTATGGTACAAGCAACGCTAGCTACAGTAAGATACACTGCTAGAAGTTAGACTGGTAGTTCTCAGGAGGGCAGAGTTGAGAACCGTAAAGTTAATGCAAGTAGATCTGTGGATGCTAGGACCCTAGGTAGTGCGGTAGAGTTGGGCACTGTCTCGGTAGTGCTGAGGCCGCTAATATTAAGCCCGGTAGTGCTGAGGCTGTTAGTACTGTCTTAATGCTCCAATCGGATGATAATTTGTTGAATTATCATATATATTAAAGTAACCCCTAGAACTCGACGTTCAAACTGATAGACATGGCTCAATCGACTCGTCTATTAATCCTGAGTGTGAATATATATATATTTTTTTAAGGTTTGTCACACCCTCTTCTGCCTGTTACGCATTAAAGCAAAGTATTGAAGTCATGCTTAATGAATACTATATCGACCTATGCCCCAAACTCAGTATCATTAGCCGAGTATATTGAGCCATGTCTGTCTGTCTGTCAGCTATTATACCAAATTTGGCAGGAAGATTATTGTATACTATACGCTGATCAAGTTTATTTCAAATGTTGGATGCCACGCCCGCCGCCCCCGCAAATCACTAATTTCGTTTTTAAACTTCATTTGTAAGCGTCCTAAAAAATATATAATGTTCTGACTTTAATATATACTAAGTTGATAGTTATATCTACTTATGCTCGAAATTTCAATCCGATCGGACCATAAACACAGAAGTTATTGAAGAAAGTATGAGCATAACTCTAAGTGCTAGTTACAACTAACAAAGTAAATAGGCGAGCGTCATCTGTCGAGAATAATTTGAAAGCATGTACGTCTATGTATATGTGTATGAATTGAATTAATTAAACCACACCGAAACATAGGTCGAAGGGTATCCCACCGTCGCGTGCGGCGCGACTGTTGCTTTTTTATTGGTTAATATTTAATACTGTTCAATTGTAAAAGAAACATATTAAATAGCAAATTTTATAAATGAACATAACTTTTAACGCATTATAAAACCGGATAAAATGTATTCATACGATAAAATGCTGCATAGGTTTATGGTTTATTATATGCAATATATGAGTAGGCAATGCTCTTGATATCTCACAAAATGTCATGATCGCGTAATAAAAATTATATTCAGAACAATGTAGGCCCCATTTAATAGTTAAACATAAAAACTATGATGATTGCTTACTCCGTTTCAAATATATATTTAATTCTTAAATATATATAGGTATAGTACTTTAACTTTATACAACTTTATACAAAGTAAAGGGTGATTTTTTGAGAGCAATAGGAAAATTTAAAAAAAAAAACATAAAATTCAGAGAAATGCATGAAATCTTTATTTTAATCGATAGTACGTTGCATATAATTGAATGTTTGCAGATTAATTCATGCAAATGTTGACCGGTATCTCATGAATAAATGCTTTAATGTTGTGATCGATTGAACTGACCATAAAATGGAAGAAGCGCGCGATAAGACTTTCTTAACAGAGCACGCATTTTGATAATTTGTTCGTTTGTAAGACGATTCATGGTTAAATTATAGATCAAACTGAAGATGTTTGACAGTGATACAAAACACGAAACGTGCGTCAGCTGTTTAAACCAGTGTTGCCGAAAAGATAATAGCTAAAAAATGACCCTTTATATAATTGATTTGTTAAATATCTACGTTTTAAATACAACTGAAATTACTTGAGGGAAACAATGAACATACAATATTTTACAATATTTTAGCTGTCCTTATCTATAATATATACATTTTCAAAAAGAGTCAAGCCCTGAGTTAATTTGACCGTCGGTATGAAATGGCAGATTTCAACGAGTATTTTACGTTAGAAGTATGTCGACCAAATTATATTATATATCTATTCATATATTATATTATATTATATATATATTATATTATATATTATTATATATATTATTATATATATTTCACGCAGGTCAAGACTTTTATTGCATTCTTTATACTTCTTACTTATAATTCACGTAGGACTTGCATATATAGTATATGAAAATATTGTATTTTATGATTTCAATAAGTATTTGTCACCTTTTTCACACCTGTGCTCTGATCATTCCATTACACCTTTTAACCTTTTTGAAAAATAAGTGATCGGCTGAGCTGATAACATTTTTTTACACTTAAATTTGAGAAGTCATCTGATTGCTGATTGAAAATTCATTGTGGAATATCTGAGAGAGAGATGGCAAAAGAAACAGGGTTTTTTTTATCAGCATCTTCACCCACAATGCACAATCACAGCTATTAAAGAGCCACAGAGCACAATAGAGTAACACCACACCACACCAGAGACCGTGAACCACAGTCTTTAAAATCAATATACATACAATATATGTATACCGTTTATTCTCACCTTCTTTTCTCTCTTTGGTTTATATGATTAATATACCATGAGGTAAACTCGAACAATGCACACTTAAGTTAACTATGTTAACTGAACGTGTTTGCGGGGGGAGTAAATCATATACTCTTTTATATATACCTATACTTACTATAGTAAGTATTATATAATTTATTATACTTATCTTCTTAGAATATAAGACAATTTTAAAATTGTCAATGAGGTACGTCTTTTAACACATATAAATATACTTTTATATATATTTTTAATATGTTTATATATGTTATAAATATATTTACTTAAGAAGTGTCTTTTCCTTTCAATACCCGATACGATAAGGTTTAAAAGATATACAGTGTGTCAAATAATTCTTTGTCAAAGGAAAAATGATGGTTTGTTTTGCTTTTTGTTTGATTTTGAAATGTTTAAATATAAATTTTATATTTTTGTTAATACTAAAAAGTTCATAATTCTTTATCTAATAATATAGTATAAACAAATTAAGAAAACCCTAATTATGTTAATAACAAACTACTAAAAACGTAAATATGTATTGCATTTTTTCTTTTGCAAAAGCACGACGGACCTTCCGGGCTTTTACCCCTAGGCCCGGGGTCCGACGGTAAAAGGCCCGGTAGCTGGTTTTAGGCCCCGGGCCTAAAATTGTCGAGGGCCGACCCGGCCCGCGCCCATCTCTAGTACATACAGTGAGTCAAGTTACTCTATACACATCTGTACATGTTAATTTAATGTACATATATATGTATGTATTTATGTGTAAAGAGTTACTTGACTCACTGTATGTATATTCTGACTCAGAGTCGAACTAGCCAAGTCTGTCTGACCGTCGCACAGTGGGCCAGGCTGCCCAGCTAGCGGAACTTTAGTAATAACTCGAGTAAACAAAAACAGATTTGACTGTAAATTTATATTTTGGACTTTTGATAAATTTATGATATATTTCTCATCAGAAATTAATCGGAATCGGATGAATCACAAGATTAGACACTTTTTTGTCTTAAACTTTGTGGCACAGGTCACCAAAATCCTTCTTGGGCCGACCCAGATCTGAATTTAATGATACATTGTATATTAACAGTGGCTCATCAAGCCATTTCTGGTTTTTTTTCTCGAAATAAGTTCTGTTGTAATGACATGATTTCCATTTTTCTCTAAGTCGGCTCATAAAACTAGTTAATTTTCTAGTAATACTTTTAGATTCCATTTCAGAAAGTTCTTTAAAATTGTACCAAATACCAATTCTTTTAAAACGAGAGCTCTCTTTGCGGGATCATTTTCGCTAAGCCAAGTGGAATAAAGCACGCGCTTTTGGGCTGACATTTAGTTGGATATAATTCTGAACAAATTAACGACACAAAGACTCACACGATACATAATTGCTAAAATCAGCTTGAACAAGAGTGAACAAAGTTAGTTATAGTCCAAATATGCTAGTATCAAGCATAATGCCATACCTGGTAAAATAACAAACTTCGAACACTTTTTTTACTAAACATAAAAATCCGAGTCACAAACACATTGTTTTTATTTAGAACATACCTTTCCTAAAGTTAACAGAAGTTGTTGAATCAATTTCTTTTACTTTGTTTCAATTAAAAGTCAATCAACAAAGACGAAGTGTACGCCAAATATTTGCAGACCACGTGCTGAAACATATGGTCACTTTGAAAGCTCACAGCTGATGATGTAAACAAACAAAAACTCTTATACAAACTCTTATATGCTCAGACGGATATTGTCAGTTAAAAAAACCAAAAAAAATACAGTATTTAAATATTTAAAAAAGTGACTTTTGTCCCGCTAGAAAAATCATCTGGCCCACTGTGCGTCGGTTGTCTGTCTCTTCCAACATAAAGTAATCTCTCAGTTGTAGAGCGTGGCACATCTTATTACTGCATGCTGTATATATAAAGGGTGATTTTTTTAAAGCTGAATAAAAATAATTAAAATAAAATAATAATAAAAAATATTCACAAATAACACGCTGTTCGTAAATACCAACAAATTAGGAAGGGTATTTCATTATCGAATGCGTGCAAGTGTAGGATTCTTCACTTGTTTTCAATGTTGTAGTAGATTAAATACATGTCATGGAAGGGGAGGGGAATTGAAATATTAGCAGGTCACTGCGGGGGTTGAGGATAGGACAATGTGAATGTTGACGACTGAATTGGCCTAAAGCTTTAACGAGGCATATTATTAACATCTATAGGCGTACGTGGCTTACGGCTTAGCGGGCTTCCGTGCGACTCTATTCCCCAATGCCTTAATTATTTGCTATAAACGGATTAATCGGATGATGTCTCTGAGTAACTTACATTTTGTCAAGTTACACACACAAAACAAACTTACACACAATTACCTTATAGCATGATACATGCCATATACATTAATGTACATATGATATTTGTTAGTATTAACTATAATTGAAAGAACTTGCACGAAGGCACTGGCGCATCGTTGCCGATCGCATTCTTATTCTCCCGTGTACATACTCCTTATTAAATAATACCAACAGTATTCATCTTATTCTCCCGTGTATATACACCTTTTTAAATAATACCAACAGTATCAATCTTTGGCAACTTATCGATACTGTTTAACATAAGTTCAATATATAGTTTGGGACTTATCGATATGGTTTAACATAAGAAGTATTTATCGTCTTACATCTGTATTTGATAATTGTCAGAGGATTTGTAATTATTGTTTTCAAAAAATGTGTAAAGGGTAGCTTAATGTACACTGTGCTTTCAATGAAAAACTCTCCAGTCGTATTAATAATTAGAAGAGTAGTAGAAGACCCCTTTCATTAGTTAAACATATATTGGCAGGGTATTCCGTGTGCTGTATATAACTTGTTGTTGCATTATATACAGCTTTTTTCATTTCATTAGTGTGCCCTTTTTGTGCCGAATTAATTCTCCTTATTGTTAGGGTTATCTCGTGGTGCTGATGTCCTTTATGTTGCTTGGTTCTTCAGCTCTTGAAATAACAAAATGTTGTGGTTGCTTCCTGTTGTGTGCGTGCGCGCCCTGGGATTACTCTGCTCCCACTGCCACTGCCACATTCACTCCCATTGCCAACTGGCACCCCGGTAATGCTTGTTGTGTTTAAATACCGTTTAACAATTTCCCGTTGCGAGACGGGACTTTGCTTTTCTTGTTCGGTATAGTATTTAGAAGAGAAGCCATAGCCATAACCACCCCGTCGGCCTGGTATATTCCCTGTATTCACTTGTCTTCCTTCCACTGTGCACCGCCTGGTCACCGTTTTAAGCTCGTTATGGAAATCAATTCTCCTGGGAGTGCGGATTTTCAAACAATTCGCGCGCATTACTTCTATGTATTTATTACTTCTCGTCTCAGAATGCCGTTTCAAAAACAGTTAAACATTAATATTATATACCTTAATATTATATACTGTGGTATCGTAGTTACGATAGTTATCGATAAGTTCATAAATGTAACGCGATTTATTATAAGTGACAGCACTGAAAATCTGAGTAAGAAAAGTACAACAAGAATGAAATGTTGCAAAGTAAAGACGGAATTAGTAAATCATGTTAGCTAGAAAAGAAGAACACCCTACCAGGCAGTGCCTAAGATCAGAGGAGGTAAAGATCCGCGTATTACACTGGGAACAAATAGCAGGCTTGCGGCTATTGAAGTTCTGCTACAACTTTAAGAGTTTTAAGCAGTTAATGAAGCTGAATAAGAAACCAGTAAGAATCCTCAAGAGCACACCTACCCAAACTAGGATAAGGTGAGTAATATGCTCTGCAGATTCTGCGAGCTAGAACCCAAGACAGCGGGGAACAGGTGTCCGAGAATGGCTCTTAAAAGTGAGGATTTCCTTAGAATAAATGGATTTCCTTAGATGAAATGAAATGGATAGGGAGCTCTAAGCCCCGCCTGGGGTAGATAGATCTATAAGGTCGTCTCCCAAAAAAATCAAATAATAATACTAGATGTTTGTCGGTATCTCAGCAAGCTCGCTTTTAATTGCAATCTCCCTTTGCATTTTGTTTAGAACTTTAATATGTTTCTACATCCAACTATCTTTTTAAGGCATTATGCAGACGTTGTTGGGAGCTCTAAGGCTATTACAGGCCCGGGTATTACAAGGCCTGGCCTGTGTACGTTATGTTTAAACTTACTTGACTGTAAATTCTTGCTCTTGACGGTCGTTCAATATATTACCTTATTAAATTAGTGTTGCGACTTCACGTACATATTTCTGTTACACATTTAAGTCTATTTGAATTTAAATTTGAGTTTTTGTTTGTCTGCATCTTTTAGACCACCATTAGCATTATCGATACTTGTATCAATACCGATATAAAAAAGAAGCCGCACCTCTAGAAGAGAATGGACAAGTTGGCAGGTCTCGACAACCAACGGCGGCAAAAACACATAAAATGAAATACTTTGTACTTTATATATCTTTCGTACCATTCTAATTTTACGCCATAACGACTCGAAATAGTCAATAAATGGTTGTAAAGTTTTAGTGTCTTGTTTGATATCCATCACCATATGAACTCGTAACATCTTTAATTTTATGTGTACCTCATTAATTTATGTCGTGCATATTAAAAGCGAGGTTTATTGATGTGTGTGTGTGGTGAAATTGTGAAAAAGACGTTGCAATTTCTTGTGAAATAGACGCACACATAGACACATAGACACGAGGCAATGCCGGCGTATGATGAAATTACGCAGCGGTAAGCAAATGAAACAGAACATGGATTTTAATTCGAACGACATGACTGAAAAAGGAACTCCGAGGTCAAGAAGTGGGTCAAATTCTACTGACGAGAAGAATTCGAACTTGGATGACACAGTTGTCGAGACTTCTGGGAAATCGGATGCACATGGTGACTTGATACGTACATAATTTGATGAACATGATGCAGAAAATGGATGAGCGAAACGGTCAATTATATAACTCCGTGAGGAACATGGAGGATCGGCAAAATAAATTGGCCATCTTTGTGGAAAATGTTAACGTTACTCAATCGGAGCTGGCTAAGCAAGTAGTCAGCATAAAGAACACAATGCTTCATGTCACTGGAGGCACTGCTGGAGGTATATGTGGACAATTGGGCGCCTTGGATGGCGCAGAATCTGTGAGCGTTCCTGGAAGTTCACAGAAACAACTTGATGCTGTCAGAAATTCACGTCTATTGGGCACTAATCGATGTGCGCGTGGTGATCGTGGCGCTGCTGGAGGTTCGCAGTATTCAGAAGATAACAGAAGTGAAATTGGAAATGTCGGCGCTGTTACAGGCGTGCGTGGCAAAATTGGCACTAGTGGCGGTGCAGATGACTTTGGCGTCGTGGGATCTGGTGTCGGTACATACGAACAAATGAAAGGCGTATTCAACATGGACGCTAACGAAGGCTCACGTAATCTTGGCAGAAATGGCTTAGAAGACGCTGGAGATGGTATTGGTATGTACGTGGTTGATGGTGTTGGTGGTGGTGTTGGTTTATTGGGTTCAGCCAGATTGAAAATGTGTTGCAACATCCTCCGAAACTTCGTATACCCCCACTCGTATACCCTCGAAAGCTTATTGATTTGCCTGAGTTTAATGGAAACCCAGAGGATTGGCCCGTATTTTCTACAATGTTTTGGGAGTCGTCGAACGCTTTTGGTTATTCTAAGCTGGAAAATTTGTTGAGGCTACAAAAAAGCATGAAGGGAGCGGCCATAGAGGAAGTCAAGGGTTTGCTTATAAATCCTATGAATGTTGAACATATTATGAATCATTTAGAGTTCGCTTATGGGAGGCCGGAGTTATTGATAAGGAGTCAAATGGACATGGTCAGCAAAATGAATGCTGTATCAGAGGATAATTTGCAATTGTTTGCAACGAAAGTTGAAAATTTGGTTATATTCTTGCAATCGGCTAATGCAACTCATTATTTACAAAATTCTTCCCTGATTGAACAGTTGGTGTGTAAGATACCAATGACGAAACGGATTCAATGGATAGAGTATACAACGACTCTTCGAAATTACCCAAATTTAAAAGACTTTAGTACATGGATCAGCACTATGGCCAGGAGCATTGCAAGGGCGATGATCGTATTCTCAGCAGACGAATCAGAGGAGAAGAACAAACATCAAAGAGTCGTTATGCAGACCACCAAGGATGATGAATCCAAGAAAGAAACGAAATATAAACCTGAATGCTATGAGTGTCACGGAGATCATTATTTTGAAAGATGCAGCGTATTTTCTAAAGCGAAAACAGAAGACAAATGGTCTATGGTAAAGAAACATCAAGTATGTTTTGGATGCTTGGGAAAAAGACATAGACAAAATGTTTGCAAAAATAAAAAGGAATGTAAAAAACGTGGATGCAAGAAACTGCATCATTTATTGTTGCATTCAGAAGAAAAACCATGTAAAGAGAGCGCTGCAACAGAAGTTTCGGTAAATACTATAAAACCAACAACCAAATCTAAAATAATGTTTAAAGTAGTATCTGTTGAAATGATCGGACCAAACTGAAAAATTGTAAGGACATATGCATTCTTAGATGAAGGTTCTTCTGCTTCGTTAGTTAATGAACAGTTTGCAGTACATTTGGGAGTACAGGAACAGCAAAATAACCTTACATTGAATTGGATAAAAAATCGTACTACTGTGGTTAGCTCGATGGAGTGTAACTTGCGAATAAGGAGACAAGGTCGAAACAGCAAATGGTTGAGGTTTTCTGGAAACACGGTCCCTAATCTGCAGTTACCATTACAATCGTTGGACATAAACGAACTAAAGGATAAATATAAAAGATTGAGAAATGTCTCCATTGAAGGATACACTGATGCGAATCCAATGCTTTTGATTGGAATAAATAATTGTCACCTGACCGCAACACTGAAGAGCATGATACTGGATAATAACTTGTTGGTGGCAAAGACGTCATTAGGCTGGAGTATTTACGGAAGTTCTGGCGTTTGTAAAGAGAGATCTTTAATTTCAACGATATTCCATGTACGAGAACATGAAGAAAACGAAATGCACAAATTGATTGCGGATTATTTCACGACTGAAAATTTTGGGGTTAATGCAGCTGAGGAACCACTGCAATTGGCTGATGATTTAAGAGCTAGGAGTATTTTAAAGAACACTACTAAACGATTGGAGAACTCATATGAAACTGGGCACTTATGGAAAAACGATGATATACATTTGCCAGACAGTTTTGACGTGGCGTTCAGTAGATTGCAAGGAGTTGAAAAGAGGATGATGAGCATGGGAAAAATTAACGAATATGATGCTGCGATTATGGATTTCGTGAAGAAAGGATATGCCGCAAAAATGTCTAAAGGAGAAACTGCAAAAGTTGATGCGCGAACTTGGTATTTACCTCATTTTGGTGTTTATAATATAAACAAGCCAAAGAAAATGAGATTGGTCTTTGATGCAGCTGCGACTATCGATGGAGTATCCCTGAACACAGAACTTTTGAAAAGGCAAGATGAAAACCCACCTTTGACACAAATCGTTTTTAAATTTCGGCAAGGAATTGTTGCGGTATGTGCAGACATAAAGGAAATGTTTCTGCAGGTGCAGGTTCGCAAAGAGGATCAAGATTCATTGAGATTTATTTGGAGACATGGCAATCAAGATGCTAAGTTGGACACTTACCGAATGAAAGTAATGATATTTGGAGCTGCTTGCTCACCTTGTTGTGCTCAGTACGTAAAGAATTTAAATGCCCAAAATGCAACGATGCACACAGATCAAGTCATTGATGCAATTGAGAATAAACATTATGTAGACGACTTCGTAGCTAGCTTCACATCTGAGGAAGAAGCTTTTAAAGTTAGCGCAGAAGTAAAAAGGGTGCATCAAATGGGAAATTTTGAGCTGCGAGGATTTATTTCGAACTCCGTATTGGTTCAGCAAAGTTTAAATAGCGGCGTGGAATGCAACGGCAATATTCAAGAAGCAGTGAAGCTGGATACCGAATCCTATGATAAAATCTTAGGTATGCATTGGAACTAGAGATGGGCGCGGGCCGGGTCGGGCGCCGGGCCTCGACAATTTTAGCCCAGGGCCTAAAACCAGCTACGGGGCCTTTAACCGTCGGGCCCCGGGCCTAGGGATAAAAGCGCGAAAGGCCTGGCTTGCTTGAAAGTGCAAAAATATAATGATGTTTTAATCGATATCGGCCTCAAAAATTCGAGTCTGGTTCGGGACGCGCCGGGCCCCCTTTAAAAATGTTCCGGGCCGGGCCTCAAAAATTCGAGTCTGGTTTGGGCCGGGCCACCTTTAAAAAAGTTCCGGCCCGGGCCGGGACTCAAAAAACAGGCCCGCGCTCATCTCTAATTGGAAGAGTCAAAAGGACGTTTTTGTTTTTGACTTAAAATTAAATCGCGTAGATAAACAAATAGTAGAAGGTCTTCAATGTTCAACGAAGCGTCAGCTATTTAGCATGTCTGTCTATGATCCCTTCGGCATGCTCGCGGATTTAATGATAAGTCTTAGTTCAGGATGTATGGCGAACAGGAATCCATTGGAACGATTTATTGCCTGAAAACATATTTACTGCATTTAAACAATGGGTTCATCAGTTCAAAAAGGTCAAGGAATTTAAACTAAGAAGATGTTATTCCCAGAATTTCCTATTGTCAGACTACGTTGAGTTATATGTCTTTGTCGGTGCAAGTGATCAAGCATTTGCGGCAGTGGCATATTGGCGAATAACTTGTGGTGCCAGGGTACAATTAATGTTTATATATGGAAAAACGAAATGTGCACCTCTAAAGTTATTAACTATTCCCAGGCGGCCGTACTTGGTAATCGTCTAAGAAAAACCGTTTTAAAATGCCATGACGGTAATGTAAAGTCTTCAACCTTGTGGACAGACTCAAGAATAGTAGTCTCATGGATCAAATCGGACCATCGTCAATATAAACCATTTGTGGCTCATAGAGTGAGCGAGATTTTAGAAAGTACACAGGAGAATGATTAGTATTGGGTGCCAACAAAACTGAATGTAGCCCATAAAGCCACAAAAACCAGTAACCGATGTGAATACGATGTAAACAGTGTTTGGATAAGTGGACCTGAATTTTTGCCTTCACAAGAATTCAGTTCCAACCAAGAATATATGTTTGAACAGCGAAAACAAATCATGTTTTTTTGCAAGGCTCAATGGATATCCCTAGAAAGGTTTTCAAATTACGCTTAAAACGTACAGTAGGCTGGATTTGGAGGTTTGTGAGCAAAAGACCAACATGGAGAATAAGACGGAGAGTTGATGGTTCACGAATTGAACCTGGCAGAATCAACTTTATGTAAAATTGCGCAACTTGAATCATACTGGAAGGAAATAGAAGAACTTCTGGAATATGGAATCGTGTCGAAGGAAAATCCGATATACATATTGTCGCCTCAATTGAACACGAATGGTGTTATTATTGTTGGAGGAAGGCTGGATTATTGTATATCCATTCCAGAGAGGGCACGTCATCCGATATTGTTACCATCGCGTCGCATTTTGTCAGAGTTAATTGTTAGATGGTATCATGTCAGCTATCATCATCAAAACAATGAGCTTATTGTAAACAAAATAAGGCGTCAATTCTGGATTGTGAATTTAAGAAAAGCTGTGAGTCGAACTAAGTCAAGATGTCAACATTGTAAAAACGAGATGGCTAAGCCTTTACCACCGTTGATGGGCCAGTTACCACAGGATAGAGTGACACCATTTCAACGGTCATTTTCGTACGTAGGATTGGACTACTTTGGTCCAGTCATGGTAACGATTGGACGAAGACAAGAAAAGAGATGGGTTGCACTTTTCACATGCTTAACTATAGGGCTGTTCATCTGGAGTTAGCGGCAGACTGGTCGACAGACGCATGTGTGCTGTGCATAAGAAACTTTGTAAACCGAAGAGGAATTCCTGTCAAGATCCTTTCTGACATGGGAACTAATTTCATTGGCACCAAAAAGAAATTAAAGAACGCAAAGGATTTTTTTGATATAGAATATATAAAATCGTAGTTAGGAAAAAAAGGCATCAAGTGGCAATTTAATTGTCCATCCAATCCATCCGAGCTCTGGCGGATGCTGGGAGCGCATGGTTAGGAGCATAAAACGAGTATTGGCCATAACTTTAAAATAGAAAGCACCACAGGTGGAAACTTTAAGGGGCTTGCTGATAGAAGCTGAGAATATAATAAACAGTCGACCATTAACCCATTTGCCAATAGATATAAATGATCTGGAACCTCTGACTCCAAACCATTTCTTACTGGGAACGACGAACTCGACGCAAACTCCTGGAAAAGATCTTAATTTGTGCCTACGTAAGCAGTACCGCATTAGTCAACAGATGAAAGATAATTTTTGGCATACTCGTAGATGAATACGTGAATATCTACCGACTTTGACACGGCGCACTAAATGGCTTGCGCGATCCAAACTCATAGCAAAGGGAGATGTTATGGTAATTTGTGAGCAGTGGCGGATCTAGGATTTGCTATGGGGGGGGGGCTTGGAATGTTTGCAAGAAAAATTAAAATCAGTACCACTTTATTCTTTTTTTTTAAAGTGCCAATTTTTAATTAAACAATATTTATTTAAACAATATCTTACAGTGCCATTTTTTATACCCTTCGACCATTGAAAATGGTCAAAAAAGGGTATACTAACTTTGTGCAAATGTATGTAACAGGCAGAAGGAGGCGTAGGAGTCCACATAAAGTATATATATTCTTGCTCAGGATCACAAGCCGAGTCGTTTGAGCCATGTCTGTCTGTCTGTCTGTCTATCCGTCTGTCCGTCTGTCTGTGTGAACGCACAGATCTCAGCTAATATAAAAGCTAGAGTAACCAAATTTGGCAGGAAGACTCCTGTGTACTATAAGCTGATCAAGTTTATTTCAAATGTTAGGTGCCACGCCCACAGCCCCCGCAAATCAATAATTTAAGAGATACAACTTTCTGACTTTAACACATACTAAGCTGAATGAAATATCTACGTAGTCTCCAAATTACAATCCGATCGGACAATAAACACAAAAGTTATTTAAGAAAGTATGAGCATAAAACCAAATGCTTCTGTCAGCTAAAAAGACCGGCGGCGAGCGTGAGCGCCATCTGTTGGGAATAATTGTAAAGCATGTGCATTAGACTGGCCCTTAAAAATAAATTTCAAACCGCCGGGCAGAATTCATTTCTACTAGGGCCCAAAACAACCTACAAAAAATTTGGGGCCGATTGGATAATGTTTAATGGCCGCCAAATCGCACTAAAGTTTGAAAATTTGGTTTATATGGAAAAATTACTCATAGGTAAAATTTTTTTTTTTTAACTTCTTAAAAAATAGTTTAACAACTTATGTATGTATGCGCGCTTGTTGCCAGAAAATTGACACGGCACTCACTGTTAATTTTGAACTTTCCTTTGAGCTTAGTTTTACGATTCGCATATTATAAAAAAACAACTGCAGAACTTGCCGATTGGAAGGTAATTTTGCACCCAGAATTTGATGTGCGATGCGTCGAACCAAATCAACCATATATACCGAGTCAGTCACATTGCGTGTCACTGGTTTTGTGTATAAACTTCTCTTAAAAATTTTACCTATGAGTAATTTTTCCATATAAACCAAATTTTCAAACTTTGGTGCGATTTGGCGGCCATTAAACATTATCCAATCAGCCCCAAATTTTTTGTAGGTTGTTTTGGGCCCTAGTAGAAATGAATTCTGCCCGGCGGTTTAGAAAACAAAAAAAAAAATATTATAAGGGCCAGTCTAATGTGCATATGCATATGTGTATGAATTTAACAAACTGAACTACACGGGAACATATGTCGAAGGGTATCCCACTGTCGCGAGCTGCGCGACTGTTCCTTTTCTTAAAAATCATTTAGTTTTGGGCATTGTTACGAGTTCATATGGTAATGGATATCAAACAAGACACTAAAACTTTATAACTATTTATTGACTATTTCGAGACGTTATGGCGTAAAATTAGAATGGTAAACCAGTAAGAAAAGCAACAGTCGCGCAAAACGCGACAGTGGGATACCCTTCGACCTATGTTCCAGTGTAGTTTAATTTGTCAAATTCATACACATACATATGCATATGCTTTGAAATAATTCCCGACAAATGGCGCTCGCGCTCGCGCTTCGCTTCGACAGATGGCGCTCGCGCTTCGCCTTCCTTGTTAGCTGACAGAAGCACTTGGTTTTATGCTCATACTTTCTTAAATAACTTCTGTGATTATTGTCCGATCAGATTGTAATTTGGAGACTACGTAGATATTTCATTCAGCTTAGTATATGTTAAAGTCAGAAAGTTGTATCTTTCATACACCGCTTACAAATTGAGTTCAAAAATTAAATTATTGATTTGTGGGGGCGGTGGGCGTGGCACCTAACATTTGAAATAAACTTGATCAGCTTATAGCACACAGGAGTCCTCCTGTTAAATTTGGTAACTCTAGCTTTTATAATAGCTGAGATCTGTGCGTTCACACAGACAGACGGACAGACAGACAGACAGACGGACAGACAGACAGACATGGCTCAATCGACTCGGCTTGTGATCCTGAGTAAGAATATATATACTTTGTGGGGTGTCCGACGCCTCCTTCTGCCTGTTACATACATTTGCACAAAGTTAGTATACCCTTTTTTGACCATTTTCAATGGTCGAAGGGTATAACAATTCATAAAGGAGTAAATCAAAATTGAGTCATCAGCGTAGCGCTTCCTACGATAATATGAGAGTGCTCAGTTAATTTCCAAATACATTTTAAACTTAACAAGTTTACATAGTAATTTGCATATTTTAGAAGCTAATTAATAATGTATCGTGCCTCCTTTGAAGCGACCCGTTAAGTTTTTGTAGGTAGTCCAAAGAAATCATTGACCATGCGAGTTTTATCCCGGTGATCAATTCTTCCTTGCGTACAATAGCAAATTAGATAACAGAAGCATAACATAGAGCAAAGCAGGGGGCGCTAACCTGATGGTGTAAAGTGTTAAAAACGATTTAAAACAGCGAAAAACTTTATTTAGTGTGGAATTCATAGAAGCGTATAGTAAATATTTTGATGGACCTGATTTAAGTGATAATTTGTTTTTTTGCGGCATTTGGTTATATACATTTGAAATTTTATTATTGAGCAAAAATTGTAGAGAGAAATGTTTAAAATTGAGCGGGTCTTGAGGGTAATATCTTGTTTCACATGCCAAGTTCTAGGTAAACATTGAAAATATCTTGTCATCAGATTTATATTAAAGCAGGCATTTGTAAGATCTATCAAAGATCAATTCACAAAGGCACATACTTTTCGTATATAGTAAGCCGGAAATGTTCAAATACATTAAAATGAATTGGGAACACGTCCTTAATTAAATAGCAATGCTATTGAGATGAGGCCACATTGCTAAGTGTTCTATTTTATTTTAAGTGTGAACAAATAATATGACTACAAGCTATTTTACAGCAATTCCATGACATTAACTACCCCTAAACAGTAGCATTCAAATTGCCAGTGTGTGCCAGTGTGCACCCTCATCGAGGCGAGAATAACCATCTTAATCAGATAATTTGCAGGTATCTGGTTACATGAGACTGAGGCTAGGCTGTTCCTGCAACATCTGTCGAGTTGAGAAGAACATAACTCAATTTGTTGAACATAGAAACGTTTTACATGCATTGAAAGGAAACTCTTTGTCAGCAGACTTTAAAATATTAATCCATTATATATATATATACAACTAGTAAAGGAACGATCAAAGGAGATAAAAGACAAATAATATACGATGCAAACTGTTAAAAGTACGCCCAACAACAAAGTCTAAATTCTTCCTTTAAACTGAAGTATCTTGGAGATGGGCTGCACGGACCTTTGGATAAGGATGATTTCAATAACCTTTGTGCCTTTCCTTACATTCTAATTAAAATGTAAAACATTCGTATTCACGAGTGTACAGAAAATATTACGATTAATATTCGACTTTATTTATCGTTTTATTAAGTAATCATAAGATCAAAATATAGCGCTTTTGAGCCATTGGGGCTCGCTTCTGATCAAGATAAAGTTCTTTGTAGATTCACCGATGGCTTGTGCTGCCTTGAACATAAAAGTTAGTGTACACACTTATGACCATTTTGAGTCGACTGTTATAAAAAGGCACGCACACGCATTATGTTTTGTGCTTTGGTGTATTATTTGACAGTCGAGTTGAGAAACACAAAGTCGTTAATTTGTTTATTGGATCGAAAAATGCATACAAATTAACAAATGCACTCGAGAATAAACCAAATATTACGACACATCAAGGACAATAAGGTGCCAACATATGTAGTGTAGCTATGACCGTCAAGCGACCCTAAGCGACTGCCATTGTATTATTTGTCTTCTTTTCCACATATATATGTATGTATTTTTCCTCCCCCCTTGTTGCTGGTATGTTCTGTAGTAGCCCGAGGCTGGGTGTTTACCTCCTAGTGTTTAATTTTGTAATCATTCGGCTGGAAACTCATTGAAACTTTGTTGTACAACTTGTAATTGTGACTTTTTCGTATGTACATTGAAATTGAAAGAGCATTATACTATTTATATGAGTTATTTTTAACCACACTAAAGTTACAGTTACAGTCGCGCCCGTCCGAAGTAAGATACCCTTTGCCTAGTTTTAAATACCCATTATAAATACATGAAGAAGTCTTTCTTTTGCTATGGCTTGCTCAGTCTTGTTATAAACTAATTTATTTATAATTTAGTCAGCTAAATTCGAATGTTTTATACGTCCCTTTTAAATCGAATTGCAAAAATAAAATCATTTGTTTCCAGAGACGGTTGGCATGGTACAAAACATTTCAATTAAACTTGATCTGCGAATGCCATCTGTTGGAAATAATTGTAAAGCATGTGCATATGCATATGTTTATGAATTTAACAAATTAAACTACACGGAACATAGGTCGAAGGGTATATCACTGTCGCGTGCTACGCGACTGTTGCTTTTCTTACTGGTTAAAAATCAATAAAATCGAAAATTTGAAAATAGTACTAAATTACTACAACTAAACAAGTAAACATGTCTAGTGGTGGTATAAAATTTGATAAAGGTTAAATATGTGCCCTCATCACGGATTTTTTAAAATTTGTTTTACAGGTAAGGCTATATTTATTTTGAATTTAGGTAAAAGAATTAAGTCTCGGACTCTTCTAATTTTTTTTTTTTTTTTAATTTTTTAACAGTTTCCATTCCCCATCATACATATTTTATGTATGCAGCAAATAATTATTAAAAAGCCGAAAAGTATGCAACATGCTTTGCTAGGCTGCTTGAGATTTTGCAAAGATTTTCGTTACGAAGTCAATTTACACCTGGCGAACAGCAACACCAGGCAAAAAATAATTGAGAGTAAGTATGTAAATCAAAGAGAGCGCAAGGAAAGTGGATTAGAAGACGCGCAATTCTGCTCTCTTTTTTTTCAACCAATCAGTACAATTCATACTGTCTTTGCTTTGATCGAGTTTGACACGTGACACCTGCGCCCTCTCTGCGCTCGTCCTCTCTCACTCCCTCTCTCTTTCGTCTGTTCACTTAGTGCTGCCTGTCTGCTGTTTTCTCTGTTCGCCTGGTGTAATTTGTTGTGCTGATCCCAACAAAACAAGCGAGGCTGCCTTCGTTTGCCCCCTCTCAGTCACTATGCGCACTTCGTTTGTCTTTCTCTATGCTCCTCTCCTCCTTACTTCTCTCTCCTCTTGCTAATTCGCTGAGTATTTATTTTTCTTTTAGCATATCTTTATATTTTTCTAATTCCGTGCTATTTTTTCATTGTCGTTATTTGTTTTGATCGAGTTAAGCTCCGGCAGCCTGTGTACTCCCACTTCATTTTGTGATACTTCTCCTTGGTTGCTCTACTTTTGCGCGCCTCTTGTTATTTCAGTTTTTGACTTTCTTGACAACTTTTGCACTTGAACTGAAAGTTAAATCGATTCTCGAATCGATTAATCGATGTTTTCAATTTTTAATACATTTTCAATGTATTAATTTAGTTTTGAGAATAAATTTAATCGAAAATTTGAAAATAGTACTAAATTACTACAACTAAATAAGTAAACATGTCTAGTGGTGGTATACAATTTTAGTTCTTTAGGTATACAGCGACGGATAAGCATTTGTTTTTGAAGAATTTTGAGTTTAATAACAATATGATTTATTCATTATATTGTATATTTTTATACCCTTCGACCATTGAAAATGGTCAAAAAGGGTATACTAACTTTGTGCAAATGTATGTAACAGGCAGAAGGAGGCGTGAGAGACCCCATAAAGTATATATATTCTTGCTCAGGATCACAAGCCGAGTCGATTGAGCCATGTCTGTCTGTCTGTCCGTCTGTCTGTGTGAACGCACAGATCTCAGCTATTATAAAAGCTAGAGTTACCAAATTTGACAGGAAGACTCCTGTGTACTATAAGCTGATCAAGTTTATTTCAAATGTTAGGTGCCACGCCCACCGCCCCGAAAATCAAAAATTTAATTTTTGATCTCAATTTGTAAGCGCTGTATAAAAGCAACAACTTTATGACTTTAAGATATACTAAGCTGAAAGAAATATCTACGTAGTCTCCAAATTACAATCCGATCGAACAATAAATACAGGAGTTATATTAGTATATGTTTTAAATAAAAACCAGTAAGAAAAGCAACAGTCGCGCAAAACGCGACAGTGGGATACCCTTCGACCTATGTTCCCGTGTAGTTTAATTTGTTAAATTCACACACATATGCATATGCACATGCTTTGAAATAAATCCCGACAGATGGCGCTCGCGCTTCGCGCTCGCCCGCCTCTCTTGTTAGCTGACAGAAGCACTTGGTGTTATGCTCATACTTTCTTAAATAACTTCTGTGATTATTGTCCGATCGGATTGTAATTTGAAGACTACGTAGATATTTCATTCAGCTTAGTATATGTTAAAGTCAGAAAGTTGTATCTTTTATACAGCGCTTACAAATTGAGTTCAAAAATTAAATTATTGATTTGTGGGGGCGGTGGGCGTGGCACCTAACATTTGAAATAAACTTGATCTGCGCCGAGTACATAGGAACCTTCATTCCAAATTTGGTGTCTCTAGCATTTATAATAGCTGAGATCTGTGTGTTCATCTGGACATCCGGACATCCGGACATCCAGACAGACAGACATGGCTCAATCAACTCGGCTAGTGATCCTGAGCAAGAATATATATACTTTGTGGGGTCTGCCACGCCTCCTTCTGCCTGTTACATACATTTGCACAAAGTTAGTATACCCTTTTTTGACCATTTTCAATGGTCGAAGGGTATAAATACTTACATGTGGTATTGAAAATATATTAAGCTTAATTATGTTAAAATTTAAATTGCAAATTAAAATCAAAATTCAAAAGCTAACAAAAAAAATATAATATATTATTACTATAATATTTGCTTCAAGTTAAAAAGGAACTTCATGTTTTTGGTTGATATTAATATGTTCGCTAAGAATATAAATTAAATAATGTAACTATTCCATATTATTATGCAGGAATGTGAGCTTATCGACCTTGTTTGGTTGCAACAAGCTCCTTCTGTTACTATCTATCGGTCTAACGAACGAACTAAAGGAAGGAACAAAATACTCGAAGACCAAAATAACAAAAGACCAATGAACTAAAGACCAATGAACTAAAGACCAAAAGACCAATGAACTAAAATCAGGGATTTAGTTCGTTATTTCAGTTTGCGGAGTAGTTCAAACGAACTAAGTCTGAACTAAACGGTACAACTCTAGTTAGTATACCCTTACTCAATGGTTGAATAGAATAAATAAACACATAGAAGCAAGTACATATATTCGCCTTTATTTATAACATATTCATTACCACATCCAACTGTGACCTGCTTTGCAATTTAAATTCAAAATCAACTCTATTTCTTTGAACTGACGACGATTTCATTAACATTTCTGGTTGTCAAGATCATTGACGACGACGTTACGGACCTTCTGCGTAGTCACGGACCCCGACATTAATGCGACCTTCAGCAGCGGTTACCGAGAAGCCAAGAATTCGTGCATCCATTTTAGTCATCTTATTCTTCTTGATCTTTTTTTGCTTGTTCTGAGATAACATAAGCAAATATAAGTTAATATTATATTATTATTATTTATATTATTATATTTAAGCTTGTTTCTTCAGATTGTAAATGCCTACCTTGCTATCCCCGTTATCATTGCTGGATGGTGTTATTGCCGGTGCCGGCTTACACATATCATCATTGTGTGCATTCTGTGCACGTTGTAGATTTTTATATTTACTGCGTCGTTCCAAAAACTGCTTGGCAAAGTCACTTGATTCTTTGCCTTCACCTAAATAATAAAAAGAAGTATCGAAATTAGAATAAAATTTGAAATAAAACAGAAAGCAAAGGTTCTATGCCATTGCAGGTTCTTATCTCCTCTGATCCTACCTATACTAGATATATATAATGGTGCAATATTGAATAATGTTGTATGTATGCATTAACCAGCTTTAACAGCTCCAATCGTCCGACTTTAATACTTTATACTGTTCAACTTTGATTAGAACGCATAAAATAAGTTATTTTAAGAAATAACACAATCCATACAACAACTTTTATTTCGTACGATTATTCCTATTGTTGCACGAAATTCTTATTTGTTTTCAATTGTTCAATAGTTTTATTTCCTTTTTAAATGATCTTTCTTTTAATGCGTGTCGTTCAGTTTCAGAAGCTCGTATTAATGTATTTCGATCGTCGATAACTATTGTTCTAATTGCACGATGATTCCGAAATATAAGAACAACTATCGGTACTCCTTAACTTATCTACTAATGTCGATTAATTGTTAACTGCGATAAAGCTTATTTGAATATAATATAAATACAATAATAAAGATATAATCCTACACTATAGCAGATATATATTATAGTAAAAGTAGTAAATTTGTTAGAATTATCTTGTGAAAGAACATATATCGGACGATAGCTAGACGTTTCGGCTCGTTCGACTTATTTACATGCAGCGTGTGTTAAATTTCATAAAGGTAGCTATAAAACTTAGAGTACTTTTGATAATACATCTCACGACACGGCCAAGATGGTCGTAAAATGGATTGGAACAGATGGAACGTTCAGTAAACGCATCAAGTCTACTTTGAGATCTAAACAAGCTACAAGCTTAAAAAGGTTACCCACAGATGAGAGTGCTTTCTTCCATGGTACATACTTGTAAACGAAGGTTGGCCGACAAGGCACTAAAGTGTCAATATGCCAATGATGTAATTATCTATAAGTTCCTTGTAATATGATTATAGAAAACAGTTGCCTGTCCGATTGGAAGTAGAAGTAGTTTAGAAGTTCCTTTCGCACAAACACCGTAGTATCTTGTAATGAAATTCCATCGCACAACAACCATACTAAGATTGGCAGTTGTCGAGGTCAAATTAAGGCAATATCTGCAGGCAGTATTTTTAAATTTAACAATTACTGCAAGCAGTATTTTTAAATATAACAATTACTGGAAGCAATATTTTTAAATATAACACTTACTGCAAGCAGTATTTTAAAATATAACAATTGGATATACCAATTGTAAATAGTTTAAATATAATATAAACTAAAGATAAGGCAACACTGTAACTATAGATAAGAAACGGACACTCGATATATGGTCATCGACCGTGCACAATGAAGGAAGTGCGATCACTCTGTCTCGAATAAGCGCCAGACGAATGGACGTGAAAGAATTAAAGTAAACAATATACATATAAGTTTTACACAATTTTAAATGTACAGATGTCAAGAAACACTTAACATATGTATATATCATTAACATGTACATATGTATGTGTAAAGATTACTTGACTTACTGTATGTTCTCTTCACAAATTTCAAAGAAATAGACGATATAGAAATACTGTAGCAATATGAATGCGCATGAAATAGTTCAAGTTTCAGTTGTGTTAAATTTTAAAACGAATAGAGTTTGCTAAGAAACATTTGGAAATACGTTGCTTACGTTATGCAAAAACCTAAGTTTAATGATCTTTATAACTACTACAATATGTATATATATATATAAATATATACATATGTATTGATAATAAAGTCCATACCCAAGTATATGCGAACATAGTCTTTGACTTCATAGGGCGCTTCTAGATCTTGCAAAAATGCGACAAACGTGGGCACTGTGAATAATTAAGATATTAATTGAGTAATTGTAATAAAGAATATTGTTATATATATACAGTATGTCAAGAAACACTACACATATGTGCATGTAAATGTTATGTACAATATATGTAAAGTGTTTTTTGACATACTAGACATATTTCTATATACTTACCATCCACTTTGGCAGACATGTTATCCAAGCTCTTCATGCACCATGTGGTAAACTCATTTGCGTATTCGCTAATCTTGCTGTTTGTGGGAGTGTCGGCACTTAGCCCCTGCTGCTGCTGATGGTTCTTCGCCACCGACGACTTCTTATCCTCGCCAGCCCCAGAGGTGATTTTGGAAGTTGTTGCTTTATTCAATGCAACTTTACTTTTATCCGACTGCAACGACGGCTTGGAATTCTTAGAAATTGTCACATTCTGCATTGCCGGAAGTGTTAAGCTCTTCCGCAAGTTGCGAGGCGATGTTAAAGTGACTGAGCTCGACTTGGTTTGGGACGGCTGCTTGTTGTTGTTGTTGCTGTTGTTGTTAAAGCCAGGGGTCGTCACGGGTGGCAAGCCAGCTGCTAGCACTGATGCAGCAGTTGTTGGACCAGTTGAAGTGGGCACAGGATCATTCCACAAGCTATTACCGGTTACAGCTTGCACAGAACTACTGTGAACAGTATTGGTAGATCCACTACTCCATGCCTTGTTGGCATTACCCCAAATGTTTGATAGACCGCCGCCGCTTGATAAATTGAATCCGATTGGCGGGGCCGCCTGCTGTTGCTGCTGTTCATGTTCCCGACGACGCTGCTGTTCAAGCAGATCATTGGCCAGTCGCTTGGCTTCCTCAGCCTGTATGTCAGCAAGACTCATGACCGTAGCCGGTGCTGCCGTTGCTTGCCACTTGAGCAGAGCGTCGTTTGCTTCGGCAGCTGCTGCCGCTGTCGCTCGCATCTGTTTATCCAACTGTTCCTGTTGCCTTTGTTGATCTGCACGTCTTTCTCGGCGCTCAGCTTTCTGTATCTCAGCTAATCCCGGTGCGGGAATATTAACAGACACCGACTGCAACGACCACGGTGCAATCGATGTGGCATGCGAGCGCCCTTTGTTGTTGTTGTTGGCGCCGCTGCCACCTGTGGCAATAGGTCCAACCGTGGAAATAACTGTGGTCACTGCGGTGTAAATATCATATTATAATAGTTATATATGCATGTAAGTTAAAGGCTCACAGTAATTACATAATCAAAGCAAAGCTCGTGTTAAGAGTTAAGAACCGAACTAGACAGAACAGGCAGGGATAACGAGAGTTCCTTCTTAGGGGAATACCACCCACGACATAAAAACATGCAGAGTAGAGAGAGATCTGCAGAGCAGAAAGATCTGCAGAGCAGAGAGAGCTCTGCAGAGCAGAGCAGAGAGGTCTACAGAGTAGAACCTTCAACAATAAACGATGTAACCCATGTGTCTATCTACCTATCTACGTCTGTATATATGTTCTATATTAGTCTCACCTGATTCAGTTATAATGGCTGGAATATTGCCAAGCAATGCCTTGCGCCGTTGTGCTTGTATTTGCTGCTGACGTTCCTTTTCCTCCAACATTTGCCGATTCTTCTCTTCTTCAGCAATAAGCGTACGTCGTTTCTCCTCCTCTTGCTGCTGCCGCTTACGCTCCTCCTTGAGGCGTCTCTTCTCCTCGACACTCTCACGACGGCGCTGCTCATCATCGCCAACTAATTTCAATTCAGGCTGTTTTCCTTGCAGTTTTTGTGGTGGTGCCTGAGGAGGAGGCGCATTTTTGTTAGCTTGCTTAACAATATTGGGTTGTATAGGCGACTCCTGCTGTTTTAGCAGCTTTTGATCCTTTGGATGTGAAGCTTGAACTTGATTAAGCATAGGCTGTGATTGCTGCGAGTTCCGTGTCTGCTGCTGTTCTTCAATTATTCCCTGCTGCGTTGCTGACGTTGCCTCAAAGTGTAGATGACTCTTCTCAATGGAACTCGCTTTTGGAGTCTGTTGCTGCTGCAGCAATAATTGTTGATTCTGCTCCTCTTCCAGTGTAGCCACATCCCATAGTGTAACCTTTGCATCAGGGGGGATTGCAGACCAGGGTTCAGACTGCAGCGCTTGTTGTGGCTGCTGTGGCCATATGGGCATCATTAGGTTCTGTCCAACCAACAGCTGTGAGCCAACTTGCTGCTGCTGCTGTTGATTGACTGTTGCTGATGTGCCTCGCAGCAACATTCTCAAATTATATTCATTCAGTAGGTCTATCTCGTTGCCAGGCATATCACTAACTTTGTTTACCTCGGACAGAACCTGTTCGGAGCCTTGAACCGTTGCCGCACCAGGCTTTGACTGTCCCTGTTCCTGGCATTGCTGATGCATTAGTTGAGCATTAACTATGAAATCGTTGGCATCCATAAAGACGCCAGCGGAACGGTGATGCTGCTGATCAGAGAAGCTGATCGGCTGTGGCTGCTGCTGATGTTGATCCTTCTTGGCCTGCTGAGCAATGATGTCATATAATTGATTGCCCGCAATTGGATTGAGTGCAGCCAATGAATTGCTAAGGCCACTAAAACTGCTCAAATACTCGGGCAGTACCAGCAGCTGTACTTTGCTACTCACTATTGCCTCACGTTGCGAGGCATCGAGACGTTGAAAGCATTCGTTTTTCGATAGCTCTGATAGGATCAGATACTCCTGATGCTGCAAATACTGATCCTGTAACATTTGAAAGCGCATCGTTAGCATGTGCGATGTGTCTGTGATATGCGGATGCGTGTTCATTTGCCCCTTGACGGCAGCACTTAATGAATCAGCGGCAGCTGTAACATTCGCTCTCAATTGCTCATCAACAGCAGCAGACCGAATTTGCTGCTGCTGTTCTGGTATTGGCATTGCATTCAAAGGAGGCTTCGTGCGTGAGGTTAATCCAATCTGTAGATTGTCCAAATCCATGGGCGTGGGCAGCAGATGGCAGTGTGTGAAGGGCATATTGCCATGACAGAGCTTGATCAACTCGCCTAGTGGCCTAAACCGACTGTCCGAGAAGCGACGCACAAATAGATTCTCATTGAAGTAACCTGCGCGATACCATTCGGTCATTTCAATGGCACTGAACGGTCCCTGCACATTCGACTGAGGATCGCGATAGAACCACAACTCATTTGGATTTCCACTTATCATATGCCCGGGTAGCACAGACAAATGTTGATGTTGCTGTTGAAGTTGCTGTTGATGATGCTGCTCTATGGCCAGTTGATCAGAGAAGGGCAAAGACATTCTGTCCGCTACTGCAGATTCCGTATGTTGTTGGCTCATTCCATGCTGTTGCTGTAGAAGTGTTGCATCGTTCATGGCTGGTAACTTAAATCTGTGTGTATTTGTTGTTACTTCTGACATAATTCCATCGACTAATCGACCGCCATCCTCATCGTCCATAATCAACTTCTCCACTTCATCGGCCACTTCTTTGAAGCGCTCCGAAATGTCACTATGCACAACGGCTTGTTTGTGGCTGGGTGTGGACTGTAGTTGACTGATGATCGAACTATCATCAGTCTTGTTAACGTCAGCAGTACTATCCGTCTCTAAATTATCTCTTTCCAAGTCGCTTTCAGCTCTTTCTTTTGCCGGCTCCTGCTCCATGCCGCCATCTACTTCGCTCTTCTCATTTGCTCCTCCTCCTCCACGTTCTGACTGCTCTTGCGCACTGAGATTTAATTTGAGCTTCGTCTCAGCTGTCTCACCATGAAATGCGCCGCTAGAGTCAAAGGTACCGCCCATTTCCGATGGATTCTCTACAGCCCACTCTGGCAGGCTATCATCACCACCATCAGCATGGGATCCTGCATTGATATTATTGCCTGACCACTTGGAGCTTATGCCACGATTAACGCCAGGTAATGCACTTGCACCAATACCTTTGGCACGTTCTGTAGCGACAGTGCCAATGGCTGATGTTGAGCGTTGCAGATGCGCTTGTATATTACTTGTGCCATCCAAGTTTCCACCTTGCACAGACTCCTCATCGCGCCAGCTGGTAGATCGACCTATTATATATATATATATATATATATAAGTCAAATGTTAACTCCAGAATGTATGTTTACCTTCGGCATGCCGAAGATTTTATACACTTGCAACTTCGATCCTTCTTAAATTAATTATTTATCATGGTGGCTTATGAAATGATGATGAAACATAACTAAAAACAACGATAAGTTGTATATATTGATCCGATCTGGCTCGTTTAGATTACTTTAAACGTGTGCAAAGTTTCATCAAGCAGGTTATGAAACTGAGATGAGTGTGCGAGTTGCAACAGACAGACAGACTTGACTAGTTCGACTCCAATATGGATGTTGAATGAGAATATATATAAAAGAAGATATACAGATGTCTGTTAAGATGCGTTGCAATATGAATATACACTCTGCAAGGGTATACAGATACTTTGATGCTTACCCCAGCGATGTGTTCCAGCGCCACTGCGCCATCCGGACACTTCATTGCCTGTTAAATTACCAGGAGCTGGACCATCACCAGAGCCATCTTCATTACGATTTCGACGCCAGTTTTCTAAGTTTCGATTATGACTTGAGAACTCCTTGCGGGGACTGGAACTTGGCGTGCCATTCCAATCCAATACAGCGGCACTACTGGCGCCTACCCCCCCGACATTACTAGCTGCGCCACCACCAACAGCAGTCGAATCTCCAGTACCATTACGCTCATTCCAATTTCTTTCAGACTGCAAGTATATATATTAAATATATAAGGAATCATCAAGGCGAATAACAACAAACCTTCATCGATACAGCCGTTAGGCCGCTTTCATCGTATATAGCATTTGGTCTTTGGTATATCGGATGATAAGCTGATTTACCACGCATCCTGCCTCTATCCACAGTGCCGCCTCCTCGTCCTGAGCCACGTGAGGCAATGCCAAAGCCCCCTGACGGACGCTGCAACCAAGCAGGGCGTGCCTTTGTATATATAATACTCATACAATAATATATGTAAAAAATATGTATCTATGTCCATGTACTTACGCTACTCCCTAGTGGGCTGTGACTATTTAACTCCTCTTCCGAGCTGGGTGTCAAGGCGAGAGGATATTGAACTTTATCCACAAAGAGTTTCTTAAACGACGGCAATATCTGTGGTAACAAACAATTGCGATCGAATAGCGATAGCATTTCTTCACGTCCATAACGATATTCTGGAAACAGATTACGGGATGGAGTGTGACTGGTCAAATTGTTGTTGCCTGCCCCCACCGGGCCCGGTGAGCCTACGGCGTGCAGGGAAAGGGAACTGCCGACGGTAGCAGAAACATTATTGCTGACGACTGACGGTTCCGCTGACATATTGCGCAACCATTCTGGTCCAAATTTCATCGAGTCCGTCATTTTGAGAACTTCTTCAACTTGTTTTTCCTTTATAAATGTCGCTGAAATTAATAATTTAACCATAAACATCAGCCAACATCAAAATTCAATTGTATACGTCATGTAACGAAAAAAAAACAAAATTTGAAAATTCTACAACTCACAATTTTACGTACACGCATATATATACATATACATATATAGCGCACATGTATGCATATTGCAAAAAAAAATGGAACAATAATAACGATAGAACCAGAATAAGGAAACATAACCTATAAAAAGCGCGACTAAAATATATGTAGGCATTTACATATGTACAAATATATACATATATTTTAATAGTAAAGTGAGCCACGCATTCAATACTATTTTGGTTTGTGACACATTTATGAATTTGTACACATATATATTTTTTTATTTACCAATAATAATTGTTAACAAAGTAAACGGCTACAAATTCAACAACTGGTACTATGGCCTCAGGAATTGTGTGTGTACATATGTATTTTCGTACATATAAATTTATATATGAATACTGACCAAATATAGTACTTTACTGCGTTTTATATGTCATTTTTTAGGAATTTAAGACGTATTAACAAGTTGGCAGTCCATTCCCAGACTACTTTTACTGGAAGAATCGGTGTGCCCCACGCATCAAATACATTTTTTTGCAAACAATCACACTTATTTACACTTTTCTAAGTGATACCCTTCACATTTATGAATATTGTTTAACAATGTAAAAAATATATATATTTTTCTTATTTAAATTGGCTCATATATAGACACAATAAAGTATAGGTAATGTTGCCACTCACATGTATGTATGTATGTACGCACGAGGCTGTATATGTAATTTTGAGGTGGCACATGAATTATTTCTAGTGCGTGCCCATAAGTATCGATAAAAGGCACCCTTTTTATTATTCGATAATTTATGATAGATTCAAAAACTAAATAACTTTGTTAAAAGAGTATGCATAGTGGAAAAACTAGGGAGATTTCAGTTTCCGAGGCGTTAAAATCTGACGATTGATTCTTATCGATTTCGACGAGATATGAAAATATTAAATAAAATGACCAGTGCGGCCAGATTTTGGAAAGAAAAATCAGCCATCCGTCGAGATCTGTGTTGCATTCTGCGAATCAGCTGTGTTCATACCGAGTGTCGATACGCATATAGCGATGAACATAGCTGCACTGGCACAAGCAAATCTACTTGCAGAGCAAACAGTGCGAGCTCAAGCGGGACATTGGATCAACTCCATCTGGTGGTGAGCGGAGGAACCTCCTCCGTTAACACCCAGATGGGTCGTTCCCGTTTTGAGCAAGCGCCGTTTGAACTGTCGGTTAGATGCCCGAATATCCAGGCATATGATTGCCAACAGTTTTTCCAGGGCAATCGACTCCTCATCGAATACTGCAAATAACAAAGTATGTGATGTTTGTATATCGATAGGGCCGTGCCGGCTAGCTCAGCAGTACTTGGGGAGGGGGTTTTCATCCAGCCCTGCAGTCCGCACAAAATATCGTTAGTCATCGGTATTTGCGCAAAAGACGCATCACTGACACAAGGTAAACAAACCTAAATGAACATGAAAATACATATTTTTACATATTTTAACGCAATTTAATCTGTTTACAGGCAAAAACTACTCTACGGGGGACAAATTAATAACTACAACAGCCATTGATGATCGCAAAATCACCGCACACCCACCAGCCATGTGATGCTCCTGCTCAGGAGTAATATGATGGCAAATATGAGACGCCAAACAAGTAAGAAAACTTGTCCGATATTAATGAAATATAAATTGGCTAATAATAAGTTGAGTTTGTAAAAAGATGGTCTAAGGAGTTTTGGACATTCTTATTTAACAAAGACCCTCTATACCTACCTTATTTGTCCAATTCCAGGGTACGGATCATGCGTTTGAAGTCCTCCATACACACAGTTCGTAAGGATCAAGATTATAGATCGAACTATGCCCCGATGTTGTGTGTGGATTACAATAAGCTTTATAGTCTCTTCAGCTGCCTTTAAACTTATAGAATAAGTTACGATAATTGCACTACATAACTTTCTTTTGTAATTCTGAATGGAAGGACATATTAAAGTTGTTATATATGTGCGTATGTACTTTTTATGCATGTATATATATATATGTATATATTTTGACAATTATTAGATAATACTTTAACTTATCATTACAGCTAGATAAATAATTATTCACACGGAACTTACTTACAAAACAATGTATTTACAAAACTAGGAATGTGCATTCATGAGAAAATTCCTTTCAAAATGTACTGATAACACTATATAGACTGTCTTTCTTGGTTCTTTGAGGAAGAAAATGTAACATTATTGCTGTTTCTTGTGGGGAAAGTATATAGTACATACATTTTACGACTCAATATATTTTTGTTAAGGATAAGACTGATTAATAATATCATATCATATCGCATATGTTTATCATATGCAACTTTCTTTTCTTTGAAGTATTTGTAGAATGAATAAATGAATGTTTCTTTTATATTTGCTATAACGTTATCTGAACTGCAACTGTACAGAGTTATAGGTTTGTGCAACATTTCTATGCTGTTCTAAATCCAAATCAATTCGGACACACTTCCACTGAAACGAGCTGTTAATTTTGATAAGGAATATATATACTTTGTGGGGGAATATAGCATGATACTGGCATACAATTTGTGGCATATAATAAATTAATTTATTCAATGAATATCCATATATGTATATATTTAATATATGTTTATTTCGTCTCTCATCTAGTTTTGATGGAATTCATTGTGGACATGTGGTCGTTTCTTTGGTATGATTAGATTAGTAACTTTGTGCAAAAGTATTTAACAAGTAGAAAGGGTACCAGACCCCACAAAGTATATATAATATAATACAAACTTATTCTTCAAATTGCAATCCGTTAGGGCAATCAACATAGAAACATATAGAGATAACAAATGAATGAATAACGTATGTACTTTGCAAACTTCTCTCTTGATTCATGAATCTTTTTTAACAGTTTAAGGTTAATGTTTAGAAGAGCCGCTTAATTCTGGAACATTTCTTCAGACAATTACTCAAGTTTACTTCTCATAACACTCAAGTCGGCCGGACAAAAGTTGGCCGACGGCCTTTAGAAAGAAGAGCTTAAAATATATACAGATACAGTACATATACATATAAATAATATAGTGCATACATATATGTATACATATGTATGTGTATGGTACATAGTTATTAATTTAAAGTGAAAGAATTGGGTCTGTCAAGTGAATATCAGATTCTTTCGGGCCTCGTTTACGAGGCTGATTACGAAAGGTAGGTAGATGATGCACTAGTTTAATTATTATAAGATTCTAACCAATTTGTAAAGGTACACATTAAAGATATCGATTGAAATTCGGTACGGAGGCACTTCCTGTGCGCTGCGCATATGGCTCTGGTCCTGCCCCTCTTGTAGGTCCTGCCTCTAACACACATGTGTGTATATATATATGTATTTGTTTATAATTGTGTATGAGATTATTATCTTATATGAGTAAGTTAATGTTTGTGTGTGTGTTTGATTTATAGTCTATGTGCCCATTGTTGGTTCTTGTCGTATTTCGGACTTCAGCTTAACAAATTCCTTAGCCACCTCATCGTTATTTCGTTGTGATAATATTCTCAATATGGTCCAACCCGTTTCGTCCATTTCAATGCGTCGCTGCAACGGCAACCAGCAAGCGACAGATCCCTACAATAAATACAAATATTTGACAATAAACAATAATTATAATGTATGTATATTAACGCTATGTCTACCTTCTCCGATATATCCTTGAGTGGTATAACTGCCACACCCACTAGTCGATCGTCTCTAGCAAAACAGTAATCCTTTACGCAAATATGAAGTTCAAAGAACTCCAATTGTTCCTCGTTACCAATACCGCTGGGGGGGAGCAAGTTTAAAAAAACGGTGAATAACAATTTGAACCTTCTAGAAATTTAGAAAAGATATACTCAAGATATACTTACAAGCTAAACGATTCATTATACTTTGGAGACCAGTTATTTGATTTTGACTTAGTCGCGAATTTCCTCTTCTTATCTTGCAAGTGCGGTCCAATAAGATTGATTTCAACAAATGGTCGGAACATGCCAGAAGGAATCTGCCACTTCAAGTCATTGGCCGCTACAACTGTAATGCCAAGTAAAGTGGTAATTAAAAATAAGTAAAAAGAAAGCAAAGCTTCGGCATGCCGAATATGTTATACCTTTGCAGCTCATTTTCTGCTCTATTCTTTTTAATTATAAATATTGTGACATTGACAGCTATAATACCTGCAATCGCTGCACATATAAAACTGTTTATAAAAATCTCTATTTGTGCTAAACCTAAACTTATAGCATTAAGTTATCCTGCTTAAATACTATACAGCTTATTTTGATTGGCACTAATAAGTTAAGTTATTTGGAATTGGTAGAGAAAGTTCGATATAGTAAATTTGCCTGAACATCTTGAAAAAACAATAATAGATAGGCCGATAGATTCCATGCCCCATCATGCTCGTGCCGACTTCTTTACAGAGTGCAGCTATACGAAGCATATGCGCCGAGTTGCAGCAAGAAAGCTCTAAGACCGGGAGAATATTTTGCCTTGCAACAGACAGACGGACATGGCTAGTTCGACTCCTTTGTCGATATATATACTCTATCAAGTCAAGGCTGTCTCCTAAATGAATATACTTTCCGCAATTCTTATGAAACCTATTTTAGAAATTCACCTTTAACGTTCACTTTGTGTTCGCCAGTGCCAGGATGCGAAAAGAGATCGATTTGTACAGATATTTCACCAACACTTTCCTCAGCATTCTCTGGATTGACTGTGGATTAGAAATAGATTAGCATACATTGATTGCATTGGTTGGTACAGTAAGTTTACCTTCGGGAATTTGACTAGATATGAATGTTTTTATTAGAGTGTCTGTCATTTGTGTGTACAAGCTGAGAGCGTAACGCAAACTTTGCAGCTCTGGCGACTTCTCTAGAAACGTTTTCTTTAGTCCATTGCCACCGGCATGAAAATATTGTTTGATTGTATCTAAGGCAACATCTAGAACGGCACACTGTTTTGGAGATAGATTTTTTTCCACCTCCTTCGATATGTCCATAACGCCACTGAGAGCACTCTTCACGTCTGGCTTGCCAGCCATATGCGACTTGAACAAACGTCCCATGTCCTCGATTTTAGCATTTGAAGCCAAATTCTTAGCATTGTCCGTGAGATGCTTGAACATCATCTAAATAGTCAATATGAAATTATTATTGTTATTAACATATTTTCAGTAAAATTTAGCCTCCTACTATAAACAGAGTTGGTCTTTTATACATGAAAGTCCCTCTCTAAGCTGACAAAGGCTCTTTTGCTTTCCTAAGGAAATATAAATAGAACAGATACGCGGTCGAGGGGTTGACGATCTGCGCAGAAACAACGGTAACCATGTGCTTGGTAGATCCAACGTCGTCTTCTTTGCGAGTCTACACTCTGTGTAGAAAGATAGATAGAAATTGAGCCTAGTACAGCATAAAGAGATGCAGTACTGTGACCAGAGTCGGTCTTTTGTACATGAAAGTCCCTCTCTAAACTGACTGGCTATCGATAATTAGTTAAGTAATTTGTCACCGATAGAAGGCACTCGGATTTAGTATTTTAATGTATGCGTTTTTATCGTTATTGTAATTGGTCAAATCGATTTAACTAAGAATGACGCTACGCTTGGCGCGTCAGATCAGTTCGTCTAGCGATAGCCAAGAGTGAGGGAAGAGAAACTGTGGTATGTAGACTTGGGACCAGATTTAAGGTTAAAATTTGTAATGCCTTGCAAACTGTATAATTCCCGAGTGTGGCTAGTGATATACAGCAGCCTCAAAGTTCCAAGCAAAGTGAATTACTCGGTCAGAATCCGATTGGTACTCCGCAGCCTGACAAAGCAGCGCAGACTACTAATTCCACAACTGTAGAGGTGGCGAACCTACTGGAAAGAATCGCAACCTTAGAAAGGGAACTATCCAAGGCAAAGGCAAATGAAGGGCAAGCAGAGACCGCAAGGAATCCCGTTGGAATCGGGTTGAGCGGCAACGGTGCGGCGAAACGTCGTCAGCTATGAGTGAAGCGACGACGCAGATATTGAGTGAAAATTTGCAACGGGAACATGATGTGACGCCATTGCCCGCACAATTGATTGCAAATTTGCAGCCACAATTGAGTGGAACTAGTGGGCAACAAGTCACACGGAACAATAACTGTACAACAGTGAGCCTATCTCCGCCTTGCTACGTTACGGCCACGGTCCAGCCAGAACTAGGTTATGTTCATGCACTACGGGAGCCCCAACGCAGCTTACTGGTTACTGCGCCTGGGTCATACGGGACAGTATAGGCGAGTATACCAAATGGATGGACGCCACGTAGACTGCCTGATTTTCCAGAGTTCGAAGGTCAACCCGAGGAATGGCCAATATTCCAGTGCGCGTTTATGAAGACGACGGAGGCATATCAGTGTACAGCTTTAGAGAACAATCAAAGGCTAGTGAAGGCTTTGAAGGGTGAGGCATGAGTAGCAGTAAAGGCGCTGCTCATCCACCCGAACAATGTACAAGCAGTTATGGAGCAGCTTCGCTTTCGGTATGGAAGCCCGGAGCAACTGATCCGAAGCCAACTGGAGAGTGTGCGAGATGTGCTGCCAATCTCAGAACAGAACATAGCCAGGATTGTGCCGTTCGCCACAAGGGTGAGCAACCTCGCTGCGTTTTTGAAGTCAACGAAGAACGGCATTCAGCATTTCGGAAATCCTACCCTCATGGAGGAGCTGATCGCCAAGTTGCCTACAAGCAAGAGGTTGGACGAGGTTGGAGAGGACGAAGTTGGAGAGGACGAAGTTGGAGAGGATGAAGTTGGAGAGGACGAGGTTGGAGAGGCGAAGCATGCGGCTACGATAGAACCATATCCAACAGTGGTGCATCTTAGCGAATGGCTACACGAGCTCGCTAAATTGATATGCATTGTCACGGATGCCACAAGTTAGGATCCGAAGCGAAGACTATTGCACGCAAGCACAAGTCATCTGGATGGAAAGGATACCGACTCTCACAAATGTTGTCCAATATTTGTGAGAGTCGGTATCCTTTCGTCCGTAACGCTTATTGACGACGATATCATCCAGAGCCTGAGCCTAAAGGTGCAGAGTCGACAGTTCAACGTGCAGTGGTTTGGTGGCAAATCCGCCAGAGAGCACACAACAGTAGTTAGCCTGCAGATTAGTGGTACGGGCAAATCCAAGCGCCATGGCCTACGAAATATGTTCGCTGTATCGAATTTAAATCTTCCGATGCAAAGCATGCGTCAGGAGGATGTTAAGGCAAGGAAGGCAAATGCGCGCCTACCCGTTAAACCGTATTTCGATGCAGCGCCAAGGATCTTGATCGGCTTAGATCACGCACATTTGGGTATTCCACTGAGAACCAGAAGCTTTGGAGCAGGAGGATCATATGCAGCCGCCACCAAACTTGGATGGGTGGTGTACGGACCGGTAAAAGCGAATGCCAGACCACCGGTATCGAGATCGTGCCTTTTAGCCGTGTCACACGATAATCTTCTAGAGAAGATGGTCAGCGATTACTTCGAAACTGAGAATTTTGTAGTAAGGCCTGCACCGCCAGTCGCAGCTGGTGGCGATGTGCGAGCCTTAAGCATGTTGGAGGACACGACTAAACGAGTAGGCCGACGATACCCGACTGGTCTGCTATGGAAAGACGACGAGGTAAGACTGCCAGACAGCTACAACATGGCACTCAAGAGACTCGTCAACATGTGCAACAAGTGCTCTTCCACTTCCGGGGAGGAGCAGTTGGAGTATGTGCAGACATCAAGGAGATGTTTCACCAAGTGTTGATACAGCAACAGGATACAGCCCAGAGATTCCTGTGGAGAAATGGAGAGGATTGTCGGAACCCGGACATCTACGAGATGCAGGTCGTGACATTCGGAGCAGCTTGTTCTTCTTGTGCAGCGGATTATGTGAAGCTCGTCAACGCTTCGCAATATAGTAGTACGGATCCGTGAGCGGTCCTGGTCCGATATATGAGTACCACTACGTGGACTACTACGATATGTGGACAGTTTCATGAGTAAGGATGAAGCTGTCGCCATTTCGTCACGGGTTAGAGAGATACACGCAAACGCAGGATTTGATTTGTGTCGGTTTTCCTCCAGTTCGGCAGATGTGGTCAAGGCTCTGAACCCACAAGGATCCAACACGAAAGTTAAATGTAGCGAATCTGAGGAAAAAGTATTGGGAATCTACAGCCGTGGCAGCCAGCTACGGATGACTTCAAGTTCAGCATCAAATACTATCGGGTACCCAGCAGCCTGATGAATGGATAACGCGTCCCTACCAAGAGGGAGTTTCTAAGCCTTGTTATGTCCACGTTCGATCCGATCGGGTTCTTGAGCTGCTACATGATAACCGCCAAACTGTTACTGCGAAACATTTGGCGGAGGAGAGTTAAGTGGGATGACGACGAATTGGCCGTAGCATTTGAGTGCTGGCGGCGGGAAATTAAATACATTGAAGAATTCCGATAGTAGCGTGGCTACTTCGGCGCTGGACGTGTGCGGACACTGCAGTTGCACGTCTTCGTGGACTCCAGCCAATCTGCGTTCGCCGCGTCGGCTTATTGGCGGGCCACATACGCAAACGACGACGTGCAGGCACATTTCGTATGTTCCAAACGAAATGTGCTCCCATGAGGACGATGTCGATACAACGACTGGAACTTCAAGCAGCTGTATTAGGAACGGGACTGATGGACACCGTTAAACAGGGACACGGTGTAGCGATCAGCAGCTGCACACTATGGACCGACTCTAAGACCGTGCTGTACTGGATCAACAGCACTCACCGGAGATACAAGCAATTTGTTGGAAACCGGGTGGCCGAAACTTAGAGTCCACGGAGGCTTCCCAATGGAGATGGCTACCATCTGCCGAAAAGTGGCAGATGACGCAACCAGGTCGCAACGCCGCGTAGACTTCAGCCAAGGTTCGCGGTGGTTAAGCGGACCACTATTCCTAATGGGACCTGAAGAAAGTTGGCCCAAATCTTCTTTAACCGATGGACGCGCTCCACAGGCCGCTGAGGAAGAAGAGATGTCATGTGAGATTGCATTGGTCATGGCAAACGCGCCGCTTGTGTCTTGGCAGAGGTTCTCGACCTTCAACCGGCTGGAAGAGCACGGACTTACTTTGGTCGAACGTGCTGACGCGGAGCAAGCATTGGTCCGGCTGGCGCAGAGAGAAGCGTTCGTCGAGAAAGCTTAAAGAGGAACGGTTAGTAAGAGTAGCCAATAATCAGGACTGTCACCGTATTTGGATAAAGAGGCTATTATGGGAGGATGACGCAGCGGCGTGCGTAGCGTATGGGGCTCGCAGTCCGATCATACATCATCATTCAACACAACCACGAGAGGATGTGCCATCAAAACGTGGAGGCCACCATCGGCCAGATTCGTCGAAAGTTTTGGATAACTAATGTGAGGAGGCTACTACGGAAGGTGGTGGCTAATTGCAAGGTATGCAAGATGCGGAAGGCACGACCAACACAACTTGCTAATCGAGGCGGAGAACATAGTGAATTCTCGCCCGCTCACGCACTTGCCGATCACAGTGAACCAGGAGGCTCCACTGACACCGAACGACCTGCTGAAAGGAATGCCCGACGTGCCAAATCTTCCTGGAGATGATGGATTGGCTTCCGAGAGATGCACAACAAGGAAGCAGTGACCTATCGGTCGGATGATGAGAGATTGGTTCTGGAAGCGATGGGTGCACGAGTACTTGCCCACACTTGTCCGCAGAGAGAAATGGTGCCAACGTGTTAAGCCCATGCGTCGAGGAGACCTGGTGTACATGTGTGATCCGGCCATACCACGCAGGGAGTGGAAAAGGGGCGTCGTCAAAGAGGTGTTCACCGGGAAAGATGGAGTGCCACGACGGGCGTCGGTGGGACTAGCGATCGAGCCAAATTAGTGTTGCGTCCCGCTTCGAAGTTAGCTGTTCTGGATGGGGTGAATGCTGCTGTTTCACGAGGGAGGGGATGTCGCGGAACGGATAAGTTGGCTATCGATAATTAGTTAAGTAATTTGTCACCAATAGAGGGCACTCGAATTTAGTATTTTAATGTATGCGTTTTTATCGTTATTGTAATTGGTCAAATCGATTTAACTAAGACTGACGCTACGCTTGGCGCGTCAGATCAGTTCGTCTGACGATATCCAAGAGTGAGGGAAGAAAAACTGCGGTATGTAGCCTTGGGACCAGTTTTAAGATTAAAATTTGTAATGCCTTGCAAACTGTATAATTCCCCTTTAGAATAAAACACCTTCATTTGTCTGATGCCAATGATCGTTTAAGGCATTCCCTGGATATTGTCGGCGGCTCTGACAAAGGCTTTTTTGCATCCCTAATGGAACATAATAGAGCAGATTTGCGGTCGAGGGGTTAACGATCTGCGTAGGAACTTTGGTAGCGTCTTCTTTGCAGAGTCTACACTCCATATGCAGAGAAGAGTGCTTGACAACCAGATAGATATAGATTCAAGCTTGTTTCCCTTTGCAAAGTTCAGACGACAGCAGAACTGGATGGCAAGAACCTCCGTTAGCCAGCTACCCATCTTATATAAGATAGTTATAATACATTTACGACTACTTACGGTTTTATCGGTCATCGGAGGGAGGACAATGGTTTTTTCTAAAATGCGCATAACGATTTTCCAAAGCTCTTTAAGTAAACGCTTCAGTACTGTCTTTTCGCAAGACTGAGCATATAAGGTCAACGAGCCATCCAGTAGATCCATCAGAGGCCTAAGCACATCGTCTGCCTCAACGGCAACTGCATTGCGCTGAGCTGCCTGGTTGCCGGCCGTCAGACTTCCACTTCCTCCCTTTATCGATAACAGCATGTCTCCAAGTTCCCGCACCGATTGCGTTATACGTGGTTCAAGGCTAAAGACGCGTAAGGATTAATAGACATAGAATTCTATCTGATAAACCTGATAAACTCTACCTGATAGCAAATTGTGATGCTAATTCATCGAGCGCTGAATTAAGGTTTTGCTGCAATTCCTTGAGAATATTGGCAGCGTCTTCCTCCAGCTTATCTCCTCCCATAGATTCGAACATTTTCTCCAACTGAACTCTTAACTGTTGTATGTTGTTCATGAGGATGCACGCCTGCAAAAACAAATAAGTGAAGAAAGCTTTACCGAGTGACCTTAAACTGACCTCCAGAGCCTGATTCTGCTGCTTCAGGCGTCTGTAGTTCCAGCGATATTAGCTGCTGTTGATTACTTACAATTCGTTCGTCCTTCATATGCTCTGGAAACTCCATTTTCACAATATCAGCATACGCAATTAAAACTTTAACGATAGTTTTAGCAAAACGCCTCATGTAACGTTTCCATATTTCTGGATCTGGACACTCGAGCTTGCTAACAACATCGAAGCATTGCGTCAGTTGTGTGAAAACGTCGACAACCGAATTCGAAAAGAGCGCATGTTCGCTGCTCTTTTGAAACTGCACGGATGAAAGAATAGAAATGGAAAATAGATGAGTAATATTTATATATACGCACATACATACACGTATATACCAAAAATATTAGCTAGTTACCAAAATAATCTTCTGTAACAGAAAACAAGTATTAATAAAAACGAGTCCCTGCAGTAACTAAGTGAGTAAAATACTAATAGCGTATTTAAAAACCTTAATATACCAGTCGCGGAGCGGATACGTTGGCTATCGATAGTTAGTGAGGTATTGTAGTTTGTCACCGATAGAGGGCACTTCGATTTAGTATTTTATTTTATGCGTTTTTATCATTGTTTTAATTGAACACACGCTATGCTTGGCGCATCAGATCAGTTCGTCTGGCGATTTTAAAATGATCGGTGATGTTTTTATGCCATGGATTTTAAAAAAATTCATGGTCTATTGTGTTTGTCAGAACGGAAATTTGCGTAACAGGCAGAAGGAGGCATCTCCGACCCCATAAACTATATATATTCTGAATCAGTATCAGTAGCCGAGTCGATTGAGCCATGTCTGTCTGTCCGTCTGTCTGTCTGTCTGTATGAACACCTGGATCTCAGAAACTGTAAGAGCAAGAGTCATCAAATTTTGTGACATCATACGTATATACTTATTGCAGTGTCTCAAAGTTTTTTTTAAATTTGGACACGCCCCTTCCCGCCTCTATAAACCAGTAATAACTATTTAAAAATCACAATATTAGCTCAACAATCAAAGTTATATATCTTACATGTCAAATACCTTGCCACGGGCGTTATGTGAAAATTTCATTTAAATCGGACTATAAATAAGTGAGATATGATACGAATTAAACTCACTTTGAACATATATACTTAAGCATACCTAATTTACGCAAGCATACCGAAGTTCAAATCTAGCGTCAGACACACAGCATTTTATTAAACTTTTTATTTGCATTGTATGGTAACAGAATTGGTTCACAATGCAGTTTTGCCGATGGGCCAAGGAGTGAGGCAATAGCCGAGTGGTTAGAGTGGCGGACGGCTGCGACAGAGTGCGTGTGTTCAACTCCCTGTTGAGGCGGGTGCGAAGTTTTATTTATTAATTATATATTATTTTATTTTGTTTATTTATTTTATTCTAATAATCTAAAAGAAAAGTTACAGTCAAACAAATTAAATTATTTAATTAAATTTCAATAAAAATTAAAAAAAATATTCATTACTTTGTTTTCATATGAAAGACAATCAAATTATAATACCTATAAATAATATTAATTATTTATAAATAAAGTTAAGTATTTTTATATTATTCAGCACGCATCAAAAACGCGAACTAATGCGTTCTTCAATGCCGTCACTCTTTCCGTATTTTGTCTGTTATGACCTTGCAAGTTCAGTAAGATTCCAATTGGATGTTTCTTATTTAGTTTTGCTCTCAATATTTTGCAATTATTTGCAATTGCTAGAAAATAACAGAGATCATTAGCCCTTGTAAAGTTATGAATGTGCGAGTGGGACGCCCATACATACATGTCTGCATATCCACATGTATGTATTGGCTTCCCACTTCAACATACATTATTGCACGATTGTATATACATACATACATATGTACAATTAGATTTGCAGTTGCTGTTGTGTACCGACGAAAGAAAACTAAGTTCTAATAACATATGTATATTGCGTAAGTAAAACTTAAAAATCGCTTACCGCCGCCGCCCCACTTAAATGTTTTTGAGCTTTTAATTTATTTAAAAAAAATTATGAAATACAAAAGAATTTCACATGTTGATCGCGGCAGCAATCGAACCTCGAACACGCTCAATATCATTGGCCGCCTTAGAGTCCGGGACATAGTCCACTCAGCCACTGAACATGTCTCGTAGTCGTCGAAAATGGTGAGACATTAGACAAAACGACAAGACGCAATATGCATTCTTAGTTCGTGCCAAAAAAATCAAGAAGAAGCACATATGTATAATGAAATTTGGTACGCGCTAGAAATGCATACCTATACTTATTGCCTACGGTATACTATGGTAATCCATGGCCTTATACAGTCAGCTCCTGACTGTAGCGTTTGTATTTTTTTAATCGGACACTTCTTTTAACCGGGCAAAAGTTGGCCGACACACTGTTAATCAATTTTTGGGGGTCATAACTCAAAACTCAAAGGGAGTTGGATAACATTCAAAAACGATTTCAGACTATTATAATATGGAACAACAACAGTCTCTTTTGTGTTACTACCAGGGGTTCAAATATACTGATGCACATATTAGTAGGCTTTGAGCTTACCCCATCCTTTTTGTCACGATTAAAAGCACCATGAAGATATTCAAGAGAGACATCGTCGTTCTCGTTTAACCATTGCATAACGAACGGCTCAAACCATGCTGGATATTCGGGCACAGCTCCTTTATAGGGTGGTACTTCCTTTACATAATTACTGTATAGCCACTTAACGCGAAAGTGTAGGTTCATATAAGCTGAAGACTTGCATAGTCTATGTTGTTCATGCTCCTCTAAAGCATATTTCATGTCTACCGCAAACAAACCCCACATAGTAGCGGCGGATAGCTGAAAAAAAACATTAACGTGCATTACTTTTTATTATATTATTATACCCTTCGACCATTGAAAATGGTCAAAAAAGGGTATACTAACTTTGTGCAAATGTATGTAGCAGGCAGAAGGAGGCGTGGGAGACCCCATAAAGTATATATATTCTTGCTCAGGATCACAAGCCGAGTCGATTGAGCCATGTCTGTCTGTCTGTCCGTCTGTCTGTGTGAACGCACAGATCTCAGCTATTATAAAAGCTAGAGTTACCAAATTTGGCAGGAAGACTCCTGTGTACTATAAGCTGATCAAGTTTATTTCAAATGTTAGGTGCCACGCCCACCGCCCCACAAATCAATAATTTAATTTTTGAACTCAATTTGTAAGCGCTGTATAAAAGCTACAACTTTCTAAATTTAACATATACTAAGCTGAATGAAATATCTACGTAGTGTCTAAATCACAATCCGATCGAACAATAAATACAGAAGTTATTTAAGAAAGTATGAGCATAAGACCAAGTGCTTCTGTCAGCTAACAAGAGAGGCGGGCGAGCGCGAAGCGCGAACGCCATCTGTCGGGATTAATTTCAAAGCATGTGCATATGCATATGTGTATGAATTTAACAAATTAAACTACACGGGAACATAGATCGAAGGGTATCCCACTGTCGCGTTTTGCGCGACTGTTGCTCTCGTTTGATTTTAATGTAATGTTGTGTTTAAAATACCTGTCCAATATTAAGCTCCTGGGGAAATTGATTGAGTACTGTGCCATAACTGTTCTTGTCTTCATCAATCACAGAAACAATAAGAGCAATCAGCTTATGCCAAAAGTCTACGCTGTCTAGCTTTGGTCCATGATCATCTGTATCTCGTTTGGCTTCGTTGGGATCCACCTAAAATGAGAAACCGACAAATAATTAAAAACTCGTTTAAATTAATATATCGCTATAAAATAGAACATCTCTAACTTAACTTTGTTATACTGTTGCAGAGAATATATTCATTTTGCTCAGCAGTTCACAGACTCTATATAGTATACTATTGTAAATACATGTTGCGAAACGCATCAAAAATATCTCTTTAAAATCATTGTTAAAATATTTGAATACGTTAGCGAAATGAATTCGATAAGTACATGTATATATACATGTTGCGGAGCGCATCAAAACTTTAATCTTTAAAATCATCGTTAAAAATATTTGAATAATTTATTGAAATAAATTCGATTTTATTGTTTGTCCATCTCTGAACATAACGAAGCAGCAGACGCGCAAATTTGAATTAATCTTAAAATGATATTAAAATAAAGTACTTTCGTCAACTATTTAATGACGGTAGGAGCTGACGCTAGGGTATAAAAGCTATAAAAGCATGCCGAAGTTAACGTTTCTGTCTTCGTCTTCATAAATTTCTTATTTTAAACGGATTAATTCTCAAACCTGAAATTCCCTGTTATAGAGCTCGTAGCAATTTTCAAAAAGAAATTGATAGGTGGATCGAAGACAAGCTTTAACGCAATCTTTGACAACAGTGCTTGCCCTCGGTGGACTGGAAAGTTCTTGAACCTGTAAGATAAATTAAAAAAAAAATAAAATATATAAGGCATACGATATATGGATATAAAAATTACAAATAGCTGTATTAACCTTCATACGAAAAAATGTAATGCTAGTCAAAAGGTCGACTGTGGACTTGAGGTCCATTAGTTTCTCTTGACTTGATGCTGGAAAATTATTTCTGTACATTGAAAGATCAATTCTGAGAGAATTGTGCAGCTGATCCAGTAGCTTGACGAACTTCTCCTTCTGCAAAATGAAATCAAACAATAATTGAATTATATATTATGTTTATATATATGTATATCTAAATTTTGCATACACACCCCGAAATTGCTTGCTGCAAAGCGATCGCTTGCGGAAACTGCAGAGGATGCTGTTGTGTGAGCATAATATGCATTAATATTCGCCAACAAAGTGCTCATTACGGCGGGAACTCCAGGGCACAGATATTTGGTAGAAAGACAATGAAAATGTGTCATTGCTTGATATATATTTTCAATGCCATATCGCATTGAAAACTCATCGACAATTTCCTCGGGGATTTCATCAAAGTACAGCTTCCAAGCGTCATCACCCTTTTGTGTAGGCAGCTTAACCTATAAATATTTGAAGTAAATTCATTCATTGAATGCAAATTGAAGAAACGAATGTTGCCTTCAGGCTACCGAAGGTTTAATACATCTAACAGACAGACGGTCGGATGGACAGACGGACTTCTATTTTGATTCAATTCATGTAAAGTAGAAATTTGTATCGCAAGAACAGATGTATTTTCTGTACCATCATCAACAGCCAACAACAGTCAACAAATAGCCAAGACCCTCCTCCTTAAAAGATCCTCCACACCATAATTTAGAAAGACAGGCAGACAGACGTACATGGCTAAATGGACTAAGAGTATGAATAACAATTGTAACAATCTAAATGAATCTTACCATTCCCGTATTCTCTTCACACAAATGGTGAAAGAGATTTTCATGAAGGCATGTGTATTGCACATGATAAGGTGCCACCTTCTCCTCGCCTTTAATCTCGACAGATATGTGAAGTCTTATAGCCCCAGATACAGCTGATTTATCCGTACGTTTCTCCAAGTTGTACCACACATCCATTTCGCCAGAAAGAGTACGCACTTCGATGATTGTTTGGCCAAGGAAATCATCCGACTCTCGTGTTAGCTTCTGCCTCAATTTCGACTTGAGGTCATTATCCTCATCCCAAACTCGAACCTTAATACGATCTGAAGAGTTGTGGCACTCGCTGCACATGCCGTAAACCATAATTATCAGTATCGGCTGCACAAATCCATTACGAAACCCACTATTTATATATATATATGTATCAATGCAGTGGCAGCGTTAGTAGGTGCAAAAGGGGGGCTCCAAGGACTTAACTTGATTTCACATGAAATGTTACTTTACTTGGTATCATATGAAATCCTACTTTACCAATAAACTAGGTTCGCACCTAAACGATCAAACTTGCATAGACACAAACATTCGCTCAATATTTTAAAAAAGCATTTCGTTTTAAATCTATCTTAAGAGCTCATAAAAAACATATATATTATGTCTTAACTTAACACAACCAATTTCTATATATGATGTATTTTTATTTAACTTAGTTCTTTGCAATTTATTCAGACTATTTTTTGAACACTTCAATCAAGTGGCTATTAGACAAAGAATAATACTCGTATGCAAAATATCTTGGCTGGTATAGAAATGATATCGTCACGAATATTTAACTTAAGTTCGTCAATGGTCTGCGGCTTTTTGCTTTGCAAATAACCCAAAAAAGAAGTCCGCTGAAACCGAATCCGGGGATCTAGCTGCGCAATCAATGTCGCCTGTTTTTTGGTATCAGACATCTAGGGAATTTTCGTTGCAAAAAACTCATTTATCAACGGCATGTTCACGATCTTACCCTGTTCCTACTCAAAAGACACACGGTTGCAATGATATTTTCGACGGCGACGCGTTTGCAAATGTTTATGTTATTCATGAGAGAATACCGATTTAAGATATGGTGCACCAAATTCCAAAAAAAAAAATATATATTGTACTTTAAGGAATCTTTCAAAAAATAATTTGATTATTCTAACCTTTTTGCTTTGTACTGAAAATATAGAAGTATATATCATCTTACCTTGTAATAAGTTCGTGCCCCGGGCCCCGTAAAAATCTAACACTGCCACCGAATCAATGTTTCAAGTGTATACCGATGTACAAAAGGTGGTGCAAATTCGCGTGAAAATGCAAGCATGCATATATAGGTTGCATATTGGTTGGGAAGTCTTAAAGTATGTTTTAATTGGATTTGTGGCACAGTTAAAAAGAAAAGCAGCTGCTGGGTTTGAGTGTTAAATTCCTTTTTAGTTAGACTTTTAACTAATATTGTAAAAAGGGGGCCACTAAATTACCATCCTGTCGTCTCTTGAACAGATATTAAATCACTATTATTTCTAATATAGTGAGGTTCGATAAGGGGGATTCAGACAATCAATTTACCTTGAGTTTAATTAATACAATACACATAAGTTTTATGTTCTATTAGAAATAATTTTAAATAATGTAAATAACCTTAAAAGAAAGTGATAAGGAAGCATACATTTCAAATTCTCCTCGGATTTAGCATTGCTTATGGGAATGTTATATGGTCTGGAGCAATTGCAAAAAATAGAGCCAGTATTGGACTAGGCCCGGTATGCCTGCTCTAGATTATAAACTAATTAAGAACTTTTGAATTTGTAATTACTTTAAACCGTCATTTTGAAACACAATTACCAAACAATAACAAACATAACAATTACCAAACAATAACAAATTTAAAAGAATTTAACTTTTTTATTTCTTTGAAATGTTTATAATGTATACGTATACCAAAAACATGCCTTTAAAAATAGGCATGCACAGCAAGAGTTTTTAGACTACTAGTTTCACGTTTGTCTCTTAATAGACCTTATGGCAAGATGAATTGTTATAACCTCGTCTACTACAAGAGAAAACAAACAAAGTAGAATATTGTGGAAAGCAAAGAAATCCTTGTTTTCTATGCTTCAAACTAACGAGAGCTGTAAAAAGGACTGCAAACATATCAAGTGAGAGCCAAATCTCCTATATCTTTTAATCGAACCTCTTTCCGAATAACATATTTATAGCGTGCAGCCATACGAAGCTTGATTTAAAATTAGTTTTCATTCTGCGGAAAATCAATCAAAATCTTCAAGAATAGATAGTTGTTATGCCCATAATATAGACCTTTGTGCATTGCAAATATCTGGGCAAAGGTATATATACTCTGTAAGGGACTAGAAAAATCAAACAAGCAAAACACGTTCAATACACTTGCAGTTTTAAGTAATATTATACAATATTTTTCAACGATTCTCTATTTCCCAATTATATAAAATAGTCTTAATCATCTAACAGAAACAGTGTATAAAGGATCACTAAACGTATTTAAGCAAAGTTATCTTAAAAAAAACATGATAGTTTGCATAAAAAAAACCTTCTTGCGACCGATCTCTTCAATTATGAATTGATGACATGTTATAGGCTTAGGATAAAAAATATAATAAGAGCAGTTTGCTAGTTTATTGCGAATATACTTATGGGACCTGCTTCCTTCAAGTTTATCAAATTTAGGGAACAAGAGTATGTAACATTCACACAAAGTACACTATGTACATATGTACATATGTATGCGACGTAAGCATTTCGAAACTTTCCTAAACACTATGGAATATGTAGTAAATATATATTTCATGTATAAATATATAAATGAAGGCACCTTACATGTCTTGAAAAAGACAGTAGTCCTTTTAGTTTGGTCGCGCCAGGGTCAAAATATAAAGAAACTATACTTTTTAAGAGAGAGAGAGATAGAGAGCAAAATAGGAAGGTGGACTACAGGAGTGTAGGCGTGAGAAAGAGAGAGAGTGCATGTTATGTCAGGTCAATTTCGTTTGTGTGTATCTACATCAAGTTGATACACATATATAGATATAGATAGAATTGAGAGAGAGTAGAGAGACATACACAAAGAAAGCGAAAGAAGAACTATTGGCAATACTCACAAGTGAAACTTCTCGTTCCACACAGGGTTCAATTCCTGGGGCATTGTGCGTGTTCGCTTTTTCACCTTGCTAACTTGCACCGTCACATACGGATCACTCGTACCGCTTTTATCCTTCGCTATCAGGCCTTGAGCACAAATCACTGCACAGTTCGATCCGATCGGTTGTTTGTTTGTTTGTTATGGCATTTCATTCGTTTCAACACCAGAACATGGCCCAATCGATTTTAATATACATATATAACATGATTTGTATTTAAATATATATGTTTTATATGTTAAATAAATCGATATTGATGTATGTGTGCGTGTAACAAAGTTATGAATTAACTCAAGATTAAGTTTGTTTTTTGTTGAGATGCCAGTTTGGTTATTGTACAGGTTTGAAACGAAAGGAAACCGTTATACGATGAACATATGTATATTTTTTTAGAATACATTATTTCCAATTATTTTAGATTTAGATTATTGTTCAGTTTTGTTTATCAAGGGAGAAAGAAGAAGAGGAAAAACGGAAGTTTTTGTTATTATTAAATTTGTTTTTCAAATAGCTTCCAAAAATTAAGTGACAAAGACAATTGTATTTATAAATCTTATGTGAGCTCCTTTTGTTTTTGTCATTTTTTTAGTTGCAACGGCACAAATATGGTGTCAAAGTTAATATGATTTATTTAAAAAAACGTTTACTAAGTTTCTATAAGTTCAACAGAATACAAAATAAAAATAAAAGTATATTACTTAAAAGAATATATACACTCCCACACACACTTCCTAAAAGAGAATGTAGAAGACATCTGTTGAAAAGTGTTATATTTATGTACATAATTCATGAACAGTGCATACACGTATATATACATATCAAGCATTTACTAGTTGAGCAAGAGTAATAACAAAGACAAAGACTGACTTTATATTATCGATCAGCAAACACAGTCGAGTCCACTCTGCATGACTGTCGGTCAGATAACTTTGGTATTATAAAATCTAGAGACACTATAGCCTTAATTATTGCAAATGTTTACTAGAGTACAATGCTTACTTAATTGTTATACCCTACGACCATTGAAAATGGTCAAAAGAGAGTATATTGACTTTGAGCACATGAAGCAGTCAGAAGTCGGCGTGGCAGACCCTCCAAATTAAATATATATTTATTATTCATTGAGCCATGTCGGTCTGTATGTCTGATACATACCATATACATTCATGTACATCAAATAATATTTGTTATTAACTAAAATTGAAAGAACTTGCTCGAAGGAACCTTTTAATAAGTCTTTTTATATGGTTTATATGGTAGAATAAACCCTAGACCTAAAACATTATATATTCTTGTTCAGCATCACTAACCGAGTTGAGGATGTATACACATTTCTCAGCTATTATAAAGGCTAGAGACACCAAGTTTGGCATGATGATTTCTGTTTATTCTAAGTTTAAAGTCTCAAAGATTCATATTTCTGACTTTGGCATACACTTGGTTGTCTAAATTATCTGCCTCTTTTTCAAATTTCAATCCGATCAGACCATAAAAACAGAAAAAGAATCTAACAGCAGGTCGTACATTTGAACACTATGCATAAAGTTCCTATGTTTTGTGTATTATCTAGTTAGTTAATCAGTTTCTCAAAAGTCGGATGCAGGCAGTAGCAAAAGGTTTAACATAAGAACTTGTAGGGTGTGTTCTATTCTATATATACATGTAACAAACATTCACAAACTAAACGTGCTTTGACCAAGCTTTAGGTATTGGCTTATTTGGGATTGTGCAAATCGGTCTGTATTATATTTTGTGTAAATATAATCACAAGAAAATGATAGAACAAAAATTAAACAAATAAACTACAACGGCGTTACATATATATTTGATATTAGTGTGGTGGACACTTTTCGTGCACCAGTTTTATATTATTCATTTCATCCGGAAGAGAAGGACGAGGAGCTAAAAACTCTTTTAACATATTAAATTTAGATTTTTCTATAATCTCGAAGAAATTAAACCCAAACTTATGAATTTTATATAAATTCTTCAAGACTATAAGGCTGAACGTGAGAAAAGATTGAGGACGTACATTTAAAGTTATCAAGGGTTAACACACAAACAGTTGACTTATAGTATATAGAATCAAAAGAGTAAGTGTAGTTATGTATATATTACAATTAGTCAGGGACTGTCTCAGTTATAGTGAATTCAAGGTCGTTAAGGCGTCTTTTAGGTTACGTAACTATGTAAGAAACATCTGAAAGGGATACATGGAATCCACTTGGATTATAGTAGAGTTAAAATAATAATAAAGACGGGGGGTGTATAGTAGAGTTAAAAAAATAAAGAGAGTGGGTGTATTTAAACGAACATTGTTTCTGAAAATTAAAATAGAATTTTCGATTTTAAATATATTCAAATTGGATAAGCAAAAAACGCTCTTTTGTTTATTACAATTAAAAGTTTGGGAAATACTGATATTATGTATAGAGTTAGTATTAAATTTAAGCCAGAAAAATAAGAATTGGGTTTGTTATGTGAGTAAGCTCTATTAATTTCCTTCTGTTTCAAAATAACTCAATTAAATGTCACAATATTTCATTTGAAATGTACCTACTGTATACTTCAATTCATATGAAATGCTCATTGACTATAATATAGTCGAAAGTATAGCCGTCTAGTTGAAAATAAAGTTGTTCATGAATAACAATTGTATACTTCATTAAAATGAAGTACGAGTTGGGATACTTGTATATGTGTTTACATTTCAAATAGGAAAGAAAAACGTGGCAAGTTTGCAAAACAAGAAAGTGCTTCCGTTTTTGACAAGTTATTCCCTGTTAACTAGTATTTCTGTTATAAGGTACTGATAAAAGTATAAGACGGTGCTTCATGAATATGTTTTGTTGCAAATACATATGAATAATTCAATGAATTTTAAGGATTTGTTTAATATTGTTCTTTTTGCATTGCAAATAGAGCAACGCGTTAGTTCCAATTCAACTTAAAATAATCGAAACAGTTCGAAAATTGGCATAATGTGCGAATTTATTTATGTTTAAACAGTTAATTTGAATATATGGTTGGTGGTGAATATCAACAAACAGAGAATAAGTTAGGCAAAAAGAAAATAGAAAAGAAATACAAAAAATAAAAAAATACTCTTGTTTTTGCGTGTGTACCTGTTATTGTTAGTTTGCATGACCATTTAGATGTTCCCTCAACAGTCGCGTGCTCAGCCTGTTCTAATGAATCTATGTGTGTATCTGGATCCACACCAAATGTCATCCTTAAATTGAATCGAAAATTTTATGTATGCAGATGTGATCTTAACCAATACAACAACTATTAAATAGAGAAACGTTTTGTTATTGGGCTGGTGCTGATGCTCCATTCGTTCCATTAATGGGCAATTCGATTCGAATTTTGAAGTTTGAAACTAACCGAAAAAGGATTAAAACATCATTATACTTATCACGGATATTTTCAAATATTGTAGAGCGTATTTAACAGCAATAAATAGCAATGTACGAGTATATTTAGTTGCAGAGTTTTGATATGAATATATCAGACTTATATATATGTTTGTATGTTTTCTATTATTTTGTTGTATCATTAATAGATAGCAATTTGTATGTGCGTTAAAGGGTACATGCATACAAAAGACTCACACGCGCAAACACTCGCAAAATATTGTAGACATTTATCATTAGCTTAACACCCAATGCTATCCAAATAGAAACTGTAGACATTGTATTGTATATATATGTTATGAAAAATTATGTATTATACAATTAAAAATAAACGGTACGACATCCAAATCCATTTCCAAATATCCAAATATATTATATATAATACTATTTGAAGGGTGCAAACCTGTAATTGCTATCTTCGCCGACCATTTACTAGTACCGTCCAGAACGCTTTGCTTAACAGCCTTCATATGGCCGGTATGGCTTTTCTCCTCAATGCTGAATACGGCTCTAGATTATTTTGTATGTATATATATGTGAATTTAGGTTTACAGTCAAACACATTTAACCTTGTTCTCAAATTTGATCTCTCTCCTAGTGTTTAAACTATATAAGAGGAAACATCTCCGATTCCATAAGATATATACATACATACAATAAATTCGTGTACATATGTATACACCAAATCGGTTTTAATCGGATCTATCAATACTACTGTAGACTATTATATATATTATTAATATAGATCGGACAAAAGTTATGCCATAACGTGAATTTATATCCATTTGCCAGCATTTATTTCTTTGTACATACATATATATGATTATGAAGTATTTCATTGAGAACAAGGCCGTTAGAATATGTTATTTGCAATGGCTTCCAGTAATAGATAGATAGTTTAGATTAGAGAGCAAAAACATTAACCGCACCAGCCCACGAAGACTGTTTACAACATTACCTAATCAATTCGAATATTTCCGGTTTGTCTCGTTCTCTTTGCTTCATACGTTCCTTCATTGCCGTTATTATTGAATTGGCCTTATCCTCAGCACCGTGCTTCGAGCTTTTTTCAGCGGCTCCTACAATTAAGTAAAATACATGTAATATTTATTGATATTTTAGGTAATAGTAAGTAGTACATATTAGATAGTACAAATAACAAGTTTCTACACTTTACTTTAGTTCTACTTTAACAGAAATGAGTTTGATGTTCTCGCAACATGACTAACGACAGTCCGACCAGACCGATTGTTCAGGCACCATCATGAACATGTAATAATACTGCACTAAACTGCACGGCACTGTACCGCTGTACAGTGCTAGTGCTAACAGGTACAGGATGTTGCCCATGCACCGATCCCTTATCTACGTTTACGACAAGGACTAAATATTTTATGACCATGTTACGATAAAAGAGAAGGGATCGCAAGTATCCTGTATTTGTGTTAAATAACACAGGCCCACAAAAAAAAAAAGTTTCATGATCTGGGTAGTATGCAGTTATATGTATTTTGGGTCGCTGAATCCGAATCCGAGGTCAGAATTTCGCCATCACGTCTGGACTTCGACATAACCTCACAAAAGTGAAAAACCTTAAAATATCCCCCAAAAGATATAGAATCCTGATTTTAGCATGCGATATATGTATGTTTTATCATGTATTTTGTCCTTCTAAGTCCGAATCCGAAGTCAAAATTTACGTAGCACGTCTGAGCTACGACTTAACATCAAAAAGCTCGACAAATTTTTGAAACCCCAAAAAATAATGGGGGTCATGATCGGGTCATGCGATATATGTTTCTATATGTTTTTAGACCTTCCGAATCCAATGTCAAGACCAGCCTATCATGTCTAAATTTCAATCTAACCTATAAATTTTTTATGGAAGAGTACGTAAGACTGGGGCACATGGAACCGGTCAACAAAAGTGGGAAAGGAAAATACTACTTGCCACATCAGGCAGTCATTAGACCGAACAGTCTAACTACCAAACTTAGGGTAGTGTTTGACGCCTCTGCAAAAACCTCCAATGGATTGAGCCTTAACGATGTGATGCTCGTCGGTCCTAGAAAACAAAAGGACATTTTTGATATCTTGCTAAAATGGCGACAATGGCAATACGTGATGACAGCTGACATCGAGAAAATGTATCGTCAAACTAAAATAGCCAAAGAAGACCAAGAATATCAGTATATTCTTTGGAGAGATAATCCCAAAGCGGAAGTCAAAGAATTTAAGCTGACTACTGTAACATATGGAACTTCAGCAGCACCATTTTTAGCCGTCAGATGTCTTCAAGAGTTGGCAAACCGATACTGCAAAGACAATCATCGATTGCTGACGACCCTAAGAGAAGGCTTCTACATGGATAATCTTATTACTGGTAGAGACTCCATCGATGACTGCGTCAAAATACAAGTCGTACTCCGAAGCATGGAGAAGCAAGGTGGCGACTCGACTGAGAAGACTACCATCCAGGAGGACGAGTCAATTAAGACTCTGGGCTTGCAATGGGACCCCAAAAAGGATGTCTTTTCCTTTATGGTCGATTGCCCTAAACTAACACGCATTACAAAACGTTTAGTTCTTTCGCAACTGGCAAGGATCTGCGACCCACTCGGATGGCTTACGGCTTGCAATGGGACCCCAAAAAGGATGTCTTTTCCTTTATGGTCGATTGCCCTAAACTAACACTCATTACAAAACGTTTAGTTCTTTCGCAACGGACAAGGATCTGCGACCCACTCGGATGGCTTACACCAGTGACTGTGCAAGGGAAATGTTATATTCAGTAGCTATGGAAATTACCGCTTGCACGAGACACTGAGTTGGACCCCAATCTTGCACGGATCTGGCAAGAATATGCTAGCGAGCTACCTCGCTGGTCTGGAAGCTCAGCTGCGGACGACATAGAAATTCATGGGTTTTGAGATGCCTCTAATAAAGCATATGCAGCAGTGGTGTATGCCAATATTGGAGCTAAGATAACCTTGCTGGCTGCGAAAAGCAAGGTAAATCCAATAAAAAATAAAAAAACTATTCCTAAATTGGAACTTTGTGCCGCTCATCTCCTGAGCAAGCTACTATGTAGAATACAAGACATAGTGGGAGATCGGATCAAATCGCAAGCATAGAGTGACTCTCAGATTACTCTGGCTTGGATTCAAAATAAACGCAGCAAAGACAAATTCGTCAAAACCCAAATTGACGATATAAATAAAAAACTCCCAAACGTTGAATGGAGCTACGTGCAATCAGAGGAGAACCCAGCAGACGTGGTTCAAGGGGAATATCTCCAAAGCAATTGGCAGCATGTGACATCTGGTGGAAAGGAACACACTGGTTGGCAAAACCACCGAGTCAATGGTTTCAGCCTGAGCTACCGGAACTCATTGCTGTTACAATAATAACAGAAGAGGAAACAGCCTTACTCCGCTATTATGGAAGTATTCTTCAGTAGACAAGCTTAAAAGCGTAATGGCGTATGTATTACGCTTTATAGCTAAACTAAGAGGCAGAGCACCTCAGTCAACCTACCTTTCCGTTGAAGAATTCAAGAAAGCCAAAACAGCCGTTGTGAAGTTACAGCAACAGCTAGATTTTGGTCGAGAAATTCTGTTGCTTCAAAAGAAAAGACCTCTTTCAGCAGGCGCTCAACCCTTTTTTGGACGAAGATGGCGTCCTAAGAGTAGGTGGTCGGCTTCAAAACTCATTGCTGCCATACGACTCAAAACATCCAGTTATACTTGGAAAGTCACACTTCTCATGGCTTCTAATAAGTAAAGCACATAAAGAAACCTTACATGGCGGACTGAAGCTTATGCGGAGCCACGTTCAAGGAGAATTCTGGATTTTCGGACTGCGCAACCAATTAAAAAAGTATCTTCAAGAATGTGTTACTTGCATAAGATACAAAAAAGATGTGGCAAATCAACTAATTTGCCGGTACATCGAGTAACAGGAGAACATCCGTTCCAAAATACTGGGATCGACTACGCTGGACCCTTTCAAATCCGATGTTCGAACAGAAGAGGTCAAAAGACTTTCAAAGGATATATATGCCTTTTTGTTTGTATGGCAACGAAGTCAATTCATTTGGAAGCAGTCAACAGAACGATTTCCTGAAGCCTTACGGCGATTTTTCGCTAGACGCGGGAAAAGCGAACACCTGTACTCGGACAACGGCACTAACTTCGTAGGAGCAGCCAGAATATTGGACAAGGACCTTGTATCCGCGCTTAGGAACGTAAAGAAAGGCATCCACTGGCACTTTATCCCGCCCGCAAGCCCCCATATGGGATGATTGTGGGAAGCTGGTGTTAAGTCGGTGAAACACCATCAAAGGCGTGTCATCGGCGAAAACAGCTTCACCTTTGAGGAGTTCACAACACTCCTTTGTCAAATCGAGGCAGTGTTAAACTCCCGGCCGTTGTTGAATCTTAATAATGACAACCATGGAGAGGAGATATAGACGCCAGGACACTTCATCGTGGGAAGACCACTTATTGGAGCTCCAGAACACTTTGATGAAAATCAAAGATCCCTGGATAAATGGCGACATTTGCAGCGCATCAGAGGGGAATTCTGGAGAAAGTGGAAGGTGGATTACATAGTGTCTCTTCAACAGAGGACAAAATGCCGTCAGGATAGGCCAAACCCGAAAGAAGGCCAATTAGCCTTCATTAAAAATGAAAACACGCCTCCAGCCAGATGGCCAATGGGGCGAATCGTGAAGACTACCAAGGGACAGGATAATAAAGTCCGAGTAGTCACCATGAACACCAACAATGGCGAAGTTAAAAGGCCATTGTATAAGGTCTGTCTGCTGCCATCGAATGGAGGGGAACAATACAGCGAAAAAACGCAAGATCCTGTCCACCAGCCAACCGATGAAAAGAGGCAGCGGAGAAATAAAGCGAAATTCACATCAAAAACTACGATCATGAGCCTGCTTATGATTGCAACTAATGTAAGCAGGCTAAATATCCAAAATTGAGAGGAGAAAACTACGATAATGATGGATAAAATTATGAAAGTTGAAGTATCGTCAAGTTGGCAGCTGTTATTCTACTACGATATGCAAGCTTACTTTACTTTCCTTTAACAAGCCGATGATTTCCTGGACACAACTATCTCAATTTGTGGAAAATTGGGAGGATTCACCGATTACTGCTCATCAGTTTGCATTACCATGAAGGCCAAAGTAGACAGCATACAGGACAGAAATAAGATAATAACTCAATCATCAAAACGGAAAAGAAGGTTCATTATGTTCTTCGACATCTGCACAGCAGAGAGACTAAAGGAGAATATGGAGAAAATTATCAAAAATGAGAAGCAACTGACTGAATATATGGACAGCCAGGCTTCCATTATAAATGCAACTTCAGATTTAGTGCGAATACCCACAAAGAAAGTGAACAAAAACTTCGAACGCGTTACAAGCGAAATGAACAAAATACAAAACACGCTTAAGGATCATTTTTATGTATACTCCGAAGCGACTAAGTTCTTCATGCTGGGCCTGGAAGGATGCAGACGTCATAGCTGTGAGGTATCGCCTATCAAACCGAACAATAAACAATTCTGCGAAATGGATGAGTTTACCGAGGATTTGTAATACAAAAGGCTTAATGGAAAAAACCGCTGGCTGATTAAAACTTTCAAAAACATATCAGCCCATATGGCATGCGGAGACAACCATGAAGTAGTCAAATTGCCAAGCCTGGGAATAATCAATGTACCTGTCGGATGTACTGCTCGGTTAGCTGACATCACAATTATCCCTCCAGAGATAATCACTTCGACTGGCACTGTAACCTTCTCACCCCATATTCTAAAGGTGCTAGATGATGGCGAAACTTGGGTACCAACACCCATTCACCACGTCGTGTTTAATAATTCAATTGAATTGTGTCACGTACGAAAGAGCCTGAAAGAGCTGGAAGGCAAGGGTACGCATCGAGGATCTGGTTTTCCATACCGAGAACGGACACATATCATTTGGCCTTGTGACTATCGTGATAGTTGGAATATTTGTATACTACAAGAAAAAAAGCGACCAGAGGCGAGAACTAATGGCTGTCGTGTTTCCTGGCCCCCCGCAGAATGCTCAGGCACCAGCATGAACATGTGATAATACTGCACTAAACTGCACGGCACTGTACCGCTGTACAGTGCCAGCGCTAGCAGGTACAGCTACGTTTACGACAGGGACTAAATATTTTATGACCTTGTTACGATAAAAGAGAAGGGACCGAAAGTATCCTGTATTTGTGTTAAATAACACAGGCCCACAAAAAAAAACGAAGTGTCATGATCTGGGTATGCGGCATATGCAGTTATATGTATTTTGGGTCGCTGAATCCGAATCCGGGGTCAGAAATTCTCCATCACGTTTGGATTTCGACCTAACCTCAAAAAACCGAAAAACCTTTGGATATCCCCCAAAAGATATAGAATCGTGATCTGGGCATGCAATATATGTTTTAACATGTATTTTGTCCTTCTAAGTCCGAATCCGAAGTCAAAATTTACATAGCACGTCTAAGTTTCGACATAACCTCAAAAAACTCGAAACATTTTTGAAGCGCCAAAAAATAATGGGGGGTCATGATCCGGTCATGCGATATATGTTTCTATATGTTTTTAGATCTTCCGAATCCGAAAACAAAACCAGCCTATCACGTCAGAATTTAGACCTAATCTAAAAAAATTTTGAAAAACTTCCAACACCGCATTAGATTCTAAGATCAGTTCTAAATAAACTCACAAAGTGTAGAGACGTACAATCTTCTACATAGACAGTTGAAATAAACTCGTACAAGTGTTTAGAAGTGTCTTTTCTTTACACCGATCGATGTCTTTATTTCTAATAAAAAGCAAACCGACTTCTCTGCCTTTTACAAGTTCTCTTCGACTGCGACTCTCTCGTTCGACTTCTCGAATTCAACTCTTTATTTTGAACTGACTGTTCGATTATTCTTCATTACTGCAACTCTGGTTCTATCGATAGGCACCCGCATCTTTACCACCCGTATCATCACGCAGCCATCACCTCCATTGCTTACATACATTCATAACTTTAATCATCACAAAGGACGCAACTGACGTCTGCAACACCGCATTTGATGCGCATATAAATGTGAAGCGTACAAAAATATAATATATGCAAAATAAATTATGCGTGATCGTTTATATACTAAATCTTAATGTTATGTATTTATAATGTAACTAAATTAATATTATTTCTACTATTTGATAAGTGGATATGTATCTTCGCCGGATATTTTGCAAGTAGAAGTTTAAGAAGAAGTTTAAGCACCTAGGTTGCAGAATCTGAATAGCGCATAACTAACTTTTCATAGCTGGTTTGGGTGCGCCCTTAGGCTACTATGCCCTGTGATCAGGCCAGTAAAGGGGACCTGTGCCTACACCACAAAAAGGTGGCCCTATTATTGTTCTATCCGTTTAGACGATAATAACATCACCTAATAGTTGTCCGATTCAGCTCAACTTCAACTTACGCTGCAAGCAATCCGCGTTCAATAGATCCTTGCACTTCTCATGGCACTTGACACCACACTCTGTGCAACGGACACCCTGACGAGCGATACCCCACAGAAGACCTTCGCATTCGTAGCAATAGGTTGGCGATGTTGCCGTCCATAATACAAAGTTGTGTGGAGTTGTCGACGATATTGGATAGATTAATGCCTGCAGAGCCTTCTTATACACGTGCATTTTCTAGAGATGAAAATATTAGAAATGAAAAGTGTAAATCAATAATTGAATGAAATTTAAATGAAAAATCCATCAATGTGATTTACCAATTCCTCATCGTTAAGAGTTGCACGGGGTACAGCAGATGTGAGTCCCGCATTTCTTTTTGTAGCAGCCATAGTCTAAAGTTATAGAAAACAAATGTGAAATCAAGTGAAAGATCATAAACTTGCTAGTATTAGTGTAGTTTGGAGAGCAGGTCTAAGTTTGTAATTTATTGCGCATCCATAACAAAGTGAACCAAGTATGTATTTTATTATCAACTTAGCTTAAGTTTTCAACAACTAGAAGAAGACAAAGCGAAGAAACAGGCAAATTGTACTTAATTGCAATTCAAATCCAACTTAAAAAAACAAATGCAATTTATTTAACTAGCTGTGCATATCCCATAAGATATATATTCCTGTATTTAAGCAGAAATAATTTCTACTTCTAATTTCTGTTTCTTTCAATTTTGGATTAGATTATAAAAAGTTTTTCTCATTCTACTGTAACATAATAAGCAATATCATGCTCATTCCTTTTCTGAGTGTAATAAATTATGTGATTGCATATTTAACACAAATAACAAAGAAAATATATGTATTCTAGTCTTGACTAATACTATTCTATTGACTATATGTTGAAAATTTAAAAAAATTGTAAAGGGTGATTTTTTAGTTATTATCTTTTTGGCAACACTGGTTTAAACAGCTGACGCACATTTCGTGTTTTATATCACTATCACATATCTTCAGTTTGGTCTGTTATTTAACCATGAATCATTTTAGAAACGAACAACGCGCTGCAAATTATTGAATTCTAATTATTAAAATGCGTGCTCTGTTAAGAAAGCTCATCGCGCACTTCCTCTTTCATTTTATGGTCAGTTTAATCGACCTACTGAAACGGCTATTCGGGCTATTGTGACTAATTTTCGCACATTGTTGGACATTAAATCAGCAACACGCTTACGTAGATTGCAAACTGGAGAAAATATCGCAGCTGTATCGGACAGTGTTAATGAGGAGCATCATTGGGCCATATTTCTTTAAAGATGATGCGAATCGTAAGGTGAACTGTGAATGGTGAGTGCTATCATGAGATGATATCAAACTTATTCTTTGCCAAAATGCAAGAGCTTGACTTGCATGACATGTGGTTGCAATAAGACGGTGCCACATGCCACACAGCATGAGTAACAATGGACTTATTGAGCGGCGAGTTCGGTGAACATTTTAGATCGTGCGATCTCTCGCCTTTAGACTATCTTTTTATGGGGTTATGTTCAATCTAATGTCTATAAAGACAAGCCCGCTTCAATTGACGCATTGGAGAACAAGATTGAATCCTTTATTTGTGAGATACCGGCCGAAATGTTGGAAATGATATGCCAAAATTGGACTAAGCGAATTGACCATTTGAGAAGCAGTCACGGTCAACATTTGAATGAAATAATCTTCAAACATTCAATTATATGGACCGATGGATCGATTCAAATAAACATTTCATGCATTTCTCTCATTTTTATGTATTTTTTTTTTTGAAAAACTTTCTTATAGGTCTTAAAAAATCACTCTTCATATTCGTAGCACCCTTTAGTTTACTCTGAACAGAAAAAGTCATTCTAAAATTAAAAAAATAAAATATAAACCAATACATAAACAAATTTGAAAATAGTTGGTACAGAAACTCGGTGAAATAAGCAATCTTATTGTAATTTTAATCTCGAATTAAGTAGATTTTATTATACAATCTAAATGAATTGAGAGGCAAATTATTTGTTCAGCTAACAGCGAAAGTTAATATTATTTATAATACGATACTAAATATGAATGCGAAAAGTATTTTAAATATTGTGCTCTAAAATCTTGTGAGCATACTAAGTACAAATTGAAGTAAAGTATTTAAAAATTTTGCAAAGTTCAAAAATATTAACGAGAGCAACAGTCGAGCGGAACGCGACAGTGGGATATCCTTCGACCTATGTGCCGGTGTAGTTTAATAATTATAATAATATTGTAATTAGTTGGTGTAGTTGAATAATTATAATTTAATTATTATAATAATTATGTACATATTTTCAAATATATATTCAACAGAATTCTTTTTGACTGACACAAAAACTTGATGATATTCTCTCATACTTTCTTAAATAACTTCTGTGTTTATTTTGATCGCATTGAAATTTGTAGGATGAATATATATTACAGATAGCTAACTATGTGTCGAAGGCAGAAAGTTATATTATTTATCGACTTAAAAAATTAAAATATTGATTTTAATTGAAATAAATTTGATCTGTGGACAGTTCACATAAACCAATTTCAACTTTGGAGTCTCTAGCTCTTTTAATAGCTGAGATCTTGACGTTCAAACAGACGGACAGACAGACATGCCTCAATCGATTTGGCTAGTAATACTGAGCATGTATATATATATATAATATATCTGCCTGTTATATACATTTGCAGATAATTAGTATACTCTTTTTGTTGGTCGAAGGGTATAAAAACAGTTTAAAAAAATTTTTAAAAATTTTTACATAGATGATACAAGTACGATGAGTTTTTTGAAACAAAATAAATAAAATCGAACAGGAAAAAACTATGTGAGAAAGCGATAATCGTTCTATACCTTGAGCACCTGTAGTCCATTATTAAAACATTTTTTTGATGATACGTAAGAAAATAATTGTTGAATGTCATAAAATAAGTTGGAATATTTTAAATGCATTTTAGAAGTTTGGTATTGTTTGTTTGTGTGTGTGTGTGAATTTTAGAAATGTGTGTGTTAGATAAAATCGATTCAGATAGTAAAATAAAGATATGACAGTAAAATAAAGAGATAAAAATCATAGTATTTAGTCTTACCAATTCGGAAACAAGGGGAATAGATTTACGCCTTGGTCGAATATCGGGCATACTATCGATATTACTGTAGAAGGGATTATCACTGGGATGACCATTCGCTCGTAGACCAACATCACCAGTGCCCGTGCCATTCTAAAAAGAAATAGAAAACGGTTAAGAAACATTAAAGAATATATGAAATAAAGGTATATATATAAGAATATAAGATGGCCGACAAACCCGCTATGGTATATATCCTTGGTTAGAATTAACCACGGCGTCAATTTAGTCATGCCAGTCTAAATGCCAGGCTAAATGAACTATCTACAAGAGGTAGAAACACCAACTTTGACACAAAAGTTTCTATACCAAACACAAATTGAGTCATACATTATATCATTATATCATACATTAAATCATCACTAGAACCCTCACCCTCCGTCCAAAAACTCAATTGACAATTACACAACCCCACAAAAAAAAATACAAACGCTACAGTCAGGAGCTGACTGTATAAGGCCATGGATTACACAACCCCACAAAAAAAAAAATACGGAAAGAGTGCCGGCATTGAAGAACGCATTAGTTCGCGTTTTTTATCCATGCTAAATTATATAAAAAAAAAAAATACTTAACTTTATTTATAAATAATTAATATTATTTATAGCTATTATAATTTGATTGTCTTTCATATGAAAACAAAGTAATGAAAATTTTTTTTATTTTTATTGAAATTTAATTAAATAATTTAATTTGTTTGACTGTAACTTTTCTTTTAGTTTATTAGAATAAAATAAATAAACAAAATAAAATATACAAAATAATTAATAAATGAAAATTCGCACCCGCCTCAAACGGGAGTTGAACACACGCACTCTCTCGCAGCCGTCCGCCACTCTAACCACTCGGCTATTGCCTCACTCCTTGACCCATCGGCAAAGCTGCATTGTGAACCAATTCTGTTACCATACAATGCAATTTAGCATTCTAATTACAAATTACAAAAAAATTTTAACGATATGGAATCGCCGCTCGAATTTGCTACCGATTATCAAATATAATCAGAACCCAGGGAACACCACGGGGAGGCCATTACAAATGAAATTTAATTAAATAATTTAATTTGTTTGACAGTAACTTTTCCTTTAGTTTATTAGAATAAAATAAAAAAACAACATAATTAAAATAAAATAAACAAAACAATTAATAAAAAAAAAAAATACAAACGCTACAGTCAGGAGCTGACTGTATAAGGCCATGGATTACACAACCCCACAAAAAAAAAAAAGGTTGTCATGATCTGGGTATGCGGCATATGCAGTTATATGTATTTTGGGTCGCTGAATCCGAATCCGGGGTCAGAAATTCTCCATCACGTCTGGATTTCGACCTAACCTCAAAAAACCGAAAAACCTTTGGATATCCCCCAACAGATATAGAATCGTGATCTGGGCATGATTCGGATTCGGATTCGGATTCGGAAGGTCCAAAAACATATAGAAACATATATCGCATGACCCGATCATGACCCCCCATTATTTTTTGGGCCTTCAAAAATTTTTCGAGTTTTTTGAAACTCAGACGTGCTATGCAAATTTGGACTTCGGATTCGGACTAAGAAGGACAAAATACATGTTAAAACATATATCGCATGCCCAGATCACGATTCTATATTTTTTGGGGGATATCCAAAGGTTTTTCAGTTTTTTGAGGTTAGGTCGAAATCCAGACGTGATGGAGAATTTCTGACCCCGGATTCGGTTTCAGTGACCCAAAATACATATAACTGCATATGCCGCATACCCAGATCATGACAAACTTTGTTGTTTGTGGGGTTGTGTTATCATAGTATATATAGTTGTTATAGTTATTACTGATTTTCTAAGGCGGGAAGGGGCGTGTCCAAATTTTAAAAAAACTTTGAGACACTGCAATATATACGTATGTTGTCACAAAATTTCATGACTCTAGCTCTTATAGTTTCCGAGATCCAGGTGTTCATTCGGACGGACAGACGGACAGACAGACAGACGGACAGACGGACAGACAGACATGGCTCAATCGACTCGGCTACTGATACTGATTCATAATATATATAGTTTATGGGGTCGGAGATGCCTCCTTCTGCCTGTTACGCACATTTCCGTTCCGACAAACACAATAGTCCATGATTTTTTTTAAAATCCATGGCCTAAAAAATTCCCACCCGCCTCAACCGAGAGTTGAACTCACGCACTCTCTCCCAGCCGTCCGCCACTCTAACCACTCGGCTATTGCCTCACTCCTTGGCCCATCGGCAAAGTTGCATTGTGAACCAATTCTGTTACCATACAATGCAAACAAAAAGTTTAATAAAATGCTGTGTGTCTGATGCTAGATTTGTAAGTGAGTTAAATTCGTATCATATCTCACTTATTTATAGTCCGATTTAAATGAAATTTTCACATAACGTCCGTGGCAGGGTATTTGTCATGTAAGATATACAACTTTGGTTGTTGAGCTAATATTGTAGTTTTTAAATAGTTATTACTGATTTTATAAGGCGGGAAGGGGCGTGTACAAATTTCAAAAAAACTTTGAGACACTGCAATATATACGTATGTTGTCACAAAATTTCATGACTCTAGCTCTTATAGTTTCCGAGATCCAGGTGTTCATTCGGACGGACAGACGGACAATCGACTCGGCTACTGATACTGATTCATAATATATATAGTTTATGGGGTCGGAGATGCCTCCTTCTGCCTGTTACGCACATTTCCGTTCCGACAAACACAATAGTCCATGAATTTTTTTAAAATCCATGGCCTAAAAAAGTTTGTCATGATCTGGGTATGCGACATATGCAGTTATATGTATTTTGGGTCGCTGAATCCGAATCCGGGGTCAGAAATTCTCCATCACGTCTGGATTTCGACCTCAAAAAACTGAAAAACCTTTGGATATCCCCCAAAAAATATAGAATCGTGATCTGGGCATGCGATGTATGTTTTAACATGTATTTTGTCCTTCTAAGTCCGAATCCGAAGTCAAAATTTACATAGCACGTCTGAGTTTTGACTTAACCTCAAAAAACTCGAAAAATTTTCGAAGCCCCAAAAAATAATGGGGGGTCATGATACGGTCATGCGATATATGTTTCTATATGTTTTGTGACCTTCCGAATCCGAATCCAATGTCAAAATCACCCAATCACGGCTGAATTTCAACCTAACCTAAAAAAATTTTGAAAAACTTCCAAAATTTTGATTTTTTTAATAATTTATTGCGGCATTTATGCAAATATGTAGAATCACATATTTGATTTATGTTTTTTATTAGTTTAAATACAGTTTTGAAGCAAAAAATCATCACTCATATGAATCTATTGCGAATACTGATAAAACAATGCTCAAAAGAGGGTATAGCAACAGAAAAGCTTTTTTATATTAAATTTAAATACACCCTAATCCAATATTAAAAAAAAATTAAAAATTTTGGAAGTTTTTAAAAAAAATGTTAGATTAGGTCTAAATTCTGACGTGATAGGCTGGTTTTGTTTTCGGATTCGGATTCGGAAGGTCTAAAAACATTTAGAAGCATATATCGCATGACCGAATCATTATTTATTGGGGCTTCGAAAATGTTTCGAGTTTTTTGAGGTTAAGTTGAAACTCAGACGTGCTATATAAATTTTGACTTCGGATTCGGACTAAGAAGGACAAAATACATGTTAAAACATATATCGCATGCCCAGATCACGATTCTATATTTTTTGGGGGATATCCAAAGGTTTTTCAGTTTTTTGAGGTTAGGTCGAAATCCAGACGTGATGGAGAATTTCTGACCCCGGATTCGGATTCAGCGACCCAAAATACATATAACTGCATATGCCGCATACCCAGATCATGACAAACTTTTTTTTTTGTGGGGTTGTGTTATTAATCAAATCAAAATATTTAGGTTTCTGATTTGCTTTCCAAATTGCAAACTGATTGAAGTATAGACAACTATCTATGGTCATTGACAAGGAATGAATAATCAAGTAGTGCATGCAATACCAAGGCACGGATCCTACATAATTGGAAGTCGACTTCCTGCCAACAGATCAAGAGGCACTGTTAAAAGTTTTAATGAAGTTATAGAGGTTGTGATAGAAAAAAAACAAACTAGAGCCTATTGTAGCCCTACACAGTACCCTGAAAGGCTCGTGCAGGGCACAGTGCGAGCTACAATTCGGCAGAGTTAGTGTTCAAAAGTTACGACCAATTCTACATGAGACTGAACAGTTTAATCGGTTAATCCTAGAAACACTGTGAATATCACATTGTCTAGGGTTATGACTGTATACAAACTACATCAAGGCATGTTTATTGAAAAGCCAGTTAAGGCCTAGCAAGCCCTCCTTAGTTAAACTCAACAGTGACATAAATTTACTCATACCATTCTATGATGAATGCGACGGTTTTAAAAACAGCACTTAAGAATATAAGTTCCTGTATCATACGAAGATCAAGATTATTTTAAACATTTAAATTTATAAATTTATGTTGTGTAAGATAAACGGCTTATAGAGAGACTAAACTTTTTCTACAAGCCATAGGAAACTCAAGATATTCTTCACTTGGTATAAATAGCCATATAACCTACATTACCTTTTTGTTTTCTTTAGCCAATTCTTCTTTAATCTTATCCTGATTGTTCTTCTCTTCGATCTTGCGTTCCTTTAATGTTTTCAATAATTTCCATTTGCTAGAGCCTGCTATCGCTGTATTTGATGAAGAATTTGCCGTATTTACTAGCTGCGAATCTTCAACTTTTAACTGATCCGACTGATCTAAAACATTATTGTTGTTTACACTCTCTTTTGTATTATTCACGTGTACTTGTGTGTTGGGTGATTCGCCTTCAAATTTAGTTGCTTCAGCAAAGTCAATAATCGATTCGGTATTTTTCATCTCGCCTGCTTCTGTTGGCGTTGCGTTTATGGAATCTTCATCTTCCTCCAACTCATCGCTCAATTCAGCTGGACTATCAGGTCCGGAAGTTGCACCTGATGATAAATCATCATGCAAACTGTCCACATCGACGTTTTCAAATTCAGCTTGTGCTGTTGGTTTCTGGATTGCATCGTCTTCTTCCTCAGAAGTATCCGACAAGCTTTGAGAAGAGCTGGAAGGAGGACCTTGCCTGATTTGATCATTACGTATCTTTGTATCTGTTGAAGAAGTTTGGAGAACCCTCTTGTCCTGCTGCCAATCCTGACTGTTTGTTTCGGGCTCATTGGAGATTATTGGTAATTGCAATTCGAAATTATTATCCTGCCAAGCGCTGTGTATGTCCAAGACCTGAGCACACTTTTCCGCTAGATTGGGCTTTTTAGCATCCATATCTTTATCGTTATCCGAATCAACTGACTGATCTAGTATATTAATATCAGGTTCGACACGCACTACACACTTCAGTTCAGAGAGAACCGCCAACATATTTTTCTTAACACTCTCGTCGGGCTGTAAATCTAATGGATCGTAAAGTAGACTGTCGCATATTGACAACTGACCGATTTGGGAAAATAGAGACTCGTTTTCGTTCGATTTATTGACATAATAAGCGCTTTCGTTCTTTGTCAATTGTCCAATTTGAGTGAAGAGTACCGCGTCGTCGTCTCCGCCGTTAAGTGCTTGTCCCACATCCATCTCCAGCTGCGCTTCAGCTACTGTTTGTTTCTCAAGTTCCTCGAGCTGACGCAGCTCATAGCAAAAGTACTCATCATCAGTATCTATGCTATCCTCGGTGCTCTGGCGACGTGACGATGATAGGGTGCGACCCGAATACTGGCTACGATTATCATCATCATCCCGATTGCTGGGAATGTCTAATGAATGTTGTTGTTGCACCCAATTATTTAGCTTGGGGCTTCTTCTTGTCGGAGTTTTCTCCTCTGACGTAATATTGAGCGTACTGCATTCCGTTGTATTAAATGTATATACGGCATTCTCATCTTCAACAACATTGATAAATATAGCTGTAGAATTCGCAGCTGGTTGGAGCGGTACATCATCAAGTCCAACTATTTCATTAGAGTCAACAAATATTTCTGGCATATCTGCATTATTCTTTTTGATATCCCCAACAACAGCGAAGAGATTTTTCCCCACATCATCCCCGGCATAATTATCGCGGCTATCATAGAAGTCGACATTTAATTGTCCTTCTAATTCCATATCGTCGTCCCTTTCGATATCATTATTTTCAGAGTGATTGTCACTCGATGGTGAATCATTATCGTTTGGTGAATTAAAATCCTCAAGGTTAATTTCGGGCTCAGAGATGCTTGAGACGTGGCGCAGGCCAAAACTGTGCCGTTTATAGGTTTTGGCTTTCTGCATTAGATGATTCATTTTTAACGAAAATGAACGCTTCTTATGCTTAGCTTGTGTTTTGATTGCAACTGAAAATGGTACTTGTTCGGGGGTATTTGATCCCGCGGAGCGCATAATACGCATTGGTAACTTTTGAATACGTTTCGATAACTCCAAATTGGTGGTGGTTGCAACCAACGGATAAGAGCTTGCCTGACCACGCCCTTGTATCTGCGAGTCCTTTCCTTCTTCTTCTACAACAATACTGCTGCCAGGTAACGACTGTGAGCGACTATTATAACGCATTGAGCGCTTCAATTTCAGATTGTCTGGCAACAAATTACTGAGTTTATTCCAAACTTTTGGCGATTTTCCAAGCATTTGCCTTTTTGGAGAAGGTAATTTTGTCGAAGCGGTTTCAGTTGATTTTCGATTCGATTCATTGTGTCTATTCATATGCCTATGATTATCAAAACTTTCCAAACCCAGATAGGCTAAATTATTGCTGCTATTATAATCAGCGATGCCATTTGTAGACGGATAAAAGACTAGTCGATCGGTAAGATGGGGCTTTCGTCTTGATTGATCTTGATCCACACCATGATCAATATCAATATCAATATCCGTTTCTTGATAACCGCCGCCTGATGTCTGATGACTTTGATTTTCGTTTTTCAATAGATCTGGAATGCGACAATTGGTCTTTCGCGATGAAATGTCAGCACGATGTTCATCCCAATGGAGCCTATCGTTTACAGTGTACATTGTTGGATTTGTTGCTTGATTCATGGCATTCGCATTGAATATTGACTTATTTTCATATGCTGAACAAATTGGAATGTTCTTCGATAGTTCATGTATATAATTTAAATTCTCCTCAGAGAATATATGATTGTTAACATTGGATTCCTGTTCAAACATATGCTTATTATTATCAGCCTCAATCATCATATGAATCATTTCTACGGTCATATCATTATATTTGCTCTGAACAACTGGAGAATTTAATGACCAGCCACTCATTGAAGACAGACCTGAGTCCGACTTCTGTTGCGACTGCTGTTGACGATGTTGTAGTTCTAGTTTAACAGTAAAGGGATCAACCGATGATGGTTGATCGACATCAAATAAATTATCATTGGGAGCCGGTGGGGGTGGACTTGTTGTACCCAATAAAAAATCATCTAAGTTTGCTGTTGTTGTTGCTGCTTTATGCTTATCTGGATTTTGCAAATGTAGTAAAAACAACATGCTATTATGTCGTTCTAAACTCTTCTTTAAAGACCTTATATATTCATCCTGATTGTAAATACTAGAAGAAGATTCATTCGAGAGAGAAAGCTCATTATTATATACGACTTTAGATTGATTAACATCAATATCATGTTTATGGAAATTAGCTAATTCTTCTTGATTTTTCTTTCGATTTATTTCAGTTTCCTGAGTCTCCAGCAGCTTAAGTTGTTCATCCAGATCCGAATTATTCCTCATCAGATGTTCGCTGTAATCATTTTCCTTCAATGAATTAAGGGTCGTTGGATCTTTGATAAGTTCAGGGGCAGCAGATAGAATTGTATTCTTTTTATAACTCTCGAAGGAGTTGCCAACTAGTTTCTTAAGTGTATCTATATTCTTATCAAATTTCTTCATCACCAAATTGAACTTTTCATCAATTTCCATCACTCGTAGGCGTTGTAGCTCCTCCGTCATAGTAACCGGGTTTAACAATAAAAGAGTTAGATTCTTGTCAACCTGATTTAATTTCTCGAAGAACGCCTGCTCCGTACGTATTGTTTGCCGCAGTTGAAGTATTTGTGGGGCCGATAGAGATTCCAGACCGCGGATTTTATTGATCTCTCTGATCATAATGTCTGTCATAACATCTAAAATTGCAACAGTCTCGCCATTTGCATTTCCACTCTCTTCGGAGGAAGATGACGTGATGGAACATCGATTCTCTCGCTCGGCATACAGAAATAAATTTGATTCTTGATTTGGTTTGCATATATTCATATAATCCGTATTTAGAGTCATATTCGAATTGGATGCTTTAGCCAATATGCTTTTCAAATTGTTTATCATATCCATTTCATTCTTGCGATGTTTCTTCTTGCGCAAACTCTTTCGCGGTTCTCTGTGTTCTGTTGTTTCAATCGCATTTGTGGAAGTTGTAGTTACAACTGAAGTTTTTGTCAGCTTTGCTATATCTTTATCTAGATCTTGATTGTCCTCTTCGTTACCCTCGTAGATCATCATTAACGAAGACGTAGAATTGCGAGCCGTAGATAAATTTAAAAAGGCGGGTGTTGTGATATGTTCGGTTGATGTCTCCGATTGTTTAAGCAGTCGTTCCATATTTGATATTTCCGATGTCAAGTTATTTTGACGATAAGCCTCGTTGAGATTCTTATAGAAAGTCTCGTCAAGGTCGGCTACAATTTGTGGTTGCAGCTCTCCTGTGGCTGTTCCTGTTGCTGTCCCTGTTCCACCAGTATCTTCAATGGGTACTACTTCATTCCCTCCTTGACCGGTTTTATTGGCGGCTAAGTGAAAAAACTGAACCTTCTCAACAATTTCGTCGACCTCATTGGAAGTGCTCAACGCACCTAAAGTATTTGAAGTATTCGTGCTATTTTTCTTTGCCTTTGCTGATGATTTAATTGTGTCTAAAGTGGTCGCAGAAGAGACTTCCTCAAGAACGCGTTGACCATTTAAGAATTCCTGCAATAGCTGAGCCCGTGCATTGTTCGCCATTATTTGTTGCTGTTCGTAAATTAACAAATTCGAATCAGAATACAGTTTCTCCAGCGCCTCATTTTGAAGTCCAGTTTCTTGTGCCTGCCACGAATCCACACGTTTGTTAGATTGCATTTCGGCATTACTGTTATTTAAGAAGAGCTCATCGTTTGCCGCATCGCGTTCGTCGGGGCCCAATGCGACTGCAAACCCATCATCGTCGACAAACAAATCATCCATAAAGGCATGGCTATGTCCATCCATTATCACCTCTAACTTTTGTGATTCATCTGATAGGTTATCCACTTCCACAAAACTGCCAAATGGTGCTTTAACATTAAAGTCTAGATCCAATTCCAACTCTCTATCCAGATCAATTTCTAGATCTGTCTGCTGTTGTTTAGCTGCTGCAATAAGTCCCATTAAATTGCTTAATACCGATTGCTGTTCCAACGAAATGTTCTCCAATTTCTCAAGACGCGTCCATATCTTGCCATATTCATTGGATAACAAATCTAAGGCGCGCCAAGCGAACTTCAACTCTGTTTCCAGCAAGCTAATACGCGTTGCTATCTTATCCATATAGTCTGAGATGATATAATCCGAATGCTGTTGTGCGTTGTACAGTTGACATAACTGCTGCTCGCTGCGAATAGACACCATGCTGCCATTGACGAGGTTAGAACGAGACATAGACATGGAATCATTGCCAATTAATTGTGATTTATTTATATGCCCTCCATGTGCTAGCCTTGATGGTGGCTCTTGCAAATCCTGTACGGCAGGAAATGCCAGAGTTTCCAGATCCGTATCATGATGCTGTAGCTGTAGCTTCTGCTCTTGTTGTTGTTGTTGTTCCTTGAACTGCTGCTTAATCCTGAACTGACTTTGTAATGCATTTGCTATTTGCTGATGATCCGTTGCGATATCAAATCCACTTTCCAAACTTAATGGCAGTTTGCGAAAACTCGACTGAGGGAACTCGTCAAATGAATGGAGACATGGTGCCGCTTTAAATACCGGAACATGGCTTGCCTTTGGCGAGGGTGATGCAGATGCTGACGGTAGTATAGGCATCTTGATCTAAATACAATTGTTGTTCAGATAATAGATAACAAATACATATGTACCATACATACAGATGTTGTCCTTTTAATTTTCGATATTGATTAACGCATAAATTCCAATCAAATTTGTACTTTCTGTTAGAGCACACTGACTTTACTCGCTTTAAGTGCTAAAATCCCGATAGGAAATATTTGTACAAACACATTTTCAATATACATATGTGTATTTAATTCATACATATGTACATATATGCAAAGAAGTTATCAAATGCTCTTATTTATGTAGCGGACAGTTTCTAAAATACTATTTATTATATGCACTGATATAATTATATATGTATACATATAAATAATAATTAAATTATTTCCCTAATTAAAATAGAACATTGAATGACATTGTTCATGTTTTCATTGATCACTATAATCAATTCAAAATCTTAATTTCCAACTGATTGTTCCCATTGAAAGCAATGGGATACAGTTATCATAGTTTAATAGAAGAACTATACGTCGATGACTATGTTACTTTGTTTAGTCTTTATACAAAAATCCTCATTTTATTGGTCTGGTGTTGATGAAACTTAATGTAGAATAAATTCAATTGCAATAAATTAAAAAATAACACAAATTGACCGATAGTTTGCACTTATTTACAGCGTGCAGCAAAAAGATGTGAAAGACAGACAAAGGGGCAGGGATTTAAACTTCTATGTTGCTGCTGATTGAAAATAGGATTAAATATAGGGTGCAAGCTGCTGGCCAAAATTAATATAACCTATGCAAGGGTATAAATAACGTCTGTCTGTCATTTTATTTTTCATTAAGGAGCAGTATATAAAGCCGATAAAGATTGCAGACTTATGTACACTACGTGTGCATTTACAACATTTAAATTTTGTATTTAGGGGTCAGATTCTTCTTTGCTTCTTGCGACACACATTTCACATAACGCGTATTCACATGTATAAATGTATGTATGTATGTATGTATATATATATTGAAAATTGTGTGTACACATTCGCTTTTTGTTTCATTTTTGTTGAGCATAAGTTTGAAATAAACAGCGAGTTGAACACTTTATATATATTTAAACATTTGTAATACTTGAAATAAATGCAATTGTTTTACAGTATTTAACACTTAAGAACAACACACACAAAATGCAATTGGTGTGGCTTGAAAAACGCTGATAGGTATACTACATCTTTCCAACTATGCTTGCATGTATATGAACATATTTGGAAACATTCGCTCGCTCTCTTTTTCGTATATCTCGTATTGTATATATGTATGTATGAATTGGCTCCCTCAGAACTGTTTTACGCATTGGCATGCTACGGAAAAGCTTTCTCTACAGACAGAAAGCACACACCAAAGAGAGGGAGAATAATTTCGAAATCGGTGTTTAACTGCGCATGCTCAAAACAGCAAACTGGTGTTTTAATTGTTGCTTATGTTCCTACTTTCCAAAGTTGTAAAAAGCTTTTGATAACAAAGAAAAAGTTGCTTTTTGTTATACTCGTGCAGAGAGTATATTCATTCTGGCAAGAAGTTTGCAACACACCGACCTTATTAAGTATATATATTGTATACTGAATTCGCATGAACAACAAAGTTGAAACAGCGATGTCTACCTATCCGTCCGTCTGTCTATTGCAACACAAACTAGAATCTTTGTCTCCAAATGCATATAAAATTTCATAGAAATCGAACTACTATAACATATATGTAGCTGCCATAGAACAAAGCTGCCGAAATGAGCGCCAGTTTAGACGAAAGAACTTTAACTTGTCAGTGGCAATTTAAAATAGATAGTAAGCGACGATAGATAGTAATAGCTAATATAGGAACGATCGGAAAAGAATGTTGATGAAGTCAATTTGAGAATAAACAAGAGAACAATATGCCAGGTCAACAGAAAACTTACAGATACAGAGAGATACAGATACAACAGATACAGAGAGTATATTAATTTTGGCGGGGAGTTTGCAACGCACCGACTCTATTAAGTATATACCATATTGTATATGTCTGATGTCGATGTCTGTCTGTCTGTTCGTCTGTCTGTTGCAACACGAACTAGTGAGTGTCTCAGTCAATTTGATAATGAACGAGAAAACAATATACCAGGTCAACAGATAACTTATGGAATTTTCTGGCTCCCCGCAGAATGTTGAAGCACTAGCATGAACATGTAGTCGCACTGCACTGTATTGCACTACACTGCTGTGCTATCGGCAAGACTATCAGGTATCAAGTATATCATCGTATGCAGCGATCCCTTAACTGCGTTTACGACCGGCTACAATATTTGATGGATCGCAAACAATCCTATATTTACTTAATAGACTTCGTCTTACACACGCAGCAGATATATAAATAGATTTATAAGAAAAATTTTTTACCGACGCGGTTTCATCTAAGATCAGTTTAAATAAACTCATGAAAATGTGAGGAAGGGTATATTTCTTTACAGTATATATTGTATACTGAATTCGCATGAACAGAAGAGTTGAAACAGCGATGTCTATCTGTCTATCCGTTCTTCCATAACATATGTGTAGCTGCCATAGCACAAAGCTCCCGAAATGAGGGCAAGTATAGTCGAAAGAACTTTAACTAGTCAGTGCCAATCAAAGATAGTAATCGACGTCTGCAGCATTATATAGCTAATAGACGAACGATCGGAAGTGAAGTCAATTTAATAATAAACAAGAGAACAATATGTCAGGTCAACACATAACTTACATTTGTCACCACACTATGGTGTTTGTATTTGAGCAGGCAGCTCAGTTTGCGTGTGCGTTCAGCAACCGAAGTGGAAGTCATTATTAACTTATTATAATTAAATTGTTTTTACATTAAATTGTTTAAATTGTTTTTACTTATTGTAGTTAAATTTGTTTCAAATTATTTGCAGTATGTCTATTTTTGAACATAGTCAATCAGAGCTACGTTTATACTCGTCAATGAATACGATCAAACTGGAAAGTACAAACAGCTAACCATGTCTTTATCATATATGTTAATTGTACAGAAAGAGCCTCACTTCATTTTATTGTTTGTGCTATCTACAAGAGTATAGCATATCATTAACACACATAAGTAACTTGTTTGCACATTGTGCAATACTTATTATTGTGTATAAACAACAGAAAATGGGAACTTCACTGAAAGATACCTTGCAAATAGCTATTTGCTAGCATATATACAGCGAACAGTGAATAATGTAGAACCAAATGTTCAGCCAATGTTAAGATGTTTATCAAAGAATATTAAATCAAAAATTTCGGCAGTGCACAATGTCAACTTTTTTAGCATTTTTACAATTTATAATTTGTTTCAAATTAAAAGAAATTTATATAATTTTTTAACCACTTTTAAAACTACCTGAAATATTTTTTTGTTCATTTTAGCGCCTTCAGCAACAGTTCAATTAACGATTGAAGTTGATGTAGTTATTTGCTGTTTAATAATCTTCTATTACTTCAAAAACGATTTTCTGACAAGCCGTGTGTGTTAATATCCATTTTCTGATGTATTTACCATATTTGTTACACTTTAATTAAGTATTGAATTTGTGATTTGTGTGGTCTGTATCTTTAGTTGAGTAGAGTTGAGACAAAAGTTAAAAGGAGAAATTGTTAAATAAACTATTCACAATTTATATCCATTTTAGTTTCTTGCCCGTTTTTGCCCCTTTTTCCAAAAAACTATATGTTGCAGCTGCATAAACATAATAATCGCCAAAAAAACAGTTTTTTAGATATTTAATTGGTAAAATATTTAGAAGCATCTTGACAACATAATTTAATAACACAAGCTAAAATTACCAAAATGATATACATTTTGAAGCGCTTCAAGGAAATTAATAAACAATTGCTTGCGTCTCACATATCGATATAATAAATTTACTAGAAATAAAATGCATGAGAAAGGTTGGAATGAGTTCCACGAATGGAGGACCGCAACTCGAGCGAAAGAATATTAATAAATTATTGTTTTTATATTTATCACCGTAATGTAAACATACATAAAAGTCTGAACGGACTTACTATATTATTTGAAATTTGTTTTGTGAATTGCAAGTAACACTGAGGCAGCTTGACAAACCTATAACCGTGCCTGTATTTCTGATACTGTCAGCCAGAGCCCAGCAGAAGAGTCTTCTCTTCCTCAGCTGCAGTCTTCACGTTGTATACGTCATGCACGATGGTCACGCTTACTTAATCTATGGCATGTGAAATGGTCAAACTAATCTTATACTCATACTTATCATACCCTTTTTGGCATGTATAAACTGGTATACTTATATTATATGATACAAATATATGTATATATAAATATTTAAAATAATTGCAACAAATTAAAGTACTCACATTAATCTGTATGATGATTTTATTGTATGCCCAATGCCAACGTTGTTTGGCTGTTATTTCCGGTTTGCGTAATATTGGCATATGACCGCCAACGACTTCCTCAGTTTCACCGCGCATAAGAATCTTTTTCTTCTTCAGAGTTTTGGATTGCATAGATTCTAGGTCAGGCAATTGATCAGTTTCGTCTGTCACCTGGTCTGGAGATAGCTCATTATCATGGAAGTCATCGTCTTCTTCAATAATAATGCTATCCTGTTTCTTAATTTGCTGATGAGCCGAAGCTAATTGGAGCGATACACTAGCGTCGCCTTGATCGGCCGAGGATGCTGCAACAAGCGTCATGCTGGAACAGCTGGCAGCAGCAATGGAGGTAGCACCTTGACCCTTTGGTAGAATGACGGGAATACTACCACTCGAACTCTCATCTAGATAATTGCCACAGTCTTCATCACTCGGATAGTTGGCGTCGGAGAATTCGACGTCGACGTCGTCGTCATCGTCATGTCGATCGTCCATATAGTCTCTTGAGGATTGCGTTTGAGTTATCATCTGTTGCCGTCGCTGCTGTTCAAGATATTTGTATTCATCCTCCTCATTGAAAAAGTCTTCGCGATAATCATAACCTGTCCCAACGTGTTCATAATAAGCTTCTGCCTCTCCGCCTAGACTAGATGTTGATGTTGTGGTTTGCTGATGATTTATATAGTAATCATTCCGCTCACGATCGATATGATAACCCGATAAGTCTTCTTCAACTATGGCAGCACTGTCATCGTCTTGACGTGTCTCATTGTCATAGATTTCAGTTGGCTGCTGCTTTATCAACATGCCCGATTTACCATTAATGGTGGGGAGCTTTTTACCACTAGATCCTCCTGCTGGTAACAATTGTTGTTGTTGTTGTTCTCCAGTTATTGTTATTGGTACGATATCGCCCAGACTATGATTACGATCCGAATAGTAAACAGCATATGTCTCATTATCATTGTCCAAATTGTAGTCTAAAGACAAATGTGTATTGCTATTCTCGTAATCATCGCCACCAACTGAATACGGCCCGGGCAATGGCTCCTCATTATGCGCCAAATCATTATAGTCGTTATCCATGGTCCCTTGATATATTTCAACTTTATTCGGTGAAGAGTAAACAACACCTGGAGCTGGATTGCTTAGCTTCGACCCAGAGCCAGGTATACTGGTGGCCTTTTGTGTCACAGCCGAGGCAACTGAGGAGGCACCCTGATTGACGGCATGTGTGGCCGACTGCACTGCTGCAGCCGCTTTACCAAAAATGGAACCAAACATTCCACTCGTTTTTGCGACAACTGGTGGTTGGTTTTCCATTGTAATTGTATGTGGCTCTTTAACTGAGCTACCTATGTCGGTGCCTTGGGTCTTGTTTATTAAGTGCATGTTTCTTGAAGCATCAGCATAATCAAATACTTCCTCATATCCCAGACCTTCCATTATGCAATCGTCGGCATAAACAGGCTCATCGTTACCTAGGCTATTATCGATTTGATGTTCATAGTGTGGCGGGGTTGACTTAAGATCGGGAAAAGTGTCCACACCATAACTGGCATCATCGGTATGCAAGTCCCGTAAATGACTAATTGGGTAATCTATCGTTGAATCAACTATTTCCGGATTATATTCATACACATAGCCATATCCAAAAGCCGTATTCTTCGAGGCAATCTCTTCGGCTTCAAAGGAAGATTTCACAGTGGAAGTTGTTGTTGCCGCTACCGCTGCCGTTGTCGCAGGGGGTTTGTTGCCACTAGAGAGTAATCCACCCACGCTTGGCACCAGTTTTGATGCCAAATTGAAACTGAAACTTTTTTTATTACTATTACCGCCGCTGCTAACCAATTGTGAGCTACTACCAACACCACCGAGGACTCCATCTAAGCCACCTATCAGTCCTTTAGAAAGTCCACCCAATACACTAGTGGAGGTAGCCTTCGGTTTTAAGGGCGTTTCAATAACTGCAGATGATGGAATAGTACTTGAAACATTTGGCTGTGGCTTATAGTATCTTTCTGGTTCATTGTCGGCTCCTGAAATGTATATTTGATTCAATTCGCTCGCATTTTCAACATGTATATTGTTGAAATCTGAATTTTGTCTTTTATCCTGCGTTATTATTGTTTCAGTGTCAATATGTGCCATTGTTGCTGTCAGAGCAGATAAATCAACATTGAAACTATCGTAGAAACTATCGTCGAAGGTTACAGTTGTAGACAGTGGCGATAGTGGCCTCTCTGCTAGCTCTACCCTAGCCGTTCTATTGAAATCTTCGTCCAAAGGAAGCGCAGATAATTTATTCTCTATATTATGAGCATTTTCTATATATTGATAGCTTGGTAAGGGGTTTTCAACGGCTAGATTTCCGTCTAATGAAGGCAGGCATGAAATTGAAGTAATATTTCCGATGTCGGAATACGAAGTTATATTAAATTCACCGGAACAATGTTCAGTAACAGTGTCTGCTTCCGTTGTCTTTGCCATATATGCAACATTAGATATATTTGCTGAAACTGCATATATTTTTGTATCTGCAGAGACAGCTGTATCCGGTAGCATATCTAAAATCACTGCTGGGCTGATATCTGGTATGGGTGGCAGTTCTGGTAGTTCAAACTTCTTCATATAATCAATATAGGATAAAGATGGTGTCGATTCAAAGGTAATTGACGTATCCGTTGATGTTGTTGTTGCTGTTGCAGCTGTGATACTATTAATATTATCAGCACTTGCCGTTGATAGACAGGTTGCAAGATTGGTTGTTGTGAACACGTTGCTAAAACTGGAAACGGGTTCTGTGATTTGATCGCTGACGGACTTTTTGTTGTCTTCAGCAATTGTTGAGGAGCTTATCAAGTCGATTGGCGCACTTATCATTTTCGTAACAGAAGAAAATAAATCGTTTGATGGTGTTGAGACGACGACGGCAACAGATGCACTATCTCTAGATACGATAGACGATTTAGTATCTGTATCAATATTAATGGGATCTATCGAATAGGGCCAATGTGTATCCAAAGATGCCAATAGGTTTGTTGGCTCATTCTCTTTGGTGGAGGTGATGCTTGAGGTGGTTGATTGTGTGCTTATAACGGGTATGTAGTCGAGCTTATTATCTGTACTAAATTTACTAGAATCCAATGTATATGGCTTAAGATATTCAGATAAGTCAAATGATGATGATGATTCCGTTACTTGCAGTTCTTTCTCAGGCTTAACTGCTCTGCTCTCTAAATCTTTCACTTCTTCAATGGGACTTCCAAGAGTTTTTAAATATTCAGCTACTAATGATGACGAATGAGGCTCTGGTGATGTTTCTGCTGTTGCCCATGAATGTAATTTATCGACGAAACTAGTATAATTCTTGTATGTTTGCTCTTCTTCTGCTGATATCTGTTGAAAATGATTAGCAATATCCACATTAATCGGTGTCTTTGCTACGCTAGATTCTGATTCTACATTATGATGATCGGTATATGAATTCGTATCTGATGGTAGCTGAGTTATTTCCATGTCACTCATTAAAGCCAAGTTCGCGTTGGAGGTTTCATTCGTACTCAAATCAGATATTGTATTCGATGTCATATCTAAATTGGAAATTGTATTTCGATTTGAATTTAATGTACTTTTTACGATGGGCAATTTTGGCAATTGTTTGGTACGAAAGCTTTTCTCGGTGAGTGCCTTAGATGGTAATGAAATAAAATTGAGATTCTTAGCAGAAACCACAGTAGTTGCAGTCGTTGTCAATGTCGTCGCAGTCGTCGTATAGGCTGGTGGTGTCTTATAATGCGGTGACGGCAGACGTTTTGGCAATTTTCTAGTTGTAGCCGGAGGAATAGCCGGAGGTAACGACCACTTCTCCGATACAAAGTGAACGATGCTATCCCGATCTGAGATCTGAGCAGATGGATAATTGGCATTGCGCTGTATGGGGACCCTTGTCTCCCCCGATGCTATCACAGACGCTGTCGTCATAGCCATCATAAGCGAGATTTTACGTTGCTGCTGCAGCTTATGTTGCGTGTTACTCATTGGTGGTGTATCACTGTATGCCGACAAATTATCCGAATTAAAACCATAGTCCGAATAGTCCGTATACTCTAGCGGCAGCATAGAGGTGAAGGGTCGATCCATTTGACAGCTAGTTACATCAAAGTCCCGATTGCTAATTCCTGGCCTGAAATCCGACTCCATGCTATTATCATCTCCATAAAGTCTTTGCTGATGTGGATGTGGATGCGGATGCTGCTGAGGTTGTGGCAATAAACGCGTCGCTGTCGCTGACAAACAAATAAAACTTCCTATTCGCTCGTCTAAAGGGCCAACATAGGGAGCAGAGCCAACATGTCCGTTGAGATCACTGTGTGGACTACTCTTGTAGGCGACCGCTTGCGGCAACATCCGATATCTGGAGTTATCCATCGGTGGAGCCGGCAAGCGGACACCAAAACGATTGGCTCTTCTAGCGTACATACCTTCCTCATCGTAGGCTTCTTTCTCCTTTCCGTTCTGTAGAACTGGAAGCGCGGGTAGATGTTTCGCTGCAGATGATGCCATTGTTGTTGTTGTTGTCGAGCCATAGCCGTAGGCATTCTCATTTATCGTGCTGGCACTGGTATCCCAATAATCTTGCACTGCATTCCCATCATCATGCGCATAGTCAGTGTCTTGAAAGTCGTGTGTATAGTTTTGGTTGTAACTCTCGTTGCGTCTCCAATCCATATCCATATCCAAATCGACGCCGGTGTAGACATCGTCAGTATCATATAGTAGATCAGTTGGCGCCTCCTCCTCATCTGTGCAACTGTAAATGTTGCTAATGTTTTGGTTGATTGGTCGGCTGTCAGTTGATAAGGCCTCATTTTTATTGATATTATGTAAGCATTCTCTACGGTCATAGTGCTGTAATAAATATACATATATTCTTTCGATTAGTCTATCCAATTTCTTTAATTATCTCCTCTACTTACCGTCATATTTTGTGTGATAATTGCAGTCTTATTAAACGAATGCTGAGCCTGCATATATTTGATCTTTCGCTCTCATTGAAATCGAATCTTGAATGTTGTTTCACTTTTGAACTTAAATCATCAGGATGGTATGACATCTTATCGTTGTATTATCCTCGACATCTGAAGCTTTCCGGCTGAATAGGACGAAACTGTGTTTAGCAAAATAACACAAAGAAACCATTTGATTTATATATTATAATATTGAGAACATATTTATATAAAAAAGTATTCGTACTTGGTGAAAATGATATGGGTAAAAGGTTCGTCTTTTGTAAATAGTTTAAATATATAATAAACTATCGATAAAAAACGGGCACTCGATATATGGTTATCGATCGTGCACAATCGAGTAAGTGCGATAACTCTCTCGAGAAAGCGCCAGACGAACGGAATTGAATTAATGAATAAAGAAGGTATATGTATAAATAAAGAATAAGTATAAGTTTTACACTTCAAAGGTTATTTACGTGAAAATTAAGCATGGACTTAGGGTTGCCATAATCTGTATATGACAACAAAATATCAACCTTACTGGGAGTAAAAAGAAGTTCTACCTTATAAATATATGGCTGGGGTAACTTTTACTAAAGACTTTAGTATAGATTAAGTGGTATTCACCGGGTGTACAATATAATGTAGCTACAAAATTAGCACGGATATTCTTGGCAGGGATCGTAGGTACAATACGTTGACTTCACTATCTTAGCCAAGAATAATGGTATTTTGTTGCTCAATTTCAAAGTGTACTTATTATTTTAATCATGAGTGTATGTACACATAAGTTCCCTAACACATACGTATGTGTGTACAAACGAGAATAGCACATATTCAACGTGCACATGACGATAAGCAACGTCCTTTTCCACTTGCACAATAGTGTTAACAATATTTTTTCACATGTAAACAATGTAGATATATTTATAAATAACACACGATTTTTTCAACCGTTTAAATTAACATAAGCATACAGTGTATGCATACGTGTATAACTTGACAGTACATATGTAAGTATGTATTTAGAAAGGCCTAAACACTTTATACTCGATTCGATTTGTCGATAAACAAGTAACAAGTGTCAAAATGTAATGTTTCGAGTTGTTTTTATTACTTTTTGAATTTGTTAATAAAGCGACAACGTTTTTGTCGATTAGAAATTAATTTCAACGTTTGACCCTGATAGTAGATAGTCGTTAACTCTCCTTAGTCCTATAATATGTATTTATGTATATGAATCGTTTATGTTCAGTTTTGTACACTTCACTTTTTTTGCATTTAACTTTAATATAATTATTCCCTACAGTTAAAAATTACGTTAACTTCTTCTGATTGAGTTGAAGAAAAAGGTTATTTTGTATTGTATAATTCGTACTGTATGAGAATGTAATATTAGGCATGCGCATTGCGCGCTTCACAGAGAAACACTCCGATTTTGCAATATAACTTACAATTGACAGTTATTGCAGTGCTGCCAGATTGTTAACAGAAACAGTAATAAATATACATATAATCTATTTTTGTTTTTAACTCGTACCAAGACAACTTGTTGGTGACTTTTGGGGTCATGTCCAGATGAAATAAATAATACTTGACGAACTCCTTATAATAAAACCCTCCTAAAATAAATCATTTATGAAACCAGTATTTAAAAAATATCGCAATAAGACTATCGATATTACATTTAATCAGCTGTTCAAGCTACCGATAATACTTGAAATGTTTAGTGTGGCCATGTTTCAAAAAGTAAAATCATTCATATATCACTAAGCATCGAACATATAGAATACTCAAACGGCGGATTGTACTCGCCTGATGGTTTCGGTGCTTAGTGTCTACATGTTTGATGCTTAGTGCTATAATTTGGGCGCTTAAAAATAGAAGACTTATTTGCGTGTTTCGTTCAGTTTGCTTACGAAAACAACAACTCATGCATACACACATACAAACTAACATACATACTAATGCATTCTACCGCTTCTCGCGGTTTCTAACGAAGAGAGCCGATCACTCACTCGTGAAACACTTCGTGTTCTGGGGTCCCAATCTCCGCATTGCATCAAATGAGTAGATTCCGCAGTTTGAGTACTCTATATGTTCGATGCTTAGTGATTCTACGAAACAGCATCGGTGAATAAAGCTATCCGGCAGAGCAAGCAGTGCAGGCTGAAGCGGGTGATAAGTTCGCCCCACCTAGCGGTAGAAGGGAAAAACTTGTTTTTCAAACAAGTATTGAGAAACCATCGATAAATGCAGCTGAATTCAGCTGGATTCTATTACAAATTATTTTTTTTTTCGAAGTATTTTCTCAAAAATATTCAAGACCACGCTGTTATATCAATTATATCAATTGTAATAAAATTATATCAAATGGTAACAATAAAAACTTCTTCTAAAATGAAATATTTGTCTATTATTGCCCTTAGTCACACTACTCTGAGAAATATCAAAAAACTTTAACTTTGCTTTAAAATCACTTTACCACTAAGCAATGAACACATAGAGACGTCAAACAGCCCTGACGCAGTTTGAGGCTGATTTTTCGGACCTAGTACCCCAGAGAAGAAGAAGAACAGAACAGCTGTTCGGCTGAACGCCCGACCGGGGTACTTCGCTGTTCGGCTCTCAGTACAAACAGTGCATAGTATCAAAACTGCTTCAGTCGCACAACGATAGAGGAACGATAAGCATGCGCGTACTTCTTTGCGCTGTGCGATCGTTTCCATGTATGCGTGTATGTATGCACGGCCCGCGTATGAATGCGTGCGTTGCTTGTGAAGTATGGCAATAGGCAAATAGGCCAGCGCGCTGGCAGCCTGAAGTCAATTCTGTGTTTCGGCGTCGAGAGCCTATACACAGGAACAGTGGCCAAAAATGGTTATCTTGCAGCAAAAATTTTAAAACTTTTGAAAACATGTGTCTTGTTCTATGAGGATAATTTTATTTAGTAATTACATATATATGTATTCCGAATTTTTTATTTTAATTCATTAATTTTGTCAATATTGGTAAACTCATATACAAAAAAATATATAATTATCACAACTTTTTTTGATATTATAACTTTGCTCTACAAAATATAATATAATTATCAATTTTCAATCCCTATTCTCAAAAATTAAACATAAATACACATGTTTTCTGATGCTAAAATTATTGCCGCCAAATAACCATTGTGGCTCACTGTAATTCGGTCTCTTAGCTCTCGATGACAAAAACAAACACACAGTTGATTTCACGCTGACCAGGCCCGTAGCTAAAAGTGCGCAGGGTGTGCGGTACAAGAAGGGCTCTCAACAGTCAGGGGCTCACGGTTACCAAACAGAAAAATGTTATTAATGCGGATATATTTGTAAAATTTAATTCCTTTGGTAAACACAAATATATTAATTAATTAATGTAATTTAAGTAGGAGTCCCTGATAAGTATTGCACAGGGGCCCGTAAAACCCTCACTACGGCCCTGTGCCTCAGTCTCTGGGCTCTCGACGCCGAAACACAAAATTGACTTTAGGCTGCCAGCGCGCTGGCCGAAGCATTTGCCTATTGCCATACTTCACAAGCAACGCATACATTCATACGCGGGCCGTGCATACATACACGCATACATGGAAACGATCGCACAGCACAAAGAAGTACGCGCATGCTTATCGTTCCGCTGTCGTTGTGCGACTGAAGCAGTTTTGATGCTATGCACTGTTTGTACTGAGAGCCGAACAGCTGTTCTGTTCTTCTTCTTCTGTGGGGCAGCTCTTTTGAAAAAACAGTGTCAAACAACGTCAGAGCTGTTTGACGTCTCTATGTGTTCATTGCTTAGTGGTAACATATTGTATCATTTGAAGTGCGCACACAAATTAGACTAAATCGATATCAGCAATACAATCGTGTTGTAAATACCATAAATACATATCGATTTTGCTTAAAATGAATGGTATAGGCACTAAGCAATGAATGTGTTCATTGCTTAGTGGTATAGGTAAGAAAAATCGATAAGTTGTATCGAAGTGGTAGGCAGTATCACTAAGCATCGAACATATAGAGTACTCAAACAGCGGAATCTGCTCATTTGATGCAATGCAGAGACTGGCACCCCTGAACACGAAGTGTTTCACGAGTGAGCGATCGGCTTTCTTCGTTAGAAACCGCGAGAAGCGCACATCGGCATCAAGTCAGTCGCACTAGTGTTGGGAAAACCTCGATGTTTGCGTACCTCGATGATTTCGATGGTTTTGCCTAAAAACCTCGATAATATCGATACATCGAATTTTCTAACATGTTGCTCAATTTCTCTCTTAATGTTATATATAATTCTGCCATATGTACATTTTGTAATGTACGACGGCTGGGCAATTCATATCGGGGATCAAAGGCATTTATTAAATCCCTGAATCCTACATACAATAAAGTTGGCCCGGTGCTTGCCTAAAGTCTGTTTTCGAATGCAATCTGCTTGGAAACATCCTCAAGTTTTGTGTTTGTGTGAACTCGTTTCGAATGATCTGAAAAAGTACGTATGTACGTAGAATTACCACCAAATGCTTTTAAAGTTCACTTTACACACCATTCCGTGCTGACTTTTTGTGCACTTGCTAAAAATTTGTCCATATTGAAACCAGAATTGCGCCTGTAGCGTGAATGTTTGAAACTGAAAGTAACGGGACCTAATCGCCCATTTTCCTTATGCATAGATTCGCTCTTGAAAGAACAAATGAACATGACGTGATAAGTATTGGGCACTATCGAAAACATCGAAATATAAACATCGATGTACATCGAAGGCAACACAGCATCGATAACATCGATAGTCGCCCGATGTTTTCGCAACACTAAGTCGCACAACGACAGCGGAACGATGAGCACGGGCATAGTTCTTTGCGCTCTGCGATCGTTTCGATGTGTGCGTGCATGCATGCACAAGCTCGCATATTAATGTATGCGTTGCTTGTGAAGTTTGACAACAGGCAAATGCTTTGGCCAGCGCGCTGGCAGCCTGATGTCAATTTTCTGTTTCGGCGTCGAGAGCCAAGAGACAGAGACACAGTGGGCAAAAATGGTTATCTTGCGGCGAAACTTTTATAGCTTCGAAAATATGTGGCTTGATTTATGCCATAATTGTATTAAGTAAATAGATATTGATGTATTCCGAATTTTTTAGTTTTGGCTGATAAATTTTGTCAAATTTAGTACAAACATAACCAAAAAAAAATTATAGTTGTTGCACAACTTTTTTCAATATTATAAATTTGATATAAAAATTAGAATAGAAATATGAATATTTAATCTATCTACTCAATAAATTATAAATGCACATGTTTTCAGATGTTAAAAGTTATTGCCGCCAAATAACTATTTTTGCCCACTGTGTCTCAGTCTCTTGGCATTGAAACGATGGCTAGAGCCACTAAGCATCGAACATATAGAGTACTCAAACAGCGGAATTTACTCATATGGATGAGGTGCGGAGATCAGGACCCCTGAACACGAAGTGTTTCATGAGTGAGCGGTCGGCTTTCTTCGTTAGAAACCGCGAGAAGCGCACATCGGCATCAAGTCAGTCGCACAACGACAGCGGAACGATGAGTACGGGTGTATTTCTTTGCGCTCTGCGATCGTTTCAATGTGTGCGTATATGCATGCACAAGCTCGCATATGAATGTATGCTTTGCTTGTGAAGTTTGGCAACAGGCAAATGCTTCGGCCAGCGCGCTGGCAGCCTGAAGTCAATTTTCTGTTTCGGCGTCGAGAGCCAAGAGGCAGAGACACAGTGGGCAAAAATGGTTATCTTGCGGCGAAACTTTTATAACTTCGAAAATATGTGGCTTGATTTATGGCATAATTTTATTAAGTAAATAGATATTGATGTATTCCGAATTTTTTAGTTTTGGCTGATAAATTTTGTCAAGTTTAGTACAAACATAACCAAAAAAAAATTATAGTTGTTGCACAACTTTTTTTCAATATTATAAATTTGATATAAAAATTAGAATAGAAATATGAATATTTAATCTATCTACTCAATAAATTATAAATGCACATGTTTTCAGATGTTAAAAGTTATTGCCGCCAAATAACTATTTTTGCCCACTGTGTCTCAGTCTCTTGGCTCTCAACGCCGAAACAGAAAATTGACTTAAGGCTGCCAGCGCGCTGGCCGAAGCAATTGCCTATTGCCAAACTTCACATGCAACGCATACATTTACTTGCGTGCATGTGCATACATAGCACACATACATTGAAACGATGGCTAGAGCAAAGAAATATACCCGTGCTCATCGTTCCGCTTAGAGGTGGGGAAACATCGATGCCAACATGGATGTCATCGATGTTTTCCAATCATCGGTAACATCGATGTCATTTTTGCTAACATCGATGTTGTTCCACCTCGAGTTCTGAATACCAAAATTCGTGCTAAAACATGGAAATTGTAAGTATCCAAATTAACTTAGGGAAACAGCTCAATGCTTCGGGCTCTGGCGCGCGGCTGGATCGAAAAATCACCTCAAACAACTTTTACGCTATTTGAGGCCTCTATGTTCATTGCTTAGTGGTAAGATCAAGATGCACAATTTTCGATTATGTTCATGTTCTTTAGATGAGTACTGAAGACAGAGTGTTGAAAACTCTCGTATGCAGAAGTTTATGTGTACCGGCTTCGTCTTGTGAGCAGGTATTCAGCAAGGCGGGAGCTGATCTCCGACAGGCGAACGAGACTGTCTCCAAAAGTGGTAGATCAATTAATAAAGTTTAGGTATTGTTTTGTCTCTAAAAAATTAAAAAGTTTTTTTTTCAAATCATCGATGAAACATCGATGATTTACTTTGAAAACATCGATGTCTGCTGACATCGATGTTTTTCCACCTCTAGTTCCGCTGTCGTTGTGCGACTGACTTGATGCCGATGTGCGCTTCTCGCGGTTTCTAACGAAGAAAGCCGATCGCTCACTCTTGAAACACTTCATGTTCAGGGGTCCCAGTCTCTGCATTGCATCAAATGAGTAGATTCCGCTGTTTGAGTACTCTGTATGTTCGATGCTTAGTGGCAGTATATATATTGTAAGGAATTAGGTATTTTTTGAAATATGGTAACACATTTTTTACGGACGCAGGAAAACAAAACTTGATGCATTTGGATTTATGGTGAATATTTCAATTTTAATTTTACAAAAAGTATATATTCTCTTTATTTTATTTAAATTATATATTAAACTAACTTGTTCACATCTTTTCACTGAAGTGTGTATGTGAGTGTATGTATGTAAATACACATGCGTATGTCCAAGCAACAAAATTTTACGGATTAACAAATATTTAACTTAAATGAATTAAAAACAACATAAAAAAGATTTTTACTCATTAAATGTAATTACTTGCCCTGTTTCGGAATTATGATACGGAAAATGAACCAACTTGGTTTTGAACAAACTTGATGAACTATTAATAATTCAATGACAACTGGATTCAGTCCAATTTGATGTAAATTTTTACCGATTCTGTATTATTGTATATAACAATTAATACCTATACTACATCTACTACATATCTATCTTTACAGAGTCGTCCCCAAACGTTATTAACATTAATCAATAATCAGATCAGTATTGTAAGGGGACCACTACACTAAAAGTGCATCCCCCCACAACAAATAATAATAATAATTATTATACTAGACATTTGTTTCAAAGTAATTACCAAGTAAGCTAGTCGCAACTTCCGTAGTAACTCTTATTATTGCTCTACATAATCTTGTTTCATTTATTTATTTTAGCATCAAGAATGCCTGCTAAACAGAGTATATATGGATATTTTGCCAAACTAAATCCGATAGCTGAGAAAATCTCGACCGATATAAACGAGGTGAAACTGGCCTATGACCATGTGTGGCTCACGTTAACTGTAGTGGAGCAGGAGAAGATCCTTAATGACACTTTGATACGGCCAGAAATAAGTACGCAATACTTCAAGGGTTTGACACGTATCAAGAAGGAAGATACCCTTGTATTGGGCAAGGAGTGTCAGACTCTTGAAAAGGAGAACACACATAATAGTAAAGCTAAGGCGCAGAAGACACATGCAATTTACTCGATTGACGGGCAGAGTCTTCTTACATTTATACGACAAAATATTGGCTGGAAATTGCTGCACGACGAACACCACATTGGCAACTTTGATGATGAGCATTCATTTCCATTTTGCCATAGAACAAAGTCACAAATAAACCTATTGGGCAGTGTTAGCATCCCGCACGTAGCTACTACTGCAGGCAATGTGGCCTTAAGTAATCCTAAGTACATACGGTTGGACTCCAAACCTTCCAGTCAGCAGACAAATGTTCAAGTGTGCAATTTAGATGAGCCTGTCGAAGAGCAGGAAGTGGAACACTTATACTCCGTAGGGAGGCATGAGCTACTCTTCAACTCTAGCTGCATGTCAAGTGAATCGACAGACTCGGAAACAGATTATGGATCTGCGCATTCTCAATTGTTGCCAACTGAAGTTCAAATTCCTAAGGGTTTCGATTTCCTTAGTAATTGGTAACTCTCAATTTGAGGGAAGGTTCTCTTTTATATAAGCTAGAATAAAAACAAATATTGTAAAACAATGAACAGATAACGATCTTGCCATTTTGAGCGCTAAATTTCTTCTTTTCCTTATCAGAGACTTGGAAAAATTGAAAACTTACGTCCTAAACCTAAAATAAGGCAGAACTTTCGTAGAACATAATGTGTATAATGAACTTGCGAAAAGAAAGTGATTTTGATTCACTTTTACCAACTTGAACTCTACTTATTAATAATAAATTAATTAATTGTTTATTTAGGTTTGGAACGTAAACAATGTATTTACTTACAAAAGCACTTGAAATGCAATTAATCCGATAAGTAATGAGTAGAGTAGGATCTAGTTTGGTCTCGTTGGAGAATATAAGGAGAACCTTCCGATCAAATCGAATATTACGTAACAAAAATAGAAATAAAAACAATTCAGTCTGAACTTCTTGTCTTAACATAATACAAGTATATATAAAATAAGTATAGAAACAAAACTCCCACTGTAAACAGCTATCAAAGATATTAAATTTAATATTTGGCTTTTGTATGAATCTCTCTATACATGTATAAATAATATACTTTGCAAATTACACTGTTTGTAAATATACAGATAATGTTATAAGACATATACTAACATACATACTAATCTTGAATGAACGACAAATACTTGATATACTATCGTTGATATTGTGATTCGTTTTGGGCTGCTCATGAACATGCACACTCCACTACCTGCATATCGCTCCACGTTGATATCTTCAGCTTGTCTGTGTGCTCTTCGTCCACATGCAGTATCTCTAGCTGTGTCAGTTTGGAGGGAACACAGCAGGGACGCGGCACACGGCCGTGTTGCTGCTGCCACATCAGGCTCTGCAGCAGGGCGTGATGATGGGCCGGATTGTGTCGCGGAGGACAACGACCCTTGCAGAATCCAGCATCGAATGTCTTGGGTTGTATTATAAACTCGAATCCCTTGAGGTCCTTAAAGGTAACATCCAACTGATGACGACAGCAGCGCTGGTGTGCCCTGTAGCAACTGTTGTGCCACTTCTTCTTGCTCTGCTCAGGATAGCCGAGAGTCAGGCGATGGTAAAAGTAGTTATGACTCTGATTTGCCCTCGATGTCGATGCCGGGGTCTGCGTTGATTGATGGGGACGAGCCACATGTCCAATTATGTTCAACACAGGCGTCAATTGAAACTGGCTCTGTATTTGCTCCTGGTCGTGATCGTGATTCGCGTGATCGCTTAAGATACGAGCGCCAAAACGACGACATCTGTCGCATTGTATCTCTATGCCTAGATTCTCGTAGGTTCTATTCAACCAACCGCGGACTGCTTCCGTGACATCGAACTCCAGCCATTGGCTGCGGGTCTCTTCGCCCTTGGAGCTCTCGAGCTCAATGCGACGAACATCCAATTGCAGTCGTCGGTTCTTCTGCAACAACTGAAAGATCTTTAGATTCACAGCATGAGTGCGCGATCTTTGTGCAGAGAAAGAGGAAGACGCAGAAGACGGAGCCATCTTTTTGTTTACATTGTTGCAGTTCTTTCTGTTCTTCTTCATTGATAGCTTGCTTGCGGCATTGGGTGCATTAGGTACAGACAGGGATGGATTGTAGAGCATCATTAGCCTCACGTTAGCCTCGTCTATGCGCTCGTAGTTGACTTGCGACCCATTCACTGTTAAGGGGAAGTGCAGCAGAATATTGGTCCTTTCACTTTGACCTATGCTGCCTGGCCTATGGTGACTGTATGGTGCTCCTCCCCTAGATCGTTCACAGATCTTTGCTGCCCTTACGGCACGCTTGTGGTGCCACTGTTTGGTAGTGACCTCACTGAATCGGTTTGTGACAATCGATAATAGCTGAAGACTGGCCTGTAGTTGATAGGGGCTTTCTTCTTCGTGCTTTTTCGCTACATTTCTTCTAATTCGCTGTAAGTATTCGATGTATTTGCTAGAGTATTCTAATTGACTAATGTTTGCCTGCAAAGATATGAGAATAAGGAAGAACTGTAGAAAGTAGAGACTCTTCTCTTGCCTGAAGTTGAAGCATACGTACCTTCTTCATGTCCGGCAGTTTCTTCAAACCGAGTCCGCTCACAATAAGTTCGGCAAGTTTGGCCTTATCTATATCGTTGTACATCATTGTATTATGTGCTTGAATACTTTGGTATTTATCTAACTCCCCACCCAGTTGCTTGTGCTTTCGGCCTCGACTTCGTAGAATGTCGCGCTTGCTACGCTCGTTCAGTTTGGGAAAGTGGGATAAATTATAGGCAGATTGACTTAAAACTATCAGACTATAACCGTTATAGCCCCGACGAGGCTTTCTACTTGGCTCTATGGCGCTACTTTTGTTGTGATGAATCACTTTCCGGAATTGTAATTGATAATGCCGTAGATCGGGCTCCGGCTGTATGTTTGGTATCTTCGATATGGAAACTGCAACACCGTGCACACCTTCTCCGCTGGCCTCCTGTATCAGTGTGTTGTAGGTTATTAGAAATGGAAAGAGCAGTACGACAACCAGACATAGCTGCGTTATTTTGCACAACAAATACTGGATGGGGGGATGCCCCCCGCGTGAGCCGCTCTTGTCCCGAGAACATTTCACTGCCAACAGGTTCAGAACCATACAATATTTGCTAGGGTCTGTTCCAATCTTTGATAGTTTTGAAGCTGGTGCAGCTGTGATCTCGCAGAAGCGACACTGTTCCTCTTGGTTGGCCCTGATGATGTGTATTCGTATATCATTTCGATTCCGATACCGATTCCGGTTGCGAGTACGTTTCCGGTTGAAGATACTTGTTGGAAATGTTTCTGAATCATTGCATATTGTCATCGTGATACCACATGGCCTCGACTCGTAGTAGGCAGAAAATAATAAACAAATCTCTACTGATCAATCTCAGAGCTGCGTCTGAGCCATTCTCGACAGATCTACAGATCTTCACACAACTATTTCGCCATGCACACATACATACATATGTTCCCATATGTGTATAGTGTGTGTGTATGTGTTGCTATATTTGTATTTTGTTTCAAATTAACCAAAAGAAATTCCACAAACTAATATATATTTTACTTGTTTGTTTTCTTCGCGGAGCGGAAACCTGTTCGGTCTTCTCGGCGCTTTAGAGTCGACTGAAATAGCCGATAGCAAATGCTTACTCAGGCAACGGAGGTGAATAGATCCATGCCCGTAGCTAGGCGTGTTCAGGGACAAGGCGCCTACCTGCCAGGGCACAACTAACGAACGATATAGTCAATCATATTTATAATTGCCAATGGTGTTGTGAAAATATAGGATTTTAATATCGAATCGATGATTTATTTCCTTTTAAAAATATATCAGAATATCAGCAATATAATATCGATATACTTCATATTTTTGATGTTTATTAACAAGGAATTGCTTGCAGGGGAAAGTGCCGATCTGATGATTAATTCCTATAGATCTCGACGAAACGTAAATAATAAGTAAAAATGTTCTGTCTTTGGCTTAGTTTAGAAGATATAGACTCCGATAAGTTCTGATTTCCCCTATAAAAGGCAAAAATATATGACAAAATATCGAGTGATTTTTGTTCAACAATTTTGCATCTGCAGCTCATTATTTCTCAACTTTTCTAATTTGCTTAGGCTGAAACATGAGGAACCACATAATATGGTTCGTTTTCGTAGGCAAACTTAACGAAAATTAAATGCCTTGTTTAATTTCGAATGAAAACTGTTAGTAAACACAGATGTTGATTTTACTTTTTGAAATCTGGTCACACTTATTAATGCAGTGAGTTATGATTGTCATTGCGACTTATTACGATGTTCGATAACGCTTCCAATTAGGTTGCCACCCAGTTATGTTTGATCTTAATCGAACAAGGTTGCCAGCTTATTATAATATCGTAAAACAATGTATGTGTGTATATGTTAATTACTCTGTTACTGTTACTACAATACATATTACATTTTAAACAAGGCAATTACACTAGGGGCTGCCGAGAAGAGCCTCCCCCAAGACTGTCGGTTCGGCCCTGAGTAGAGCCCTCTCGCTCTCGCACACATAGAGAGACACACACCCACACAGAAAAAAGCGAGACATATACGGTCAGTTGAATATGTTCACTGCGTAGGTTGTGACCCTTTCGAAATTGTGATATCATTTCAATATTTATTAACCAGAATTTCTCTTGTTTCAATCCTTAAACTAGCAAATCAAATACATAAATCTAAATGTACATACATTTGAACATATGTATATTTATGTACGCAAGTGTGGTCAAGGCATACATACATTCATACATGTGTACATATGTTAATTGTTATAATTGTTTCCTTCTCTAATCCCAGTCAGCATCCCCCACGCATCCTGCAGTTGAGTTGTTTATGAATATACACAGATGATTGTGCTCTCTATCACACAGTCGAATGTACACAGATACATGCACACATCTATATGAATATGTATGTACATATGTGTGTATATCAAAGAAAAGCTAATGAATTTTCAATGTAAAAGAATTTTGATGGCACTCAAGAATGTAAACACTCTTTGTGAGAGCCATATATTCATGCAAACATACGTACATTCATGTACACATACATACGTAAATACGTCGTACACTAACTTTGCCAGTCCACGTGACACACATACACACACATGCATGCACATGCGTACTCCATGAACACATTCAAAAAGGCAAATGAATCATTCATCAACAATTTGGTACATTTTTATACCCTTCGACCATTGAAATTGTTAAAAAAAGGGTATACTAACTTTGTGCAAATGTATGTAACAGGCAGGAGGCGTGGGAGACCCCATAACGTATATATATTCTTGCTCAGTATCACAAGCCAAGTCGATTGAGCCATGTCAGTCTGTCTGTCTGTCTGTCAGTCTGTCTGTGTGAACGCACAGATCTCAGTTATTATAAAAGCTAGAGTTACCAAATTTGGCAGGAAGACTGCTGTGTACTATAAGCTGATTAAGTTTATTTCAAATGTTAGCTGCCACGCCCACCGCCCCCGTAAATCAATAATTAAATTTTTTAACTCAATTTGTAAGCGCTGTATAAAAGCTACAACTTTCTGACTAACATATACTAAGCTGAATGAATTATCTACGTATTCTCCAAATTGCAATTCGATCGGACAATAATCACAGAAGTTATTTAAGAAAGTATGAGCATAAAACCAAATGCTTCTGTCAGCTAACAAGAGAGGCGGGCGAGCGCGAAGCGCGAGCGCCATCTGTTGGGAATAATTGTAAAGCATGTGCATATACATATGTATGTGTATGAATTTAACAAATTAAACTACACGGGAACATAGGTCGAAGGGTATGCCACTGTCGCGTGCTGCGCGACTGTTGCTTTTCTTACTGGTTTGAGTTGAGTTCTTATTAATAAATATGAATTAATGTTGCAATTTGTGTTCTTTGAAAGCTAGTGTACTCATTCATTCCAATCTTGTACAGTTATAAATGTGTACAATATTTTTGGGGGGCAGTAAACCCTCGTGTAGTACAAAATGCGTGTATAAATGCAAGTCTATAATATGTATGTATGAACTCACAGATCTCAGCTATTATAAAAGCTAGAGACACGAAATTTGCAATGAAGGCTCCTATATACCCTGCGCAGATCAAGTTTATATCAAATATTAAATGCCACGCCCCGCAAATAAATAATTTAATTTTAAAGTGGATTTGTAAGCGCCGTATAAAAGATACAACTTTCTAAATTCAACATAGTTAGCTTACTATAATATCTATATATTCTACAAATTTCAATTCGATCTAAAAATAAACACAGTAGTTATTAAAGCAAGTATGAGAATAACATAATGTTTTTGTGTCAGCTAAAAAGGAAGGAAAATTTACCTCGATAACATATTTCATTTTTAGAATAAATAGTTTTATATGTATATATTTATTTATACAAAATTTGGTTTTGTGCTTTCCTAACAATTACATTCTTTTTTTTCTTTGTAGATTTGAAAGTTTAATTACACATGCATTTACATATAACGCATTGAGTTTTCTTATACCTAATGAGTACGAATACAAGTTCCAGTTCGATGTAAACGCGAGTTATTAAAAGTACCTAAAAGTACGAAATAAGTAAATCGTATGTATCGATATTGGAACCTAAAATCAATTTTATATTAAATTATATATGTATGTCAATCTAACATATTAAGGATATTTGCTCATTTTTATAAGATGTTGCATTTACTTTTCGAAATATACATTAATATAAATATGTACCTATTATTCGAATATAAGTAGATCGGCTGGCTCAGATACAAGTTGTATATCACTGGATCACCGCCTATACATATGTAGGTTCTATGCTTTTTTTTTAATTATATACACTTTAAGCCTTGATTTAAATAAATATAGTTAGAAGTTTTTTAAAAACTTGCAAGCATTAATTTTTTGGTTGTGTTTTCCTTAACGGACAATTTGGTTTCGTAATTCGTATAAATATATATAGTACTAATCTATCATTATTTCTATTTACGTTAAACTTAGGTAATTTTTTAAAAAAGAGGGAGTTTCTTTGTTCTCTGCCTTTGAGATATTAAGCAGTTATTTTCCTTGTTTTTTCGCTCAAATTCAAAAATGTTTAACATTCGGTATGCCGAAGATCCTAACTTTGCACGTCTTGCACATAATATCAATATAAATATCGATAAACATACTCAATTTTCGGACAATCTTTCCTATGGCAGGCAATGATAAGGAGAGGTTCTTTTTTTTTTTTAGCCGAAAATTGTAAACCAAATAAATTAATAAAAACGGTTCAAAAATCCAAATTTTAGCCTAGTGTAGAAGTTTGTAGACGGACAAGCGGACTTCGGAGCCTCTTTGAAGAAACATACTTAATGGGAACATCTTCTACAAGGGTACAAGGGTATAAAAATGGAATTCCGCCAACCTAAATAGCGCGTTTACCGAATTACAAGTCGATTTTAAATGCATATAAAATTATATTGTGTGTTGAGAATTGTTCTCATTGAGTTCAGTTCATCGTTGTTGTTGCTGTTGTTTTTGTTAACCCACTAGACCAAAAATAAATCCGAAGTCTCCGATTTGGTACAGGCACTGCCTGTGGGCGATGCGGCAGATGCCAGCGAATTGGCTCGCGTTGCGGCCAAGGGAGAGCGCAGGTCTTGGTTAATGCTGGTCTGATTCTGACCGCCCTCATAGTAGTATGATGAACCTGCAAATACATAATTTATGTCAGTTTAATAAAGTTAAATAAATGCTAACCGGTGCTGCCAATTTAGCAATTTTCCCACTAGATCTAAAGTGTTGCAATTGGAAAACAGGAGTGCCAGGTTTTTTGAGCGAAAATTAGTCAATTATATAAAAAAGCTGGATTGTATGAAGTTGCAATCAAAAAAGTGCTGATTGTATGCAGTTTTATGTATTTACCAGTAAGAAAAGCAACAGTCGCGCAGCACGCGACAGTGGGATACCCTTCGACCTATGTATGTATGTTCCTATGTATGTACACATATACATACATATGCACATGCTTTAAAATAAAATCCCGACATATGGCGCTCGCGCTTCGCGCTCGCCCGCCTCCCTTGTTAGCTGACAGAAGCACTTGGTTTTATGCTCATCCTTTCTTTAATAACTTCTGTGTTTATTGTCCGATCGGATTGTATATTGGAGACTACGTAGATATTTCATTCAGCTTAGTATATGTTAAAGTCAGAAAGTTGTAGCTTTTATACATTGCGGAGGCGGTGGGCGTGGCACCTAACATTTGAAATAAACTTGATCTGCGCCGAGGACATAGGAACCTTCATTCCAAATTTGGTGTCTCCAGCTCTTATAATAGCTGAGATCTGTGTGTTCATCTGGTCATCCGGACATCCACACAGACAGACATGGCTCAATCGACTCGGCTAGTGATCCTGAGCAAGAATATATACACTTTGTCGGGTCTGCCACGCCTCCTTCTACCTGTTACATACATTTGAACAAAGTTAGTATACCCTTGCATATGCTTTGAAATTAATCCCGACAGATGGCGCTCGCGCTTCGCGCTCGCCCGCCACCCTTGTTAGCTCGCAGAAGCACTTTGTTTTATGCTCATACTTTCTTAAATAACTTCTGTGATTATTGTCCGATCGGATTGTAATTTGGAGACTACGTAGATATTTCATTCAGCTTAGTTTATATTAAAGTCAGAAAGTTGTATCTTTTATACAGCGTTTACAAATTGAGTTCAAAAATTAAATTATTGATTTGTGGGGGCGGTGGGCGTGGCACCTAACATTTGAAATAAACTTGAAGCTTATAGTACACAAGAGTCTTCCTGCCAAATTTGGTAACTCTAGCTTTTATAATAGCTGAGATCTGTGCGTTTACACAGACAGACAGACGGACAGACAGACAGACATGGCTCAATCGACTCGGCTTGTGATCCTGAGCAAGAATATATATACTTTATGGGGTCTCCCACGTCTCCTTCCGCCTGTTACATACATTTGCACAAAGTTAGTATACCCTATTTTGACCATTTTCAATGGTCGAAGGGTATAAAAAGGCTGGATAGAGCAATTTTTTTTTTTTTATAACAAAAAACCGTAATTCAATCAAGTTATTAGTAATTTACCACGAAAGTTTCAAGTTCTTATCATTAAAATTTGAGTTGGTGTCAAACAAACGACTTTTTGCCAACTGTGCACTGGTCAAAGGCAATACTTAATGTCGCGGAACCGATAAGTGGGCTAGCGATAGTTAGTTAAGTAATTTGTCACCGATAGAGGGCACTTAGTATTTTAGTATTTTACTGTATGCGTTTTTATCGTTGTTCTTATTGGTCACACCGATTTAACTAAGAATTAAGCTATGCTTGGCGCGTCAGATCAGTTTGTCTGGCGATATCTAAGAGCGAGGGAAGATAAACTGCGGTATGTAGACTTGGGACTAGATTTAAGGTTAGAGTCTTGTAATGCCTTGCAAATTGTATTATTTCCCTATAGAATAAAACATCATCATTCAGCCCTTCATTTGTTCGATATACATTTGCCAACGGCGGTTGATTGTTTAAGGCATTTCCTGCATATTGTCGGCGGCTCGACACTTAGTATTATAATAAACAGTAAACAAGGAATATACTAAATATACGTACTTATTAAACCGCTGCTGGAGCCGTAACTGTAAGACCCATAGGCTCCGCCATATTGGGTGTAGGCGGGATTGTAGGCATAATCGGAGCTGGGGACTACGGTGCCACAAGCTGAAAGAGGACAAAAAGATTATTGACTACTATATAATATATACCATATATAATATATACTATATATACTATGTGCTATATATAATATACATATATGCTATATAATATAAGAATAACATACACACAGTTACATATATATGCAAATGTTAAAGAAAGAATAATCGATAGAAAGTAAAAATAAATAAATTGATAAGAAATTAAAGCATACTGGGAACATTATTCCCAATTCAACCAGTATTTATTTTTAAAACCCAGGACCGTATACATTAATCCTATGTTACATAAAGTCCTATGTTACAAAAGTGCCATCACCAAGAATTGTGCGATAGTTAAACAATCGAAAAAGTGTCTAAACCAGCGACGAGTTGAGTTGAGTGCAAGATGAGTTGAGGTGTGTTTACTTGAGGTAGATTGAGTTGAGTTGAGTAGAGTTTGCGTAGAGTTGAGTTGAGATGACTTGAAAGACTGGACTTGCCTGCAGAGTAGTGGCTAAAACTGGGTAGCATTGGGGGCGTGGCATAAATAGCGGTGCCAGATGTGTTCTCGATATCTGGCTGTTGCGCCGGCGCTGAGTTAGCCGAATGCAAGAGTATTAGCGAAGTGGTACTGAGATTTTCTTGCTGTTGTTGCTGCTGTTGATTCTCAACCGGTTCTGGCATCAGATGAGACAGGGGCACATGATGTTGTACATGGGCAATGCTGACACGTGCTTTGCTCTTATGATGGTGATCATTCCGCGCCAATTCATCAACAGACTCTTTAAGCTGTTGACTGTTTCTGGCATCTGTCGACTGATCAGCAGCAGCCTGGCTCGGGGACGCCCGCACACCGGCGATTCCCGGATGGTTATCAGTGTTATCCAGGGTTATTGTCTGGTAATTACCATTTTCAATGGCAACTGCTGATTTTGGAGCATTTGTAAAAAGCTTATATTTCATATACATGTTTATATATATCTATGAATGTATATGTTATCTGTCTATATCTCATAGTAGGGATCTTTAAATCTGAATCTTTATGAATTATAATCGACTTGCTTAAATGCAATAATTTATGGAAACGTTAAAGGTCATTACGACCCATCTACGACCTATAACATATAAGAGTGTGCTCGAAAACTTCTCAAGTTTTGAACCCTCTGTACATTTTGATAGACCATTTTCAGGCTGATGGAATTTCATTAGAACTTACCTGAATAGAAGGGTGAAATGGTCTGTTCCTGCATATTTGCACTAAATTTTATGTCTTGTATACTTATAGGTACTAACGGCGTCAACGAACTGCTCCCTATTGGTGATAAGTGTACACGATTTTATGTGGAAACAAAACCAAAAATTATAAATTATAGCTCAAATCAAATAAGAAATAATAAGAAAATGCCAAACTTCGGCATGCCGAAGGTTTTATACCCCAGCAGATTTTTACTTTTATCTTTTCCAATTGTTCCTACACTATATTTTATATAATCCAGTATAAGAATAACAATACAGTACAGAATTTTAAACCTTTGTTCATTCGATTCCAGCTAAAATAACTCAAATGGGATATATTTTATATAAATGAATATCTGTATTTATACCCTTCGACCATTGAAAATGGTCGAAAAAGGGTATACTAACTTTGTGCAAATGTATGTAACAGGCAGAAGGAGGCGTGGGAGACCCCATAAAGTATATATATTCTTGCTCAGGATCACAAGCTGAGTCGAAAGAGCCATGTCTGTCCGTCTGTCCGTCTGTCTGTGTGAACGCACAGATCTCAGCTATTATAAAAGCTAGAGTTACCAAATTTGGCAGGAAGACTCCTGTGTACTATAAGCAGATCAAGTTTATTTCAAATGTTAGGTGCCACGCCCACTGCTCCCGTAAATCAATATTTCAATTTTTGATCTCAATTTGTAAGCGCTGTATAAAAGATACAACTTTCTGACTTTAACATATACTAAGCTGAATGAATTATCTACGTATTCTCAAAATTGCAATCCTATCGGACAATAATCACAGAAGTTATTAAAGAAAGTATGAGCATCAAACCAAGTGCTTGTGTACCAAGGAAGGCCGGCGAGCGAGAAGCGCGAGCGCCATCTGTCGGGATTAATTTCAATGCATGTGCATATGTACATGTGTATGAATTTCACATATTAAACTACACGGGAACATAGGTCGAAGGGTATCCCACTGTCGCGTTTTGCGCGACTGTTGCTCTCGTTTTAACTGATTATTACAATAGAAAGTCTTCCAATTTCTATAATATGGAAACAAGGACGTATGTTATGATGTTACCTTAATTGACACTGAGAATATAACTATAATAAACTCCTGATAAATTCCTATAATATTTTAAAAACAACAAAAATCATTCAATAGATTTTATGGCAGCTATACGATATACTGGATCGATTCGGCCTATTTACAGCATAAGTAATAAGCAGCAAGTGTGCAGCTGAATCAGAATTTAAATACTTCATGACAGATTTTGACAGATTGACTTGCTATATATGTATATGTATGTATGTATATACATGATAGAGTCGAATTTGTCTGGCTAAAGTTAATAATACTTTCTACAAGGGCAAAAATATTACTAAAAAATACTAACGCTACAGTCAGGTGCTGACTGTACAATGCCATGGATTATCATATTATACCGTAATAAAAATTTTAACGGTATGGAATCGCCGCTCGAATTTGCTACCGATTATCAAATATAATCAGAACCCAGGGAACACCACGGGGAGGCCATTACAAATGAAATTTAATTAAATAATTAAATAATTTAATTTGTTTGACAGTAACTTTTCTTTTAGTTTATTAGAATAAAAATAAAAAAAAAAAACAAATTAAAATAAAATAAACAAAACAATTAATAAAAAAAAAAAATTCCCACCCGCTTCAACCGGGAGTTGAACTCACGCACTCTCTCGCAGCCGTCCGCCACTCTAACCACTCGGCTATTGCCTCACTCCTTGGCCCATCGGCAAAGTTGCATTGTGAACCAATTCTGTTACCATACAATGCAAACAAAAAGTTTAATAAAATGCTGTGTGTCTGACGCTAGATTTGTAAGTGAGTTTAATTCGTATCATATCTCACTTATTTATAGTCCGATTTAAATGAAATTTTCACATAACATCCGTGGCAGGGTATTTGTCATGTAAGATATACAACTTTGGTTGTTGAGCTAATATTGTAGTTTTTAAATAGTTATTACTGATTTTCTAAGGCGGGAAGGGGCGTGTCCAAATTTCAAAAAAACTTTGAGACACTGCAATATATACGTATGTTGTCACAAAATTTCATGACTCTAGCTCTTATAGTTTCCGAGATCCAGGTGTTCATTCGGACGGACAGACGAGCAGACGGACAGACAGACATGGCTCAATCGACTCGGCTACTGATACTGATTCATAATATATATAGTTTATGGGGTCGGAGATGCCTCCTTCTGCCTGTTACGCACATTTCCGTTAAGACAAACACAATAGTCCATGAATTTTTTTAAAATCCATGGCCTAACAAATAAACTGTGAATGAAACTCACCGATAGACGGTCCAATTGGTGGGGTATATAGCGAGCTTTGGCCTTGGGATATCGTTGAAATGCTATCGTAGAGCATTGCCGAGTCGTTACCAACTACTCCACTACTACCACCCATACTGCCGACACCTGAACAGGAGACAGAGCTGCTGGGAAAGCCATTGGGTGCCTCGTAGTAAGTTGGTGCATTGCCATTGCTTGTCGTCAGATTTCCCAGTTCGGATAGAAGTTTGTGCTCATCCTTGATACACCATTTGCCAGACCAGATCTGTAAATATTATTTATATAGTATAAGCATTATATTTTAAATTCCGCTTATATATTATGTAGCCCCAAACAAAATACGAATATAGTTTGTGGAAATGTAGAAGGCAGTTCAAAAGTAAAGAATCGATTAAGCCATGTTGGTCTGTCTATCCGGCTATATCGACTAGGTTTTTAATGCTGATAATACATATAAAGTTGTACTTACATTTGAATATAACTGGTCGCCGGTGTAAGTTAGGCGTTGGCGCTTTACATCATCTTCGGAATGCATGTTTACGTCGCGGTTCTCATCTGAAATAATTGAAACCAGTAAGAAAAGCAACAGTCGCGCAGCACGCGACAGTGGGATACCCTTCGACCTATGTTCCCGTGTAGTTTAATTTGTTAAATTCATACACATATGTATATCGACATGCTTTGAAATTAATCCCGACAGATGGCGCTTGCGCTTAGCGCTCGCCCGCCTCCCTTGTTTTATGCTGATACTTTCTTAAATAACTTCTGTGATTATTGTCCGATCGGATTGTAATTGGAGAGTACGTAGATATTTCATTCAGCTTAGTATATGTTAAAGTCAGAAAGTTGTAGCTTTTATACAGCGCTTAAAAATTGAGTTCAAAAATTAAATTATTGATTTGTGGGGGCGGTGGGCGTGGCACCGAACATTTGAAATAAACTTGATCTGCTTATAGTACACAGAAGTCTTCCTGCCAAATTTGGTAACTCTAGCTTTTATAATAACTGAGATCTGTGCGTTCACACAGACGGACAGACAGACAGACAAACAGACATGGCTCAATCGACTTGACTTGTGATACTGAGCAAGAATATATATACTTTATGGGGTCTCCCACGCCTCCTTCTGCCTGTTACATACATTTGCACAAAGTTAGTATACCCTTTTTTGACCATTTTCTATGGTCGAAGGGTATAAAAATTAAATTATTGATTTGTGGGGCGGTGGGCGTGGCACCGAACATTTGAAATAAACTTGATCTGCTTATAGTACACAGGAGTCTTCCTGCCAAATTTGGTAACTCTAGCTTTTATAATAACTGAGATCTGTGCGTTCACACAGACGGACAGACAGACAGACAAACAGACATGGCTCAATCGACTTGACTTGTGATACTGAGCAAGAATATATATACTTTATGGGGTCTCCCACGCCTCCTTCTGCCTGTTACATATGTATATTTGCACAAAGTTAGTATACCATTTTTTGACCATTTTCAATGGTCGAAGGGTATAAAAAGTATGAATATTTTTTGATATATTGTAAATTGCTTTTAAGTGGGCTTTATGGTATTCCCTGGACTCTGGTTCCGTAAGTCAACCCAATCTTACTTATTTGAATGTTAATTCAATTACCGTTGTTATATGGCGACATCATCATGGCGCATGCCACAGACCACATGCGCCACCTCACACCCTTTCTTCTTGGCCTGTGGCACGTGGCAGTTAAGTGCATTTGCGGATTGGGAGCTGCCATAAAAGTAATAATATCTGTATCCTAAAAGTCCCGCCTTACCAACTTATTATGACATTCACAAGTAATATCAACGAATTATCGTAATTGCGTTGACATTTAGTTTTCAACACTTCAAATGCATGTGTGTGCGTGCGTTTCTATATACACACTTAACACAGTTGTCAACTATTCAAATCCTTTCATCTAATAGCAAAGGTGTAAGTTGATAGATAGGTTAATTATGAAACGTTTTAAATATTAGAGCAAACATTAGATGAATTCATCAAAATCAGTCCACTAAAACATATAGCTGGCATAGGAACAATCGTGCTTAGGAACCCACAGTCAGAAGAAGATAAACACTTTGAACAGATATAAGAAACACTTATAAGTATCTATAGCTACTTCTGTACAAATTCAATTAGATATCTAGCTATAGATATCAAAGTTATAATTAATATTACTGATGATGCAATAAGTCTAGCAAGAAATTGACTTTGTAGCCTGTTTTTATACCCTTCGACCATTGAAAATGGTCAAAAAAGGGTATACTAACTTTGTGCAAATGTATGTAACAGGCAGAAGGAGGCGTGGCAGACCCAATAAAGTATATATATTCTTGCTTAGGATCACTAGCCGAGTTGATTGAGCCATGTCTGTCTGTCTGGATGTCCGGATGTCCGTCTGACCAGATGAACACACAGATCTCAGCTAGTAATATATATGATAGAGACACCAAATTTGGAATGAAGGTTCCTATGTACTCGGCGTAGATCAAGTTTATTTCAAATCGCCCATACAAATCAATAATTTAATTTTTGAACTCAATTTGTAAGCGCTGTATAAAAGATACAACTTTCTGATTTTAACATATTCTAAGCTGAATAAAATATCTACGTTGTCTCCAAATTACAATCCGATCGAACAATAATCACAGAAGGTTTTTAAGAAAGTATGAGCATAAAACCAAGTGCTTCTGTCAGCTAACAAGAGAGGCGGGCGAGCGCGAAGCGCGAGCGCCATCTGTCGGGATTAATTTCAAAGCATGTGCATATGCATATGTGTATGAATTTAACAAATTAAACTATAAGGGAAGATAGGTCGAAGGGTATCCCACTGTCACGTTTTGCGCGACTGTTGCTCTCGTTTTAAACTAAACTCTGATGGAAGTGTATAGGAAATAAAGGCTAAGTGCAAAAAAAAGGGTTGACATACTTCGATTCGTACGGGTCATCGCAGGTTCAAATGTGCGCAGATTTCGTTGCCCGACGGGTTGGAATTGCGTCGCTATACATATTTTTTTTGAAATTACATTTGGGCGGAGCTTGAAGCACACGCCCACTTTTACGGCAGTCTGTAATGGCAGATATTCTTGTGCGCTTTGGTTGCTGTTCATCGATTAAAGAGGGGGGATGAGAGCTAAGCAAATTTTGCACAAATTCAAGCCTTAGCACTTGCTACACTCACGATTTATACTCGAGGGAATCGATAAGCAATCTAGAGAAAATGGACAAAGGGATGAAAGGTCTTCGGTTGATGATGATTATGGCATCAGAGTTTGGAATCGGAGTCGGATTGGGGTTCAGGTTTTTGGTTTCAGATTCATTTTTATTGCTGTTTTATTGCCCCAATGGTGACTCTCTAAAGAATCATCAGTAGAATTATCTGTTGAATTTCGACTCGGACTCGGACTCAGAGTCGGACTTGGACAAACGTCACAGTGTGGGCTCGAGGGGGTTGGCTTTTCTCTGTTGCCAGTTGCCATTAGCGCACGATTATTGAAAATGACAAGTGCGAGAGGCACTTGTCTCCCTTCGCATCCACTTCCCATCCCTTCTGGCTTCGGATATTACTTAATGAAGCTCTACCCTCGCTTGCTCGCTGTATCTTTATCTAAATCTGTATCTTTGTACGTATCTGCTTTCAGCACCGCGTAATTGAGATGTTATTTCTTGCACCAGCTTTTTTCGCCAGCTTGTTACAGCTGCCGACATTTGCGGTTGAATGATAACCCTGATATGGCCACAAAGCAATTCTTTATAGCCCGGCACAGAGCACGCCCGCAGTCTGTAATCTGCTGCGCCGCGATATGCAAATCAAGCAATTCAGCAGAACGGTTGATGTAAACACAGAGAGAGTGGATACACATCTACTAAAGAGGGAGAAGTATCAGTAACGGAGTGAGACGAAAACATCAGCAACTAACAGTTTAAATGACAGGCATTTGTGATTAGTGTGGCCAACATAGATTTAACAGGTATCATGGCATTAATTATGCATTGCACTCAAGGAGATATATTTTCTACTACATTAAGTTTATATATTCTCAGTCAAATTGCTAACGATACTAGGTCTGCTAGCCTAAAAAGTAAGAAATGCCTTTGACTGGCAGTAATTAGCAATCGTTGTGCTGAACCCTCTGACTATACACGTTGATATACCAATAGATACGATCTTAAAGCAAAACTATGCCACTTCATAATCAGAATACAAGTATATCGTAAAGTAATCCAAGAAGTAATATAAGAAATAGTGTAAGCGCGCGAACAGATATCTCTTCCAGCTTTAAAGCAGGAATGATCTCGTCGACCCAATTTCCCTCCGACGTCTGATGAGAATCCATTTCAATAAACTCTTTACCCGTAAGCCCTCAATTTGTGCATTTGTATATACTATTATTAAAGCACATTATGCACAATATTTTTTTTAAGCTACACATTAGGTTAAGTTCAGCAGAAACTGAACGATTCCTGCTGATTATAATAATAAATTTCAGCTTTGAAGTATGCAACACAATTCTTTAAACGCTGAAACGCCTCAATACTCTGTGCATAAGGACCGCATTGAATCTGTACAAAAGAGCTTTCTAATCTTTGAATTACGTGGCCTTAATTGGAATGTAAATGCAAGACTCCCTTCCTATATTGTTAGGCTTAAGTTACTTAATCTACCATCTTTATCTAACCGTAGAACCATGCTTGGCATAGTCTTTATTCATAACCTTATAGCACCTTGTATATTGATAGTGATTAGCTGGTTAGCCAGTTACACTTCTCTGTCCCTAGTAGAATTAGTCGTAATTTTTCAGCACTAACTCTTCCGTTTTGTACATCGAACTATGCACGAGCCTTACAGGTTGTGTTGTGTTCGGACTATAAGAAACTCTACTGTATTGTATTTAATATTAACTCTGTAAACTTTGAATCCATCTCACTTATCTAGCAACTAAAGTAACTTTCCTCGAAACACCTTTATAACACTATCCATACTATTTATCTCTTTTCTTCTCGCGTATTTGTTTCGTTATTTAATTTGCTAATAATTATTAACTCTACTAATACCTAACTTTCTGCATTTTCCTCAATCCCTGACAGCAAATGCTGGATCAGTTAATTCTTGTTTACCCCCAGTTTAATTTTGAATTAATTTAAATGTAAAATACATATAAAATTTGTCATGCTTACCGTGAATTTCGATTCTTTTTCTTTTGCTTGTTTCTGATGAACTGTTGTTGTTGTTGTTGTTTGTGTTAATACTGTTATTATTATTGCTGCTGTTCTGCAGATGATGGCTTTGTTGTAGACCCAGTATACCATTTATGCTATATCCGGAACCAGATCCAACACTTGGACTCGGAACGGCACCAGGACCGGGACCCGCACCTGGACCAGGACCCGAAACTGGAGATCGCTGCTCGGCAGTCAGTTGCATTGAAGAATTCAGACTACTTCCATTGCCTTCATTGTTGTTGTTGTTAGTGGGTGTGTCAGTGCTGGGACCCAATTCCTGAACGCGGTTGGAGCTGGTGGTGCCTCCTGTCGGCGTATGCGTAATAACCGACGACGTAGCCAGATTGGCATTACTTTTGACAGCGCTTGGGCCCTGATGTTCGCTGCTGGCACCTGTGCTACTGTCCAGACTCTCGCTTGTGTTGTGGCCCTGTGGCCCTATTTGATGGTGATGTTGATGCACGTGTTTCGCCTTTTCCGCCGCCTTGTTTCGCACAATACTGCAAAGATATCAATAGTAAAAGAAAAGTTAGTTTAGTTGCTAGATAAGTGAGATAGGATTAAGGCAGCTACAGAGTTAGTGTTAAATACGATACAGTAGACTTTGTTATAGTCCGAGCACAACACACCCTGAAAGGCTCGTGCAGGGCATAGTTCGAACTACAAAACGGAAGAGTTAGTGCTGAAAAATGACGATTAATTCTACAGGGCACAGAGAAGTGTAACTGGCTAACCAGGTCATCATATGTGAATAAAGACTACGCCAAGTATGGTTCTACGGTTAGATAAAAATTGTAAGTAGATTTAGTAACTTAAGCCTACCAATTTACTTCACAATTGAGGCCACGTAAGGCAAAGATTAGAAAGTTCTTTTATACAACAATTCAATGCGGTCCTTATGAACATTTTCAGCTATCAACGAGCTAGGAAAGAACAGCACCCCTCACTCAACAATAGATACTAGAAATAGATGAGGAAGCTTATAGAATAGCTAAAGCGGAACACTATCAGGGAGTACCTAAGTACCTTAAGCTCAGGCATGCTGTAATCAAAGTCCTTCTTCGGTTGCTACAACCTTAAGATTTTAAAAAGATAAAAATCTCAGTTAAAACCTTCTTCTTAGAGGTCACTGAGCACCCCTTAGCAAAATAGGAACAGCGAGTAATGCGCTCTGCAGATACTGCTAACTAGAGCCCAAGACACTCGCAGCACGTACATATTTAAAGTATGTCCAGCGTAGGCTCATACAAGAGTGGCACCTTCTCCAGGCAAACGATATAAGGTCGATCAGTCCAGGTAGATTACGGATTCTTCTAGACTCGCTAAACAGGAGGTGCTCCTAAGCTCAGAGGAGGTACAAAATATCTACAAGATCGCAGTACAGCTCCTCAAACCATATAATAGTAATAATTATCAATACACCGGAGCACGTACTTACAGTATGTCCAGCGTAAGCTCATACAAGAAGAAAGGCAAGCACCTTCTCCAGGCAAATGAGATAAGGTTGATCAGTCCAGTTAAAATTACGGATCTCCTTAGAATAACTACTCTGGCTAGACAGGAGGAGGTTCTAAGCTCAGAAGAGGTACAAAAGGTCTACAAAGTCGCAGTACATCTCTCCAAACCATAACTATTAACAATACAAATCATAAACAAAAACTTGCAACTGAATTTATTCTTTCACAATTGTTTCAATTTCAAATATATTCAGTATTCTTACACAGTACAACGGGGACTCAACTTACATGTAACCACAGACTCGATTATTACCTTAAACAGTCGAAGATACTTGCTAGTGTTAAAGCTATCCAATCTAATTTCTGTTTCATGCCTAAAGTACAGACATTTGACTGAGTCAAATAACAGCCGTCAATACCATGATTTATACTGACACCTGTTAGACATTTGACTGAGTCAAATAACAATACCATGATTTATACTGACACCTGTTTGATAGACCCTCAGTTTAGGTAAGCCTTGGTTGGGTTAGGTGAGAAAATAACTATTGAGATTTGAACACCTCAAGAGCACAGCGACGCCAGTGAGCCTTAATCAAAACTTGCAAGTGAATAAGCTAGATATAACTGCTCAAAATACCCAAGAGTAGATTGTCTTTATGCGCAGCTCAGGGTACAGAGGGTTGAAGTAGAGCTCAACAAGAGAACTCAACCGGAATCAAATCAAATTATGTACTGCATTACCAAAACAAAAAAGAACAATTCCTCCAATGTGCGAGCTGAGAGATGAGAGAGAGAGTATTTTCTTTTATTCCAACTGAGTTCTGGGTAGTTGGGCAATGCACACAATTGAGACATATGTTTGGGATGCTCTGTTTGCGATTTTCGATTTGCTTTTTCCAAATAGAAAGGGGCTGTAGATTGGCTTAGGTTGAATTGGACATAGCGGCGCCAGCTACTGCTGCTGCGAAAGTCACTTTATAAGTGTCAATTCTCCAGGGAACATCAACGAGGACTGGTCTTCTGAGTACACACTCCACTGATGCCTGGATTGGGGATGTGAACGGGGGAAGGGGAAAGTACCTCCAGTACTTACTACAATCACTTGTAGATTCGCTCACACATTGTCGCATTAAGGCGTGGGTTGACAACAGGGTCGCACGCTGATGATCCCTGGAATTACATCTTTGCAGCGGTCTGACGTTTTGCATAGCTATCGTTGCGAATTGATTCCGTATGGTTGCACGTGCCGCCTTTGGTTGCAACCGTCAATCGAGCACCACCAACCCACTCTCTTCTCCCTCTCTCCCAACTGTAAATGAGTGTTGCTCCTGTGTGAACAAGTGCTGCACTAAAGCTACCGGCAGCAGCATCTGGCTTGCTTAGAGCCAGGAATAAAATGAATTATGGTTGGCAAAGGCAGCTCGTTCATTATAACCGGGACTGAGAGGGTATAGGGGAAATGGCACTGGGGACATGGGGGGAAGTCCGGTCTAACCGTCTAACGGAATAATAATGATGATGGTTGAATTTTTTGGCACCGGAACACGCAGAGGAAACTGGCTTTTGTGGTGGTCGTGTGTCAAGCATTGTGCCGCAATTATGAACGCTAAAAACTACTTAGATATTTTTATTACATAGTCCTGCGTTTGGAACGTAGTTCTCTCTGCGCTGTCAACGACGGAAATCTGCACGGAACAGGAAGTGAGCAGCATGACAGCAAACAAACATCGCCATCATGTGGCGCAGTATGCCAATGCGTACTGTACTGTAGAGTAGTTTACTGTACTCCACTGTAGTGTACTGTACTGTAGTGTACTCTTCTATACTGCACATTTGTTGCGTGTTTGCAGAAACTAAATAATTGAAGGAGACTTAGTATTAAGAGTGTATTGTAAACATGTTTTAACTAACTATTAACTCTATTCAGAACAGGAATGTGACAGGCCAAGGAGCTTAACAAATCCTTCGGTAACAAAGACTCTGTTTGCACTACAGGAAGCGATCTTAGCCTTCTGTTTGGCTTCTTAAATTGTGAACTATTACTTAGTTAAGCTGCGTCTATCTTGGAATACAGAATGTAGAAACTGCAAAGAAGTCTAGGACGAAACTAGGGCATTCTCTGTGATTGTCTAGCCTTGTTATGGATGGGGAGGAAACATCCGCACATGGATACGTTAACTCCTTGAAGATGGAACTGTTTCTGCAGAAAAACTTTTGCCAGGTTGGGGGGAGGGACTATCAGCTGGAAGTGACACTCTGGTTGCAGTACTGCACCTTGTTCTTTTGCGTGAGACTCCCTTTAATAATAATTGATTCTTAAAATAAGTATGTGTGTGTGTCTGGGAGTGAAGGATATAAGGTCGACTAGTCCAGGCAAAATTAAAGATATGCGTAGAACAACTCGACTGTATAGGTCCTTGAGGGGCATCTACAAGGTCTCAGTACAGCTCCCTTTATAGGTATTGAGTAACTGCGAATTGGACTACTACAATGTTCAACCTCTAGCAAGCTCAACTCAATTCATCCATAATTCATTCATCATTTTATAATTAAACTTTAAAAGGAACACAAATATTTACCGGTTTATTGATGATACGCTTGGCACATTATCCTGGGAGCATATACCTTCAGCCAGCAATCTATCTCGGATCTCCCATGCAAACATTGTCGGGTTTTCACGTTTATAGTTCGCAATGGCGTCGACAACCGGCGGCGTGGCTACTTTCGGCTTAGACCCACCGATTACTCCAGCCTTAAAGCTACCAGTCTCGTAGTATCTATAATTATAAATGCATTGAATAGTTATAATGTATAAATAAAATATAAATTTAATTTTATTTGCACTTTCTATGAAAGGATACAAGCACCTTTACGAGCAATAGTTACCGAGAACTTATAGTAAAGAGTGATTTTTTAGCTATTATCTCTTTGGTAACACTGGTTTAAACAGCTGACGCACGTTTCATGATTTGTATTACTGTCAACCATGAATCGTCTTACAAACGAACAACGCGCTGCAAATTATTGCATTTTGTTATCAAAGTGTTGGAAAGAGTATGCCAAAATTGGACTAATTGGCGGGGGGAGCATTTAAAGCGCAGTCACGCTCAACATTTGCATGGAATAATCTTCAAACATTCAATTATATGGAGCGTACTATCGATTCAAATAAACATTTCATACATTTCTCTAAATTTTATGTGTTTTTTTTTAAAAACTTTCCTATAGCTCTTAAAAAATCAGCCTTTTATTAAGCAGACAGACGGACAGTGATCACCATATCTCTTCTTTGCACAAAATCAGTTACTTTAAGAGACATCTCCCTATATAGTATATATAAATTGGATAAGCATCACCAGACATGGTTCCTATTACTTTCCAACTATATATTAATATATATACTATATATTATTAATATATCTTCTCAATTTCCTCAAAACCCGCACAATCTTTTGAAAAGTATAGTTTAAAAAAAACATATTCTTCTTCTGCTTTTTAAAATTGAAAACTAATTGTCCAGCTTTGTCAATACTTCTGATATAGACTGAAAGGATACGAATTCTCTCAAATTCTCTCTCGCATATTTCCCATATCGACGCAACAACTTTGATTAATGCAGCCATTTTACAACGGAACCAGCGTTTTAACATATCAATTAAAAACAATTGACTGCTTTGTGCAGAGCACGTTGAAGGATGCAAAGATTTATTGTCCTTTGTGAATTGGAGGCCGTGTCGGTAAGCTACAGTCCACATTGTTTACAGTCCAAAATATATTTACCTCATACATAAATCCTAAAAACTGTCTAAGAAAGAGAGGCTACCTTTGATATACCGAAGGTTTCATACCCTAACATATTTTGACATGAATCTTCTTTAATTCTTCCTACAATACAGTGGCTGATCTCGGATTTGCTATGGGGGGGGTTTGGAAGTTTTCTATAAATCGATGTTTGCAAGAAAAATTAAAATCAGTACCACTTTATTCTTTTTTTTTAGGAGTGCCAATTTTAAATTAAACAATTTTTATTTAAACACTATCTTACAGAGCCATTTTTAGGCCATGGATTTTAAAAAAATTCATGGTCTATTGTGTTTGTCGGAACGGAAATGTGCGTAACAGGCAGAAGGAGCCATCTCCGACCCCATAAACTATATATATTATGAATCAGTATCAGTAGCCGAGTCGTTTGAGCCATGTCTGTCTGTCCGTCTGTCCGTCTGACCGTCTGTCTGTCTGTATGAACACCTGGATCTCGGAAACTATAAGAGCTAGAGTCATCAAATTTTGTGACAACATACGTATATATTGCAGTGTCTCAAAGTTTTTTTGAAATTTGGACACGCCCCTTCCCGCCTCTGAAAATGAGTAATAACTATAAACACTATTTATACTATGATAACACAACCCCACAAAAATCAAAGTTTGTCATGATCTGGGTATGCGGCATATGCAGTTATATGTATGTATTTTGGGTCGCTGAATCCGAATCCGGGGTCAGAAATTCTCTATCACGTCTGGATTTCGACCTAACCTCAAAAAGCTGAAAAACCTTTGGATATCCCCCAAAAGATATAGAATCGTGATCTGGGCATGCGATATATGTTTTAACATGTATTTTGTCCTTCTAAGTCCGAATCCGAAGTCCAAATTTACATAGCACGTCTGAGTTTCGACTTTACCTCAAAAAACTCGAAAAATTTTTGAAGGCCCAAAAAATAATGGGGGGTCATGAGCGGCTCATGCAATATATGTTTCTATATATTTTGGACCTTCCGAATCCGAATCCAATGTCAAAACCAGCCAATCACGTCTGAATTTTAGGGGTTGTGTAATCCATGGCCTTATACAGTCAGCTCCTGACTGTAGCGTTTGTATTTTTATACCCTTCGACCATTGAAAATGGTCAAAAAAGGGTATACTAACTTTGTGCAAATGTATGTAACAGGCTGAAGGAGGCGTGGGAGACCCCATAAAGTATATATATTCTTGCTCAGGATCACAAGCCGAGTCGATTGAGCCATGTCTGTCTGTCTGTCCGTCTGTCCGTCTGTCTGTGTGAACGCACAGATCTCAGCTATTATAAAAGCTTGAGTTACCAAATTTGGCAGGAAGACTCCTGTGTACTATAAGCTGATGAAGTTTATTTCAAATGTTAGGTGCCACGCCCACCGCCCCCACAAATCAATAATTCAATTTTTGAACTCAATTTGTAAGCGCTGTATAAAAGATACAACTTTCTGACTTTAATATATACTAAGCTGAATGAAATATCTACGTAGTCTCCAAATTACAATCCGATCGGACAATAATCACAGAATTTATTTAAGAAAATATGAGCATAAAACCAAGTGCTTCTGTTAGCTAACAAGGGAGGCGGGCGAGCGCGAGCGCCATCTGTCGGGATTAATTTCAATGCATGTGTGTACGAATTTAACAAATTAAACTACACGGGAACATAGGTCGAAGGGTATCCCACTGTCGCGTTTTGCGCGACTGTTGCTTTTCTTACTGGTTTATATTTAAATACTATACGAGGTGTGGTCAAAAAGTATCGCGAATTTTGAATTTTCACGGGTTACGTATAATCGAATTTGGATTTTTTTTGTTTTGTTATGTTGGTACACTCTCCCCAACATCTGTACCAAGTTTCAATTGTATAGCATTTTTTGTTTGGTTGTGAGAGGCGTAAAAGTTATAGTGTTTTGCGTGCTCGCCGATTTTTTGCTATCGAAAAATATGGATCAAAGGATTTGCATCAAATTTTGTGTAAACCAGTCGAACGCTACAGTCAGGTGCTGACTGTACAAGGCCATGGATTATCATATTATACCGTAATAAAAATTTTAACTGTATGGAATCGCCGCTCGAATTTGCTACCGATTATCAAATATAATCAGAACCCAGGGAACACCACGGGGAGGCCATTACAAATGAAATTTAATTAAATAATTACATAATTTAATTTGTTTGACAGTAACTTTTCTTTTAGTTTATTAGAATAAAATAAAAAAAAAAACAAACTAAATAAAACAAATTAAAATAAAATAAACAAAACAATAAAAAAGAAAAAATTCCCACCCGCCTCAACCGGGAGTTGAACTCACGCACTCTCGCGCAGCCGTCCGCCACTCTAACCACTCGGCTATTGCCTCACTCCTTGGCCCATCGGCAAAATTGCATTGTGAACCAATTCTGTTACCATACAATGCAAACAAAAAGTTTAATAATAAAATGCTGTGTGTCTGACGCTAGATTTGTAAGTGAGTTTAATTCGTATCATATCTCACTTATTTATAGTCCGATTTAAATGAAATTTTCACATAACGTCCGTGGCAGGGTATTTGTCATGTAAGATATACAATTTTGGTTGTTGAGCTAATATTGTAGTTTTTAAATAGTTATTACTGATTTTCTAAGGCGGGAAGGGGCGTGTCCAAATTTCAAAAAAACTTTGAGACACTGCAATATATACGTATGTTGTCACAAAATTTCATGACTCTAGCTCTTATAGTTTCCGAGATCCAGGTGTTCATTCGGACGGACAGACGGACAGACAGACATGGCTCAATCGACTCGGCTACTGATACTGATTCATAATATATATAGTTTATGGGGTCGGAGATGCCTCCTTCTGCCTGTTACGCACATTTCCGTTCCGACAAACACAATAGTCCATGAATTTTTTTAAAATCCATGGCCTAATGAATTTTTTAAAATCCATGGCCTAAAAATAAAAAAAAGTGCTCCGAAACACTTGAAATTTTGACAGTGGCATTACGGTAAAACTGTTCTTAGTAAAAAAAATATTTACAAGTGGTACAAACTCGTATAACAGTGCCATTTTTTCGCTCGTTCATTCTTCAAATGACCAATCCAACGTTGCAAGTCGCCGAGGTTTAAGTTTAGCGAAAGATCCACAACTTCATCACTGGAGATTTTCACATCTTTATGTGTGTATCCCGAAGTCAAATCGTTGAGTCGATTTTCAACCATGTTGACTCTTAGGAATGTTTTCAGTCTTTTTAGCGCTGAAAAAGAACTCTCTGCTGTTGCTGAAGTCACTGGTATTGTTGTAAATAATTGAAGCAGTGTCGCAACATTCGGAAAAATTATTTTCCTCTATGCTTTTCAAAGCATCAATCGCTGTTTGTGCTTGTAGAAATGAAGATGTCTTGCAATGCTGGTGCCAAAGGGTTATTTCTGATTTCAGCTCTATATAATTACAGCTTATTGAATCTGTTTTGTATTCTTTTACAGCATTCACTATTTCCTCAACGGTAACTTTTGTGTGTAGCTTTGGAATCAGTCCCTCCAGAGGCAACATTTTCAAAAATTTCCCTTAAATCTTACACTCATTGAACATATCATAGGTCTAAATAGGGCCCCCCTAGATCCGCCACTGCTACAATATATAAGGTTATACGATACTTTGGACTACAATATATAAGGTTATACTTTGGACATATTCGATTCTTTAATGCATTTCTTTATTTCTGACTTATGGTTCTTATTAAAGCTATTCCATATATCCGTAGAAAGAAAAGAAAGAAATGGCTTGTACCACTTGATTACATTACATTAATTGTATCAACCTCTATAGCTAATTAAATGTCGTTTTTTCAGAGTCTGTCTTGACACATCTGCAGCCTTATTGGGCAGCAGATGATCGGCTTTATCCCAAGAGCATCTTTTAATAATTTGCCATGTATTAGTTACATTAGAACTTAGTGTGCAGCAGACGCGCAAATTTAAATTCATCATTTGTCATCAAGACATCGTCCGAACCGGATAATACGAGGTGTGTTCAAAAAGTAAGGTGACTTTGTATTTTAATGAAAAAATATTAATTTATTTATCAATATTTATGTTGTCCCCTTCAAAGTAATCCCCCTCAGATACAACACACTTATGCCAACGGTTTTTCCAATCCTCAAAGCACTTCTCATAAGCACTTTTTGGTATAGCCTTGAGCTCTTTCAGCGATGCAGTCTTTTTTCGGTCTTGGCTCACCTGGGCTCTTCCATTGGGACGATTAAGCTTTGGTTTTGATATCATAACCATATACCCATGATTCGTCACCAGTTATGGCCCTTTTGAGTAAGTCTGGGTCATCGTTGACGTCATTCAACAGCTCTTGAGCGATGCTCATGCGACGGTTCTTTTGGTCAAAATGTAGCAATTTTGGAGCAAAAATTTCCGAGCACGCAAAACACTTATAACCTTTACGTCTCTCACAAACAAACAAAAAATTCTATGCACTTGAAACTTGGTACAGATTTTCGGGAAGAGTGTACCAATATAACAAAACAAAAAAATCGATAATAGAAAGTACATTGCCCGCGAAATTTGAAAAGTCACCTTACTTTTTGAACACACCTCGTATATGTATGTATATACGTGTATGTATAATATATCAGTATCTATCGCACTCACCTCGATAGTATTTTCGAAACGCAGCCATGGCTCACTCGCAGTTGCCGTGATATATCACAAGGACGAACGCCGTTGTGGGCCAGCTCGACGATTCTCTGTCGCACGACATCGGGCAGGGGCCGGCCGTTGACAAACACGCCTCCGAGTTGATTGACGCCCCCATGACCTGAGTGAAATAATAACGTAAAAAAAAATGTTTTAGTAAGCAGTATGTATAGGATATGATAATTAAATTAACTATATTATTATATTAACACAAAGAAGACTTCTCCGTGTCTCTAAAATGTATATACATACATATAAATATATGTATATTATTGTACGAAATTCTTATTTGTTTTCAATTGTTCAATAGTTTTAATTCCTTTTTAAATTACACAGGCCCACAAAAAAAACCAGTAAGGAAATTTCGCTATCACGTCTGGACTTCGACATAGCCTCACAGAACTGAAAAACCTTAGAATATCCCCCAAAAGATATAGAATCGTTATCTGAACATGTTTTAACATGTATTTTGTCCTTAAAAGTCCGATTGCGAAATTCTGACCTCGGATTCGGATTCAGCGACCTAAAATACATATAACTTCATATGCCGCTTACCCAGATCATAAAACCTTTTTTTTGTGGGCCTGTGCTATCTTTCTTTTAATGCGCGTCGTCCAATTTAACAAGCCTTCGTAGTAATGTATTCCGATCTTCGATACTGATTACCTTAATTATTGTTCTATTGTTCTAATTACACGATGATTCCAAAATATCATCTAACATCGATTAATTGTTAACTGCGATTAAGCTTATTCGAATATAATATAAATACAAAACAATAATAAAGATATAATTATTTATTTATTTAATTTAATTTAAAGTCAACTAAATACAGTCGACTGAATTAGAAAAGATTTCGATAAAAATGCAACAATATTTATACAAGAAGGTTGCAACGCACTTAGGAGACATCTCCGTCAGTGCCAATCAAAGTTAGACATAACATTCTGCACCATTATATATCACTTGTAACGGAACGATCGAAAGATATATGAACCTGCTAGGGTATAGAACCTTTGTCCTCATTCTTATGAGTAGAATATATTGTATGTGGTCAAGGTATGTAGAATATATAGTGTATAACTATCCATATAGGGGCAAGGATATATCATGGTGCAAATGCCTACAAATTTACACACACATATGTTATATGTGATAACATAATATACAAAAATAATAAACATTCAAGCACGTTGAGAAACAACAATACTATTCTACTCAGCCTCAGCTCCGCCCCGGGCCCGCAGCACATCAACACAGATATGATCTGCAAGAACTAATGATGCACCCTAATGATAAACATACTGCAGTGCACAACGTCTTGACACACATCATTTAGTACTTTGCATTTCATTCCTTTGGTCTCTGGCGTGGTAATTAAAGCGCTAATTTGCAAGACCCACTAAGATGTGTCATTTTTAGCATGGTACCATCGCTCTTAATCCTCAAGCTGACACCCTCTTGCGAGTACCTTTATCTTGCACTTCATCGAATTGTCTTTCATCAATCTGACAAAAGGGAAACGAGTCAAATATTGTAGTCGCTTAGTTAATACTCTTACCAAGTTATAAACACCGTCTCTAGTTCATTATATAACACCGAATGACTAGGAATTATCATGGCTATACTGACTGAAGGATGACATAAAACGGTCGCATATATATGCCGAGATTGGTATCTCTAGATATTTGAATACCCTTTCGAGGGTACATTTATTTTATACTAATTATACTAGCGTGACAGAGTCCCTAAAGTAAATATATATGTGTATATACATCCAGATCTCAGACATTATTAAAGAACTGTCGCTCTAAAAGAGTTTTAATACCTTCCCATTAGCTATTTGATTGATATTTGATTTACATTGAAGTAGAATTTTGCATTAAAAAAAGGAAACAAAACTAAGGAAGAAGACATGGCAAAAATACAGATAATACGATATACTATACGATATACTAATTATATTAGCGTGACAGGGTAAATATATATGTGTATATACATCGAGATCTCAGTCATTATTAATAAAATACATGGCCTAAAAATGTATATCTTACATTGGCCTTACAAGAGTTTTAATACCTTTCTATTCCTTTGATTGATATTTTATTAACATAAAAATACAATTTTGCATTAAAAAGGAAACAAAACTAAGAAAGAATGGCAAAAATACACAAAATAAAGATAATAAAAATATTTGAAGTATCAGTAACAGTAAGAGTAAGAGTAACATGACAGTAAAGGACACCCTACAATTATTTTGAATAGTGAAATACAATGGAAACAGCGGGAGACTACATCCTATTGATAGCATGTACAATCAGACCCTCAATGCCAGGGAATTGAAGAATGGCAAATGGCAATGCGACTGTCATGTAATAAACTATCCATTGACTCTCTATTGAGAAGAATCGAATGTCTAATGTCTCGCGCCGACTGTGTAGGGCTGGTCCCTGGTCTGAAATTGGTTTTGCCTGACCGTTCTGACCCTCTTTGATGCAATTCTATTATCATTATCTATTTCGATTTTCCTTTGTTTTCTGATTATTTTCTATTTTGAATTTCCAGCATGCTGTTCGAGTGTTTTTGACATCTGTAACACCAGGGTCCTTGAGATATTCATAATAAAACAATCATATCCTTTCTTACCATCGATTCTTCTATAATATATATACTATTTCAGTAGATTCTTATATCGAATACATATACAGAAATACAGTATATATAAAATAAAGATATCTGTCCGATCTAACGACTGATTTGCTTATAATTTGTGCATTTAGTCTAATGATCAGTAATATATACGTACAGTGGAAGAGTGTCAATATATCGACAAATCGATCGTTCGAGCCGGGTAATATAAAGGGTGATTTTTTATCTATTATCTTTTTGGCAACACCGGTTTAAACAGCTGACGGACGTTTCGTGTTTTGTATCACTGTCAAACATCTTCAGTTTAGTCTATAATTTATAATTTATCCATGAATCGTCTGACAAACGAACAACGCGCTGCAAATGATTGCATTTTATCATCAAATTTACATTGTTGGACATTAAATCAGCAACACACTGAAGAAAATATCGCAGGTGTATCGGACAGTGTTAATAATGACCATCATTGAACCGTACTTCTTCAAAGCTGATGCGAATCGTAAGGTAACTGTGCATGGTGAGCGCTACCGTGAGATGTTATCAATCTTATTCTTTGCCAAAATGCAAGAGCTTGACTTGCATGACATGTGCTTTCAACAAGACGATGCCACATGCAACACAGCATGCGTAACATTGGACTTATTGAGAGGCGAGTTCGGTGAACATTCTATTTCACTTTCGAGACTAGATCATGCGATTTAACGCTTTTAGACAGTTTTGTTGTGGAGCTATGTTAAATGTAATGTCTATACAGACAAGCCCGCTTTAATTAACGTATTGGAGGACAACATTGAAGCCTTTATTTGTGAGATAGAAAGTGTTGGAAAGAGTATGCCAAAATTGGACTAAGTTTATATGAAATAATCTCAAATATTCAATTACATATATGCACCGTACTATCATTCAAATAAACATTTCATGCATTTTATGTGTTTTTCTTTGAATAACTCTCCTATAACTCTGTAAAAATCAACATTTATAATACGCCCGGTAGTTAGCCCAACACAAAAACTGATATCACCGAATCATACCCTGTTTTTGAAACGCACAGTAGGTTAGGTTGAATAAGAATTCAAATTGCCATGTAACACACACTTCTTATTGGGGACAGAACACATACTCACAGTATGTCCGGCGTTGGCACTCTCTCGAAATGAAAGAGATTAGTTCAATCAGATCAGCAAAGATCTTAGAATTCATAAAAAACACTGCACTGATAATGGAGCTATAAGCTACAGGTGTACAATAGAGCTTATACAGATCTGCCTTTTCAATAATAATAAATAAATATATTGTAGCATTATATCTATATTATTGTATTTATATTTATATTCGAATAAGCTTTATCGCATTCCCAATCGATGTTAGATGATAAGTTATGAAGTTCCGATAGTTTTTATATTTTGGAATCATCGTGTAATAAGAACAATAGTTAAGGTAATCGTTATCGAATATCGGAATACATTAATACGAAGGCTTGTGAAATTTGACGACGCGCATTTAAAGATAATTTAAAAGGAAATAAAACTGTTGAACAAATAAGAATTTTGTGCAACAATATATATATATATATATATATAATATATACAACGTCTTAGTATATGACTTGCAATTTGATTTGATTTACATGTGTAATATTCCATCATGTTCTGGTTATAACGATATGCTGTAGATAGATCCATAGTGGAAGGTCTGCGTTGATTATAGATAGTGTAGATTATCCTTGGCTAGATATATAGATTTGCACATATATGTATATGTATGTATGTTAGGGTATAATATTATTAGGGATGAGAGGTCCTTGGCTAGATATATATTTGCACATATATATTAATTAGGGATGAGAGGACAACACACTTGACAAGACTCGACGAATACGAAGCGAATCAAACCGAACCGCACTTTAACTTATCGAATAATATCGGATAAATTCGGATATGGACAATATCGGCGTTATATATTCTTGCATAGATTGCGAGCTCACGTTCCGCGACTCCGGCTATGGCGAGGCATTTGCCGTTAGAGTCTGCTCTGCGCTCAGTCGTTGGCGGCGTCGCTGGTGACTCCGTGCCCGTGTCCGTGTATCTGTGTCTCTCTATGTCTATTCTTCGCGCACCGAAGCAGCTTCCTGCTTTATCTGGCAGTTACTTTTTTGTTGCTTTTCTTATCACCGTTGTTTCACTTATTAAAATTTTTTTTTTGTTGTTGTTTGCACTGCCGTATAATAATTCTAGCCATTTTTTCCGGACTGTTTGCTGTCAAGCAACGTAGGGATCCTGCGCACGGCTTCTTTCCTTATCTCTCTACCAGCTTGCGCGTGTAAGTGTGTGTGTGTGAGTAAGTCGTGCGTCTAAATCTCTCAGTGTCTCTCTGTGTTTCTGTGTGCGTGTGTATGTGTGTGTGTGTGTGAGGGTCTTCTGCGCGCGTCATTACTTCACCACCGCCCAACCACAACGGCCTGCGCACATTACACGACTGTAGCAGGCTGTGTGTTGCCCGACTAGGACGACGCCGACGTAGTTTGCCAAAACGGTGAGCCAATGAAGACGAATCAGAAACCGAGAGACAACCACAGAGCAGAGCAGCGAGGGTGCAGGGTGCAGGGAAGTGCAGAGAAGTGAATGCCACACTGATGCTGCCTCTGGGCTAGCCTAAAGGCGGTGGCCTAGTGGCCTCTAGCCAGTTAACGTTGCCCTTCCTTGGATTGGCTTGGCTTGCATAGCTTGCTTAGCTAGATGCGATATATGTATGTGTTTTCGATAAGTATGTAGTGGGATTATTGTTAGTTTTGATTTAATCGAAGACAGCATATCTTTTTATTTGCTCATGACATAATATAGTTATATAGCGATCAGCTTGTTGCTCTGACCACAGCAGATGTCCAAGTGAGAGCGATAGGTAGAGGCAGAGGCACAGGCAGAAAGAGTGAGAGCGGTTTATCACGCACAGCGATTTCCGCCAATCAGCATCAAGACGTATCTTTGCCACGCACCAATCACAACGACGTTGTGCGCGCGATTCTCCGACTTCAACACTTAGACATTTTTATGACACTGCTTCTCAGGCTGTCTCTTTTACCCTCGCCATCACACACATGATGCTTTCTTAGTAGTAGTCTGCCTCTTCTCGCTCTTGCCCTCGCTCTCTCTCTCGCACACATGCGTACTATATTTTCGTTCCTGTTGTTGCTGTTGGGCATTCTATGTATGACGATGACAACAGAATGTTGCTATCGCATAAAGACAAAGTAATTATGCTAGCGACAAAATTATTAATAACCGACTTTTTTTGCACACACACATAAATGCATACATACATACACATATGTACATATATATTGTATTGTATTGTACATATGTATGTACTCGTATATATTGTAGAGCAAGAGTAGAGAACACACACAGGGCCGTAGCGATGGTATCGGTTAATGTTGGGCACAACTTCTTGCGGGGCCCCTAGTGTAAATGCCTTGCTTTCAAATGTATAGTTTATAATAGTAAGTTCACAATAATATATATACTATAACTATAATATACATATATTGTTCACAATTTATTTCACAACATAAAGAAAGTTAATACGAATAACATTTTACTTTTTCTCGATATCATTAATATTATTATACAACTCATTAAAGCGCACTAAACATACTATTGATTTGTTCTTGATCAAATAGTTCTTGTAAATCGAAGTCGAATACATTCTCATTCTCTGCCTAATTCCAAGGAATTGCTTTATTAAATATCGGTTCATAATAATAATAACATTTTTCATAAGACATAAGACGATAGATTGATTTATTAACATTGAAGAAGGTCCTGCACCCTTTTAAAAGCATCAATAGTACTGTCTATATAAACATTAGTATGAAGCACTGTACTATAAGATCTATTGAGATCTTATTATCCATTATCTGTCCAGTATTTCCTATAAATTTAAAGATTTTTCCTGCATTGATTGACCCTATAATCAAAATTTTTTTGAGAAATCTACGCATATTTTGGGCTGTCTAGATTTATTCTCGATTGTTAACATTGTCAATTGAAGCAATCATTCTTGTCCCATTTTATTATTATTATAACTTGTCACGCACATAAACATACACACTCTGCAGTGAAAGCATCTGTATTTTGCTTGCAAATTCTAGACATTGCCTACAATATATCTGAGTCAAATCGTATCTTCTACTTCTTCGACAACATACGGCCGAAATGAATGAATGAACGAACTATTAGTCGAAAATTATGATGTCCCTACTATATATAATAATACTATATGATAATAATACAATATAATAATAATATAATATAATAGGCAATGGCTTTTGCTATAACTAAGAACCTTTCGGCCCCTTGACGAAGAACATTTGCAGAAGAATAAAGTTCATTATTGTATATTCTCTTGGAGTTACTTATGCAAATTATCCATATGATTTTAATGACAGCACGAAGTGCACGATTTTGTGTGTTTTTATTATGCTCCATAAAGGTATGGTCCATACAGAGCCATAATAATTAAAACAAACCCCAAAGGAGATGGCTTGAAAAGTCAAAACATAAGTTACAAGTGATTTGTCAAATTATATTTAACAGTAAAGTACAAGAGAGAGAGAGAAAGTACAAGACACAGAGAAGGGAGGGAAGAGGACATGCCAGAGAGAGAGGTAGGGGTGGAAAAAAGTCTGCGCCATGCACAACTGCCGCAATTGCGGGCCTTTTAGCAACAGATGAAAATCGAATTGGGAATTAAGAAATGTTAATGGAAATGGAAATGGTTTTTATGCCCAATATACATAAAATAAGAGGTTATTGTAACCTGACACAAAGTATTTATAAGTATATGTTCCTGATCAATAGCCGAGGCGTATAGCCTGGTCTCTTTAGATTTTAGAGGATACGTGGCCAAGTGCCTCCGTTAATGATTTATTATATTGTACAAATGATTTCTAATCGAATAAGACTTATGTAAATAATTCCAGGGCAACAATTTGTCAAATAATTCAATTGAAAAGAGCATTAATGCTTAACTCTGTAAAGAATCAAATTATTTAATTTAATTCAAAGGGAAAATCGAAGTATAATAATTAAATAAACGAATAATTAACATAGAACTTACTTAAGTAATAATTTAAGGGCTCTGACGAGCACAAGTATGCCATACAAAATCATATAAGTTAAATGCGCGGGTATTTATCAGTCGAGCACACTCGACTGTAGCTTGCATGCTTGGTTATACACTTGCAGAGGGTATATTAACATCTCCGACCCCATAAAGTTTATATATTCGGCATCAACAGAGGCATAGAATAAGCCCTGTCCGTCTGTCCGTATATCCGTCCGTCTGTTACAACGCAAACAAGTCTCTCAGTTAAAAAGCTACCTTTATAAAGTTTATATATTCTGTCTAGACAACACCAATAGAATCGAACTAGCCCTGTCCTTCGGTCCGCCTGTCCGTTATTTCGTGTGTCAGTCTGTTGCAACGCAAACTAATCGCTTAGTTTAAAAGCTATCTTGATGAAACTTGCTACACATGCTTCTTATTGCTGCACACTGTATATAAGTCGGAACGAGCTGGATCGAAAGAATATATCGTAAAGCTGCCGTACAAACTATCGGCCGATTTTTTGATAATTGTCAAGATATTGTAACCAAATTTACTACATCGCATTTTATCTATATATATTATATATAAAAATATAATTTCATCAAAATCGAACCACTATATCAAATAGCAGCCATAGAAACAATCTGCCGAAATGAAGACCACTTCTTTTTATAAATAACTTCAATATTTTGTCTCATTTTGATTGGCATTGATGAGCTAAATACCAATCAAAGTGAGACAAAATATTGAACATACACAATACACATTCAATTCTGCAACATTATATATAATTAGTATTGGAACAAACGGAGAATATAAGAAGCTGCTGGGGTATATAACCTTCTTTATGCCCAAGGTAGCCTTGCTTTTCTATATATACAAATATATATATATTTATATCAGGCATAGAAACTCAAGGATGTAAGGACTCATTAGAAGTGTCTTTCAGCAATTTGAACTGAACTGAAAGTAAGATGAGAATCAGAGAACTTGTGTTGTTTGATACAGTCGAATGAATGTAATGAATACTCCTTGGAAACACAGATAGATAGAGAAGATAAAGAGAGAGAGAGAGACTAGCTGTAACATTCTCACGCTTCCGGCTGACAACAAATTGGCCGCGTCAAGTGTTTTCCATTTGCGTGTGGTTATCAAATTGGTTTCCGTGCAATGTAACAGATTGAATTGCACACCACGATAATGATCCGGTAGATAGTGCACAGTGGACAGTGCACAGTGGACATTGAGAAGGCCGCAGAATACAGTAGAGTGTAGAGCCAGTGCAGTCAGATATCATCGCTGTGTCTCTTGACCAAGAAACAGATCAGCGAACACAAACAGACTGAGACAGAGAAGCAGTAACAGGGGTTTGCGGTTTAGCCTGGCTTTTTTATTCAATTAGACACAAGGCTATCTGAGACTGCGAACAAACCACAGACAAACTAATTCCCCGTTCGTAGACCCAGAATTGTCACACGGATCTGAACTTGCTTGGGAACTTAACATATTCGACTGTACTCACCATCGCCAGAAATGCTGCCCTGTGAGCTGTGCGAGTCTTCTAAAAGTAGAGAGAAAATTGAAAAGGGTAACGATTAAAATATATTTGCAGTTTCTTTGGATTAGATTGCCTTGCTGCCTTACCTGCGTTGTTTTGGGCATCGTTCATGGCTGCCAACCACTCAACAGTGCCCTGCGACTGTCCCAGATAACTGTGTGCGCCTCCTTCCTGCACGGTCGGGGTAGACGATATGCCTCGCAGACTGCCATTCGTATAGTCCTCAAACTTGGGTGCTGCAAGTAGCAGAATACAGCGTATATTATATTATTTAATAATAAAAAGGAACTTCTTTATGTCAGTGGTTTGTCTAATTATTGAGTACGGAGGTGTGTCCTCAATGTACATAGTTTGAAAGGATATTTAAGGATATTCATATATTCAAGGATATTCATATATATTTAATCACGTCTCAACTACAATAGAATATACAATCTTCTTTCGAAACCTCTCTTTTCTGTTCATTTATCTATTTGCACCGGGGATTAAGATTAAGAAAAAAACAAGCACGAAAGCACAATTAGTATACATATTACATAACCTCTAGCCTACAACAAATGATTTCCTAAATAAGTTATATGTTTAATGTATTTTATGTAATCATTTTGGCGTTGATACACAATAACGTTTAGCAAGAATGAACTGTCCTGCATTATGCTTAAAATTGTGTGCAATAATAACATTTATTGACAACAAATTGGGTAGCCTTAGTTTATTATAGTCTACGAGATTTAGGTTTTCATACAGACGGACAGACAGGCAGACATGGCTATATCTGTTGTTACTGACTAAGAATATATGTATATACAATAGTTTGTGGAATCTGCCACGCTTCCGGCTGCCTGTTACATACTTTTGCGGTTGGCACAAAGTTATTTTACCCTTCTTCCCTACTTCTATACAAATAAAATCGAAACGAGTGCAACAGTCGAGCGGCACGCGACAGTGGAATGCCCTTCGACCTATGTTCCGGTGTAGTTTATTTTGTTAAATTCATGCACATATGCATATACATATGCACATGGTTGCAAATTATTCTCCTCCCTTGTTGCCTGAAATAAGCAGTTGGTACTATGCTTATACTTTCTTGAATAACTTCTGTGGTTATTGTCCGATCGGATTGTAATTTAGAGAATACGTAGATATTCTTATCAGCTTAGTATATGTCAAAGAAAGTTTTATCTTTTTACAGCGCTTACAAATTGAGTTCAATTATTAAATTATTGATTTACGGGGGCGGTGGGCGTGGCATCCAATATTTGAAATAAACTTGATCAGCGTATAATATACAGGAATCTTGCTGCCAAATTTGGTATCTCAGTCTTTTATAATAGCTGAGATCTATGTGTTCACACAGACAGACAGACAGACATCGACTCGGCTAGCAATGCTGAGCAAGAATATATATACTTTATGCGGTCTAACACGCCTCCTTCTGCCTGTTACAAATATTTTCACGAAGTTAGCCTTTTTGACCAACTTCAATAGTCGAAGGGCAGTTTTATTAAAAATGTATTAAAACCAGGGAACGTAACGGTTATGAGTTTTATGCATAAAAATCATTTTTAACGATTATTTTTTGATTTTTATCATAAAAAACTTTGAATAATGATTATTTTTGGATTTTTATTATAAAAGTCTAAATTAATGATTATTTACAAATTTTTTTTTAAGTCTCCAATAACTGTTATATAAAAGACTTTTATTTTAAAAGTCTTTAAAAGACTTTTTACTGAAGACTTTTATTATAAAAGTCACTCAAAGACTTTTAAATCAAAACTATTTTAAAAAAGTCTTGTCAAAAATAAATCTCTCAGATTCAAATAATAAAAGTCTCTTTGCATTTAAATTGGTTCTGTCGGACTAAGGACCCAATCTGTCTACAGATATATTTAAGAGAGTATTGTGGATTAAAATCAATAAGCAACTGTGGAAAATTTACATTTTTTGCTTCTATTATCCATGGTATGCGGTATACGGTATTCTTAAAAAAGAAAAGACTTTTATGAAAGACTTTTATTTTCTGAGAAGACTTATATATTTTGAAAAAGTCTTTGATTGACTTTTATTTCTGAGTAATATTTTTAAAAGTCTCTAATAACTGTTATTTGTGATTTTGAAAAATAAAAGTTGTTAAATAACAGTTAGCAATGACTTTTATAATAAAAATTAATAATAATAATTATTTTTCAACTTTTATTTTTAAAAATCACAAATAACGGTTATTACAAGACATTTTTTATAACAGTTGCAAAATATATGTTTATTATATTATTGATATAATGGGATTTTTATAAGATTTTTGGCGTCCTTGAAAAATTTTTAGGATGATCCCTTCATAGGGATATTTTCTATACCCATAACAGTTATTTACGGTCTCTGATTAAAACTCTGTTTTTTTTTGAGCACTAAAAACAGGACAGACTTGCTTGGATAATAAGTTTTAGAGATTTTTTCAGACTAAGGGAAAAGGCTGAGCTGGCAGCCCTGATTTGCCTGCTCGCGTATTCGTTTCAGGTTTTTGAGTCGTACTAAGTTAAGCGACAGTACGGTTGGTAGACTTGCATGAACCACTTGATTAAGTTCATAAGTAAACAAGAGCTAAAAGAGACCTTGCATTCACACACAGCCTTTAACACATACATAAGTATATAAAATATATATAATATCTTGAACATACATGAATGTTCACATGGGTCATATATACAATATGTCAAGAAAACCTTACACATATGTACATAACTTTAACATGTACATATGTGTAAAGAGATACTTAACTAATTGTATATAGATTTGTTCACATACATACATACAAAGGTAACAGACCCTGTCAAAGCATCAACAACCCTGTCGCTTTAGTTGTTATTATGCAGTAGTGTACTACGACGTATAAAGTCTATTGAGTGCTTCATTATTAGTACAATATTTAATATGAATTTAAAGATTTTCTATTTAGTGATTGATCCCATCTCTTTAATTTAGATAATGTGCATTCCTAGTGTGCCACATCGTCAGATTTACGAATTGCCGAACTGTAAACGCCGTAGACATTCCTACAAATCAAAACTTTTGACATTCAACAGTTTAAGTTCTTCTCAACAATCTGCTCCGACATATTTATACAAATATGTATCTATAGTTGAGTATAATATGCAACTCTGAAAACAAACAGTGTAGCCTGTGTTATTCCCTTATACCCTTCGATGAAAGGTTGTGCAAACTTTGTGTAATTGAATGTAACAGGCAGAGGAAGGACCCCACTATCTTTATATATGCATGAACAACATTAATACTCGATTCAATTGCACTCTACACCTAAACAGAATTTTCTGTTGGGAATTATAATAAAATTGGACGAAGGATCACGTTTGTATGTCTACAGCTGGCCGTCTATATGACACCTGCAATTCTAAGTATACGAATTTGAAAGAGGCATGCCATGAGTATATGGAAGATATTCAAAGATTCATACATGCCATGTACAAATATATAGAAGATATTGAAAGATAGTGCACTTCTTGAACAAGTAGTTGTAAGTTGAAGTCTGGCATTATACATTTAACATACCCTACGAAAGATGATGTGCGCTGCTGATCTGCCGACAAGAACAGAAGACTGAAGAGACTGAAGAGGGAAAGTGGAAGGGGGGTGGTTGGCTGGCAAGCCGAGATTCCAGCAATGTCAGCTATTGTTCTTGAACCAAGTGTTCACGAGACAACAGACTATGCTCTCCTTGCAAACTATTCAAACCGATGTCTTCCGGTTTGTTAGATGTAAATGTTACATTTTTGGCTTGTAGGTATCTTTCATTGATAACTACACTGTCAGAAAATAACTAAGTTCATGCTAACTGAGCATTAATGAACCAAAGAAAGTTAGAAGGTACATATATGTCTGAGAGTCTGTATGCATAAGTATCGTTTGTTTGATAAAATTTAGAATTTCGAATTTACCTTTAGGCTTATTATCCGATTGGGGTGATAAATACACCAGGCTAGCGACACTATGATGGGGATGATGATGTTGCTGTGGTGATGAGAGGTGCTCACCACCTGACGCCGACCCTTGGAATGCGTGCAGTGCGTCCAACTCCTGTGATTGCTGTGAATGCTGTTGATGCTGTTGATGCGAATGCAAATGCTGTAGCTGATGGTGTGACTGTGCCTGCGTTTGCGGTGCAGTTGTATGTATAATGTGTTGTTGCTGTTGTTGTGCCTGAGTTTGGGGCTGGGGCTGTGGCTGGTGTAAATGTTGATGCTGTTGGACTAGAGCGGGCGATAGTGTCACTAGCCCATGACCAAGATGTGGAGACGTCTGCATTTCCATTGTAAGCATATCATCAACAACCTGAAACGAGCACATAGTTTGCCTTGTCAATAACGTTTGTGACCCACAAAAATATATACCAGCTTAGACCAAATCAAAAGCATCTTTAGCTAGCTACAGGCTTCAAACTGAGATACTCCATAATTATAGTAGCTAACTAGCTTAAAGTGTGATACTTCTAGCGACTAGATAGAGAGTTAGATTGGAGTAGAGATTGAGACTAAGAAGCGGACGGTATGGCTCGTGCCAGTCAGGTCTGGAAGGGGTAAAAAAAAGGGGTTCTGTTAGTTCGGTGCAATCTCCGCTGCAAGCACGTATTTGCAAGCACCTGATCGAGGCTAGTTGAATAACAAGTTCATGAAGAAGCAAAGCAAGCCACGGAGGCACTAAGGAAACCACAATGTGACAATGCTGCACATAGCACATACCCCCTGATTTCTGAAAGGTAGTATAAATACGTATACTTACACATGAACTAGACATAGAAATCTATTTAACTTAGATCTGACATACTGTAAAGTTCCTGAATATATATGTGTACGTTTCTCTAATTCAAAAAAAAAAAAATATGCAAGAGTGTTAAAATGCATTAGTACATGGTATATTAACAGAATTACCTTCCCATTGAATACCAAAAAGAAGAGTCAGTAAGGGACAGGCCAAGTAAAGCAGTAGCTAACGAAATATTTATCCAAAAAGAATAAAACCACGATGAGGACAATGATGACGCGAACGAGAATCAGAAACGAGAGCAACAGTCGAGCGGCATGCGACATTGGGATACCCTTCGACCTGCCGCTGTAAACATACGTATGCTTACTTATTATAGTCGCCAGATGGTGCGCGAGCTTCACGTTCGCCTAACTTCCTTATTAGCTGAGAGCACTTTGAGTTATGCTCATACAACACTTTCTTGCATAACTTCTGTGTTTATTGTCCGATCAAATTGAAATGTGAAGAATACGTAGATAATTCATTCCGCTTAGTATATGTCAAAGTAAGAAAGTTCTATCTTTTATACGTCGCTTACAAATTGAGTTCAAATATAAAATTACTGATTTGCGGGGGCGGTGGGCGTGGCACCTAACATTTGAAATAAACTTGATCAGTGTATACAAGAATGTTCCTGCAAAATTGGGTAACTCTAGCTTTTATAAAAGCTGAGATCTGTGTGTCAAAGTAAGAAAGTTCTATCTTTTATACGTCGCTTACAAATTGAGTTCAAATATAAAATTACTGATTTGCGGGGGCGGTGGGCGTGGCACCTAACATTTGAAATAAACTTGATCAGTGTATACAAGAATGTTCCTGCAAAATTGGGTAACTCTAGCTTTTATAAAAGCTGAGATCTGTGTGTGTTCACACAGACAGATAGGTCAAATGGTAAAAACAAGTTTACTTCGACGTGCCCAAGAAGTTATATGCTTAGGATTTTATCGATTTTCTTATGACAATTATACATACAGTTAGTCAAGTATCTTTTTAGACATATGTACATAACATTAACATGTACATACATATGTGTAAAGCGTTACTTGACTCACTGTATATTATGGAATTATAGAATTATAGTATGGAATTCTGTAAAGTCTTTGCAACATTCATCGATGGTTCAACAATTATACCACCTCTTCTGGAGGCATACATATGATTATAACATTCGACCATTGAAAATGGTCAAAAAAGGGTATACTAACTTTGTGCAAATGTATGTAACAGGCAGAAGGAGGCGTGGCAGACCCCATAAAGTATATATATTCTTACTCAGGATCACTAGCCGAGTCGACTGAGCTATGTCCGTCTGACCAGATGAACACACAGATCTCAGCTATTATAAATGCTAGAGACACGAAATTTGGAATGAAGGTTCCTATGTATTCGGCGCAGATCAAGTTTATTGCAAATGTTGGGTGCCATTTATGTATATAATAATTTAGTTTTTGAAATCAATTTGTAAGCGCTGTATAAAAGGTACAACTTTCTGAATTTAACATATACTAAGCTGAATGAATAATCTACGTATTCTTCAAATTACAGTCCGATCAGACAATAAACACAGAAGTTATTCAAGAAAGTATGAGCATCCCTTGTGCCAGCTAACAAGGGTGTCGGGCGAGTGCGAAACGCGAGCGAAATCTGTCGGGAATAATTTTAAAGCATGTGCATATGTACATGTGTATATGTGTACATACTAGAGATGGGAGCGGGCCTGTTTTTTGAGGCCCGGCCCGGCCCGGAACTTTATTAAAGGGGGCCCGGCCCGAACCAGACTCGAATTTTTGAGGCCCGGCCCGGCCCGGAACTTTTTTTAGGCCCGGGGCCCGCGGTAAGAGGCCCGGTAGCTGGTTTTAGGCCCCAGGCCTAAAATTCGAAAGGAAACACCGCCCTCCCCCGTTAAGGTGTCTCCTTCTTCTACCGTCCTCCACGACCCTCTTGTGCGACCATAGTTTGCTTTTTTACTTCTTGAGAATCAAAATTAAACTTAAAACTACTCTCTCGTCCAATACAAAAATTATAATAAAATAACAATTCAATTTAAACAAAAATAAAAAATAACATTGAGTTCTTAAACAAAAGAAAGCTGCTTAACTAAAACTAATTTATCCAGTCATTTTTGTTTAAAAATAAGATCATATTAACATTTTTAGCTTTTAAAGAGCTTCGTTTTTCGCTCACAACAAGGCCTGCCTAAACATCGAACATCGATGTTTGAAAATCTCGATGTCTCCGATGTTTTGAAAACATCGATGTATCGATACATCGCCGATGTTCTTTCCAGCTCTACTGCCGATAGTTCCTGAACGAGATGAACGATAGTTTAACAGCTCTAGTGCTAAGTAAGAAAAGCGTATCAAAAAGGATTAGTCTCTCTCTTCTGCTGTTGTTAGCAGTTCAAGTGCAGATAGTTCCCTCTCTGACTAGACTATAGTATGTGCAATAGTTTTGCAACTGTCAGCAATAAGAACTAACTCACTGAAGCAAGTTTTAAGTAAGTTTGTTCCTGCTTTGCTTGAACTGCATGTGCGCTAGTCTGGCAGCAATCTACAGTTCGATTGCCAGTTAAGCTGACAGTACGATAGCTCCCTCCTCACATTACCGATGGTAATGCCGATAGCTCTGCAGCTTCCTCTTCTTTAACATCAATATATAATATAATATAGCTTCCCAACTGCAAGTGAACTACTTGTAAGTGTGTTTCTTCGGCTTGACCTCGCAGCAGGTTGCGTAGATCAAGTGCACACACACAATTTTCAGGTAACCTGAACAGTTTCCCGCCCTTTTCCGCGCGACACTCTCGCCGTCAGTCGCTTTGTCCTTTTGGCCGCACGAACCACGCAATAACGAGCGCGCGCTCGTTCTCATTCACCTGTTGTTAATTGACCTTTGTAAAATGTGCCCCCGCTCTCAACTTCCTCCTTCCCTCTTTTGGGTTCAATCGATGAGTCAAGGAATGCATGGTGTCGCATGATGTGGCAGGGTGTTGCATGCTGCTCTTGCTGCATAGTGCATGGTGGAAGGTTCTTTTTTTTTGTGTTAGGGGTGTGCGGCGACTCCTAATCGACGCGGGCTATAGACCATCTGTTTTTCCCCGCATAGCAACCTATTTGAACGTCCTTAGGCCTTAGTTCTTAATACCCGCTACACATAGGGTAGAAGGCTATAACAACCAAAAAAGTATGTGAGAGGCAGAAGGCAGCGTGGCAGATCCCACAAACTATACAAATATATTCTTAATCAGTATCAACAGTCCAGTCGATATAGACATGTCCGTCTGTCTGTCGTATGAAAACCTAAATCTCATAGACTATAATAACTAAGGCTACCCAATTAAGTGTCAATAAGTATTATTATTGCACTTAATTTTAAGCATAATGCAAGACAGTTCATTCTTGCTAAACACAATAACAATCAACGCCAAAATGATTACTTAAATTATTATTAACATAGAAATGATTTAGGAAATAATTTGTAGTAGCACAGTGAGTATGTATTATGCATACCAATTTTGGTTTCGTGCTTGTTTTCATCTTAATCTTAATCCCCGGTGCAAATAGATAAATGAACAGGAAAGAGAGGTTTCGAAAGAAGATTGTATATTTTAGATGAGGATTAAAAGTTTTGTTTGTGAACTATGTGTATTGAGGACACCCATCCATACTCATTAATTAGACAAACCAGTGACGTAAAGATCCTTTTTAAATAATATACATAATATACGCTGTATTCTGCTACTTGCAGCACCCAAGTTTGAGGACTATATGGCAGTCTGCGAGGCATATCGACCGTGCAGGAAGGGCACTGTCGAGTGGTTGGCAGCCATGAACGATGCCCAAAACAACGCGGGTAAGGCAGCAAGGCACTCCAAAGAAACTCGAAATATATTTTAATCGAAAAGCATATCAAGATTGTATATAAACATTGTGTTTTAGTTGTTGCTCGCTTTCCATGCTGGGCAACATTGACTCTCGCAACAAGATATTCAGATCAGGATAGTCGTTTTGGTGGGCTGGGTGGCGGGTATATCACAGTCGAGCCCCCATTTTTTTACTCGTAATCTATTCTATTTGGTGCAGAATTGAGAAATATTGCATGTATCACACAGCCCCACAAAAAAACGAGAGCAACAGTCGCGCAAAACGCGACAGTGGGATACACTTCGACCTATGTTCCCGTGTTGTTTAATTTGTTAAATTCATACACATATGCATATGCACATGCTTTGCAATTAATCCCGACAGATGGCGCTCGCGCTCGCCCGCCTCCCTTGTTAGCTGACAGAAGCACTTGGTTTTATGCTCATACTTTCTTAAATAACTTCTGTGTTTATTGTTCGATCGTATTGTAATTTGGAGACTACGTACATATTTCATTCAGCTTAGTATATGTTAAGGTCAGAAAATTAAAGCTTTTATACAGCGCTTACAAATTGAGTTCAAAAATTAAATTATTGATTTACGGGGGCGGTGGGCGTGGCACCTAACATTTGAAATAAACTTGATCAGCTTATAGTACATAGGAGTCTTCCTGCCAAATTTGGTAAGTCTAGCTTTTATAATAGCTGAGATCTGTGCGTTCACACAGACAGACAGACAGACAGACAGACGGACAGACAGACAGACATGGCTCAATCGACTCGGCTTGTGATCCTGAGCAAGAATATATATACTTTATGGGGTCTCCCACGCCTCCTTCTGCCTGTTACATACACTTGCACAAAGTTAGTATACCCTTTTTTGACCATTTTCAATGGTCGAAGGGTATAAAAAGTTTTTTGATCTGGGTAAGCGGCATATGTAGTTATATGTATTTTGGGTCGCTGAATCCGCTATTATAAATGCTAGAGACACGAAATTTGGAATGAAGGTTCCTATGTATTCGGCGCAGATCAAGTTTATTGCAAATGTTGGGTGCCATTTATGTATATAATAATTTAGTTTTTGAAATCAATTTGTAAGCGCTGTATAAAAGGTACAACTTTCTGAATTTAACATATACTAAGCTGAATGAATAATCTACGTATTCTTCAAATTACAGTCCGATCAGACAATAAACACAGAAGTTATTCAAGAAAGTATGAGCAATCCTTGTGCCAGCTAACAAGGGTGTCGGGCGAGTGCGAAACGCGAGCGAAATCTGTCGGGAATAATTTTAAAGCATGTGCATATGTACATGTGTATATGTGTACATACTAGAGATGGGAGCGGGCCTGTTTTTTGAGGCCCGGCCCGGCCCGGAACTTTATTAAAGGGGGCCCGGCCCGAACCAGACTCGAATTTTTGAGGCCCGGCCCGGCCCGGAACTTTTTTAAAGGGGGCCCGGCCCAAACCAGACTTGCATTTTTGAGGCCCGGCCCGGCAAGGAACTTTTTTAAAGGGGGCCCAGCCGGCCCGGCCCGAACCAGACTCGAATTTTTGAGGCCAATATCGTGCTTTCAAGCACGCCGGGCGTTCCGGGCTTTTACCCCTAGGCCCGGGGCCCGCGGTAAGAGGCCCGGTAGCTGGTTTTAGGCCCCAGGCCTAAAATTCGAAAGGAAACACCGCCCTCCCCCGTTAAGGTGTCTCCTTCTTCTACCGTCCTCCACGACCCTCTTGTGCGACCATAGTTTGCTTTTTTACTTCTTGAGAATCACACAAGTTAGTATACCCTTTTTTGACCATTTTCAATGGTCGAAGGGTATAAAAAGTTTTTTGATCTGGGTAAGCGGCATATGTAGTTATACATATGTATTTTGGGTCGCTGAATCCGAATCCGAGGTAAGAATTTCGCCATCACGTCTGGACTTCGACATAACCTCACAAAACTGAAAAACCTTAAAATATCCCCCAAAAGATATAGAATCCTGATCTGAGCATGCGATATATGTTTTAACATGTATTTTGTCCTTCTAAGTCCGAATCCGAGGTCAAAATATACGTAGCACTTCTGAGTTTCGACTTAACCTCAAAAAACTCGACAAATTTTTGAAGCCCCAAAAAATAATGGGGGGTCAATAGCCAATATTAATGTACCCTTTGCAAAGCTACAGTCGAGTGTGCTCGACTTTGATATACCTATCGTATCCTATCATATCTCAGCTATATGTTAAAGTAATCTAATGTTAAACAGATGAAACCGTCTGACGAAATGATTCGTAGAAGTTGATCCGTATATGCGTTGATTGTTTTATACATTACTTATAAATATTATATTGAAGTAACATATATAGTGCAATTTTTGCAGTTAAACTGTACAATATACGTAACAAACATTACCATAAGTGTCTTCAAATTATTTTGGGGCAAAAGGGCTTTCCTTTAGTTTTCCCGCAGTTGTGTTACATACAGATGTTTGTATGTCTGCGTAAAGACGAGAGTGCCACCTGTTCCCACGTCTTTGGCCTCTCTTCGAAAGAACCAACAGTCTGAGTCGCAACCACTATTACAACCTGCACCCGGTACCCCTTAAAGACTACACCCGGACAGCTTGTGCTCTAACGTGGCGGGAAAATAGAGAGAGAGAGAGAGGGACAGATAGAGAGAGGGTGAGACAAGAGCTAAATGTTATAAAGTTAAAGAATGATCCGAAGCTAAGTCGCGGACGGTCATAGCCACGAAGCCGGGTCGAAGCCAAGGCCCCTCTCAGAGGAGAGAATGGTTCTCTCGCGTATGCTCTCCTAACTCCTCGCTAACCTCGCGTAATCATACATTCAATTTGAAAATAAAAGTGGGAAAATAAAAACGTATTTTCACACACTTACGCTGAATATAATGGAAGACGTCACGAAAACGGGAAAATAGACCCAAGGTCAGTAGCGTGGGAAGACTTAAGGCAAAGCATAGCAGACGAATACATACAAAAGCCACTGTTTTGAGTCTTGATCTTCACTTTGTATAAAGACCAGGCTATACATTGTACTATATAACACACATTTGAAATTAATTGAAGAGTCTTCCTGGTGTCTAAGAGTGTCTCCTTTGCTGATCATTAAGTATTTAAGTATTCATGTCCTTTTGAAATAGAATTCTAGACTCACCGTTAACTTGTGGGTCAGTGTACAAGAAGATTAATCACTCATGGTTATAGCATATTCGATAAATGATACACGCACTGAACTCAATTAGTATTTTTATTGAAAACTCTGTTGATCGCTCATTATTTCTTGTATTTTAACTCATCATATGATAATCACTGTTTAACTGAGCATACATATATGTATGTACAATATATATCGCGCAAATATGTACCGTGTACAGCACTTGCTATATCAGAGATTGCTATATCGTTTACTACAGATAGGTCTCCCTCGGCAAGTGGCAAGAGGATAAGTGAACCGTACTCAGAGAATTCTTGAACAAAACTGTTTCGTTCCGTGGCTGTAGCGTTGCTCCACAAGCTACACTCAAAACCAGGTTTGAGCTCAACGATCAAGAGAGAGACTTCGTATTCAATGTCAGCTTCGGCTCGGGCTTCGCAACTCGTTACGGTTGGTCGATTGCCTTTGCACTCAAACGAAGCGACTAATCGGCTCTACGCGTGACTCTCTCACGCACACACTTACGCAAGTGCTCTCTACCTGACGCGATCATGGACTGAGAGAGAGACAGAGAGAGAGAGAGACTCTTTGCGTGTGTGTGGGTGTGTGAAGGAACTCGTTCATATGAGTAAAGCTATTTACAATGTGTGTGCATATAACACAATGAGAGTTACTCGTACAGATTCAGCTACGCACACACCTACATACATATACGTGTATGTACACTTATATAAGGCATGGTATGGTACATACAATACATATATTCGTATGGTACCTACCTACTATAGAGTGTGAGCTTGGTACACTCATCTATGTCTGGGTCGTTGATTTCTTCTCTTCATATGTGGCTTATGACTTTGTCTCCCCAACTCTGTGGACTACTATACTATATACATATGCATGTATGTATGTGTATATGCATGTACAATATATATGTGCATATGTATATGTAAATCTTTACTTGTTGAAGTAGTAATAAAAAGTTGTTCAACTATTCAACTAATTTCCCGCCCTCAACCCCCAACAGTTTTCATTTTTTATTTACTTTTCGCTCTACAGGTTGACACATTGAGCGCTACACAAACACAGAAATGTGTAATAAATATACATACACACATATATGTATGCACAAGTCTGATCTGTGTGTACACTATTTGCATGCTTTATCATAATTGGTACCCAAGTACATATACTTTGTACCTTTTTTGTACTTTTCAAAATTCAAAAATCGTAAATGTAAATGTAAATTCAAAAATTGTAAATCAAAAATGTACTTTTCAAATAATATATTTATAATATGTATATATATATATATATGAGTGTATATATACTGTATGTTTTGGGCGGAAGGTAACTTAATTAATGCAATGTAAAATAATAGAGTTGATGAAAGAAATTGTGGTAGAGTATTGAAATTAGACAAATCACATACAGAACACCTTAAAATATTCCATTTTAAGTCGCGTAATAATAAATAAATAATAAATAAACATTAAATACATACTTATAATACAACAAATGGTAATAGGATTTAATAGTTAAACATAACGGGAGCAACAGTCGAGCGGCACACGACAGTCGGATGCCCTTTGACAGATGGCGCTCGAGCTTCGCGTTCGATTTTCTGTTAGCTTGTTAACTGACACAAGCACTTGGCGTTATGCTCGTACTGCACTTTCTTGCATAACTTCTGTGTTTATTATTCGATTATTATTTGGAGAATACGTAGACAATTCATTCAGCTTAGTATATATTAAACCCCGAAAACTGTATCTTTTATACAACACTTACAAATTGAGTTTAAAAAGTCAATTATTGAGCGGTGGGCGTGGCACCTAACATTTTAAATAAACTTGATTAGCGTATAGTACAGGAATATTGCTGCAAAATTTGGTAACTCTAGTTTTTATAATAGCTGAGATCTGTGCGTTCACACAGACAGACACAGACATCGACTCGGCTAGCGATGCTGAACAAGAATATATACACTTTATGTGGTCTGCCACGCCTTTCTGCCTGTTACATACATTTGCACAAAGTTAGTATACCCTTTTTGACCATTTTCAATGGTCGAAGGGTATAAAAAGAATGAGAAATATGTTTATATCCGCTCCGAAATCTATATATCTATATCTATATCTATATCTATATCTATATCTATATCTATATCTATATCTATATCTATATCTATATCTATATCTATATCTATATCTATATCTATATCTATATCTATATCTATATCTATATCTATATCTATATCTATATCTATATCTATATCTATATCTATATCTATATCTATATCTATATCTATATCTATATCTATATCTATATCTATATCTATATCTATATCTATATCTATATCTATATCTATATCTATATCTATATCTATATCTATATCTATATCTATATCTATATCTATATCTATATCTATATCTATATCTATATCTATATCTATATCTATATCTATATCTATATCTATATCTATATCTATATCTATATCTATATCTATATCTATATCTATATCTATATCTATATCTATATCTATATCTATATCTATATCTATATCTATATCTATATCTATATCTATATCTATATCTATATCTATATCTATATCTATATCTATATCTATATCTATATCTATATCTATATCTATATCTATATCTATATCTATATCTATATCTATATCTATATCTATATCTATATCTATATCTATATCTATATCTATATCTATATCTATATCTATATCTATATCTATATCTATATCTATATCAATATATATATATATATCTATATCTATATTTATATCTATATCTATATCAATATCTATATCTACACCTGTATATATTTTTATACCCTTCGACCATTGAAAATGGTCAAAAAAGGGTATACTAACTTTGTGCAAATGTATGTAACAGGCAGAAGGAGGCGTCGGATACCCCATAAAGTATATATATTCCTACTCAGGATCACAAGCCGAGTCGATTGAGCCATGTCTGTCTGTCTGTCTGTCTGTCTGTCTGTCTGTGTGAACGCACAGATCTCAGTTATTATAAAAGCTAGAGTTACCAAATTTGGCAGGAAGACTCTTGTGTACTATAAGCTGATCAAGTTTATTTCAAATGTTAGGTGCCACGCCCACCGCCCCCGCAAATCAATAATTTAATTTTTGAACTCAATTTGTAAGCGCTGTATAAGAGATACAACTTTCTGACTTTAACACATACTAAGCTGAATGAAATATCTACGTAGTCTCCAAATTACAATCCATTTGGACAATAAACACAAAAGTTATTTAAGAAAGTATGAGCATAAAACCAAATGCTTCTGTCAGCTAAGAAGACCAGCGGCGAGCGCGAGCGCCATCTGTTGGGAATAATTGTAAAGCATGTGCATATGCATATGTGTATAAATTTAACAAACTGAACTACACGGGAACATAGGTCATCCCACTGTCGTGTGCTGCGCGACTGTTGCTTTTCTTACTGGTTATATCTATATCTATATTTATATCTACACTTGTATATATTTCTATTTCTATATCTATACATCTATATCTAAATCTACACTACTATATCTATACATCTATATCTATACATATGTATATACATCTATATACATATAAACATATATAAATACTAAACATGATCATAGCAAGGTACAAGTTAGCACTGCTATAATGACGCAGTATTATACTCATACATAGCTATAAGTAAGTAATCATAGACCGGACAGTGCACTCACTCATTCTGTCAGATCTTCAACTTCCCTGGCTTACCAGTATACATACATATCTACCTAGCTTGCCTGTGCAGGTGTACTAGCTGATAGACGATGGCGCGTGCCAAGCAAACGGAGCAACGACTACCGTTGCAAACCACTGTATAGTACAACGCAGAAGCCGATGGCAACTCGGTTGGAGTGGGGAAGAGGGCAGGAGGAAAGAGAGAGCATAGAGAGGCAGAGCAGATCACTGAACCATCACCGAATCTCACTCGTAGCACAGTATGCTCACAGTGTGTCTAACGAGTTGTCGGAAACACAATATGCTGTATGTTTTAAGTACCCTGTGCCCCTTTTAGTTGACGTTTGAATTTGTTCAACTCTGTTTATACCCTTCGAAAAGGCTTTTAAAATTGACTGAAAATTGACTGGCTTATTGTCTGTACATCTCTCTGTGTGAACGTCCAGATCTCAGCGAGAGAGACAACATTTGGCATAAAAGTCCCTGCATTTGTTGAACAGATCATGTGTATTTAAACATAAATAAAATACTAGCATATTCGGATAAAAAATTAAAGCAAACCCTGCTCTTCTATATTCTATATTCAATACAATACATTAAAGCCTGAGACTAATTCTGCAAAATCAAAAGGAGCTAAAGAAATATTAAAACAAACTAAACCTATAGAAAATAAAATAATTAAAAATCATAAATAAATTTGATAATAATAAAAATAAAGTAAATGCTAATTTCCAATTAAAACGAGAGCAACAGTCGCGCAAAACGCGACAGTGGGATACCCTTCGACCTATGTTCCCATGTAGTTTAATTTGTTAAATTCATACACATATGCATATGCACATGCTTTACAATTATTCCCAACAGATGGCGCTCAGATGGTTTTATGCTCATACTTTTTATACCCTTCGACCATTGAAAATGGTCAAAAAGGGTATACTAACTTTGTGCAAATGTATGTAACAGGCAGAAGGAGGCGTGGGAGACCCCATAAAGTTTATATATTCTTGCTCAGGATCACAAGCCGAGTCGATTGAGCCATGTCTGTCTGTCTGTCCGTCTATCCGTCTGTCTGTGTGAACGCACAGATCTCAGCTATTATAAAAGCTAGAGATACCAAATTTGGCAGGAAGACTCCTGTGTACTATAAGCAGATGAAGTTTATTTCAAATGTTAGGTGCCACGCCCACCGCCCCCACAAATCAATAATTTAATTTTTGAACTTAATTTGTAAGCGCTGTATAAAAGATACAACTTTCTGACTTTAACATATACTAAGCTGAATGAAATATCTACGTAGTCTCCAAATTACAATCCGATCGGACAATAATGACAGAAGTTATTTAAGAAAGTATGAGCATAAAACCAAGTGCTTCTGTCAGGTAACAAGGGAGGCGGGCGAGCGGCATCTGTCGGGATTAATTTCAAAGCATGTGCATATGCATACGTGTATGAATTTAACAAATTAAACTACGCGGGAACATAGGTCGAAGGGTATCCCACTGTCGCGTTTTGCGCGACTGTTGCTCTCGTTTTTTAACTCAATTTGTAAGCGCTGTATGAAAGCTACAACATTCTGACTTTAACATATACTAAGCTGAATGAAATATCTACGTAGTCTCCAAATTACAATCCGATCGGACAATAAACACAGAAGTTATTAAGGAAAGTATGAGCATAAAACCAAGTGCTTCTGTCAGCTAACAAGGGAGGCGGGCGAGCTCGAAGCGCGAGCGCCATCTGTCGGGATTAATTTCAAAGCATGTGCATATGCATATGTGTATGAATTTATCAAATTAAACTACACGGGAACATAGGTCTAAGGGTATCCCACTGTCGCGTTTTGCGCGACTGTTGCTCTCGTTTAAATAACATTTGTGTTTATTGTCCGATCGGATTGTAATTTGGAGAATACGTAGATATTTCATTCAGCTTAGCATATGTTAAATTCATAATAAATAAATAATAAATAAACATTAAATACATACTTATAATACAACAAATGGTAATAGGATTTAATAGTTAAACATAACGGAAGCAACAGTCGAGCGGCACGCGACAGTCGGATACCCTTTGACATAAGTTCCTATGTATGTACACATATACATACATAAGCATATGCTTCCAAATTATTCTCGACAGATGGCGCTCGAGCTTCGCGTTCGATATTCTGTTAGCTTGTTAACTGACACAAGCACTAGGCGTTATGCTCGTACGGCACTTTCTTGCATAACTTCTGTGTTTATTATTCGATTATTATTTGGAGAATACGTAGACAATTCATTCAGCTTAGTATATATTAAAGCCCGAAAACTGTATATTTTATACAACACTTACAAATTGAGTTTAAAAATTCAATTATTGAGCGGTGGGCGTGGCACCTAACATTTTAAATAAACTTGATTAGCGTATAGTACAGGAATATTGCTGCAAAATTTGGTAACTCTAGTTTTTATAATAGCTGAGATCTGTGCGTTCACACAGACAGACACAGACATCGACTCGGCTAGCGATGCTGAACAAGAATATATACACTTTATGTGGTCTGCCACGCCTTTCTGCCTGTTACATACATTTGCACAGACGGACAGACAGACAGACATGACTCAATCGACTCGGCTTGTGATCCTGAGCAAGATTATATATACTTTATGGGGTCTCCGACGCCTCCTTCTGCCTGCTACATACATTTGCATAAAGTTAGTATACCCTTTTATGACCATTTTCAATGGTCGAAGGGTATACAAATAAATGATAATAAAATTAATACTAATCTAACTTTACGTTTACAGCTCGTAAATAGAGCATAATTAGAATTAGAAGATCAACCTGCTAGTATTACAGTACATTAATTGCAGCCAGAATAATCCCCGAATCATTTTGGTGTATATATACATATATATATTCTTGGTCCGCATCAACAGAGTTGAATTAGCCATGTCCGTCTGTCCGTTCGCATGCTAAACACAAACTAGTGTCTCAGTTTCAAAGCTACCTTGATGAAACTAGGCACACATACATACTTCTTTTTGCATCAGTTTCATATATCGTATAGCTGCCATATAACTTATCGGCTAATTTTAGTTATTTTAATAATAATATATGTATATAATAATATATAATATATAATATTATATATATATAACGAGAGCAACAGTCGCGCCAAACGCGACAGTGGGATACCCTTCGACCTATGTTCCCGTGTAGTTTAATTTGTTAAATTCATACACATAAGCATATGCACATGCTTTGAAATTAATCCCGACAGATGGCGCTCGCATTTCGCGCTCGCCCGCCTCCCTTGTTAGCTGACAGAAGCACTTGGTTTTATGCTCATACCTTCTTAAATAACTTCTGTGATTATTGTCCGATCGGATTGTAATTTGGAGACTACGTAGATATTTCATTCAGCTTAGTATATTTTAAAGTCAGAAAGTTGTATCTTTTATACAGCGCTTACAAATTGAGTTCAAAAATTAAATTATTGATTTGTGGGGGCGGTGGGCGTGGCACCCAACATTTGAAATAAACTTGATCTGCTTATAGTACACAGGAGTCTTCCTGCCAAATTTGGTAACTCCAGCTTTTATAATAGCTGAGATCTGTGCGTTCACACAGACAGACGGACAGACAGACAGACATGGCTCAATCGACTCGGCTTGTGATCCTGAGCAAGAATATATATACTTTATGGGGTCTCCGACGCCTCCTTCTGCCTGTTACATTCATTTGCAAAGTTAGTATACCCTTTTTTGTCCATTTTCAATGGTCGAAGGGTATAAAAATGAAGAATTTTGTATTGTTTTTCGATATAACTTAACTTATCGGTGTCAATTAAAGACAGACTGCAAACAACGTACATATATTTCCATTTTATTAAACTACATTCATCAGTTCCAAATAAAGATGTGCATAAAAAGGTTGTGTATGACCAGCGAATTGAGTAATAATAGCTGTCAAAGAATACATGAACAAAGTTTTGCAATTCTGCAACATTTTATACAAATAACTAGTATATCTATCTGTATACTATATGTATATATAGAATGATCGGAGAATATAAAGAACCTGCAAGGGTATACAACTTTCTGCATGCCCAAACTAGTGTGTCTTGCTGGTAATTTTCCAGATATCGCAATCAAACTAATCAAGTTTATTTTCAATTTCGGATGCCACTAAAGACTTCTAAATAAAGATCTTTTTACATGAAATGGTCACTCTACCAATTCAACTACCCCTATATATATTTTAAAATTTGACTTAAAGAAGAAATGCATATAAAAAGACGGCAAGGTAATGGTTTCGGGCCTGAAACGCGCTGTTTTTTATATAACATAAATTAGTTTCAACGCTCAGCAACTTGGTATATAATAAGTTTTCTATGATCATACCTTTCTTAGCATATCCCGCGCTTTATATACAGAACACCTGTTTGTCGCTTGCAACCGTGACGCGAGCGATACAAGTATAATAAAAAACCACCCCAATATGCGTTAGTTTGTTTTCATTTCTTACCTTTTTTATTCTCTTCTCCCTCCTCCTTCTTGTCAGCCTGCCTGCCTTCCTTCCTTCCTTCCTTAGTTTATGCCATCCATGCATCGTTCCTTGGGAATGTGGGCCGAAATAGCTCAAACAAAATAAGGGCCAGAAGATCGGGGGTTCAACGATCTGTTCTGCAAGTACACTTGGCAACGAGGAAAGGAGGCATGCCGAAAGTTTTATACCCTTGCAGGTTCGTATCTCCTCCGATCGTTTTGATATTTTGGTCATCTTTCGATAATGGGAGTGACACCTGTTTGAGCTGGAAAAAATAATAGAAATAAGCCACTGGACCGCGTAATTTTGGAATTTTTATACCCTTCGACCATTGAAAATGGTCAAAAAAGGGTATACTAACTTTGTGCAAATGTATGTAACAGGCAGAAGGAGGCGTGGCAGACCCCATAAAGTATATATATTCTTGCTCAGGATCACAAGTCGAGTCGATTGAGCCATGTCTGTCTGTCTGTCCGTCTGTCCGTCTGTCTGTGTGAACGCACAGATCTCAGCTATTATAAGAGCTAGAGTTTCCAAATTTGGCATGAAGACTCCTGTGTACTATAAGCTGATGAAGTTTATTTCAAATGTTAGGTGCCACGCCCACCGCCCCCACAAATCAATAATTTAATTTTTGAACTCAATTTGTAAGCGCTGTATAAAAGATACAACTTTCTGACTTTAACATATACTAAGCTAAATGAAATATCTACGCAGTCTCCAAATTACAATCCGATCGGACAATAATCACAGAAGTTATTTAAGAAAGTCTGTCAGCTAACAAGGGAGGTGGACTAGCGCGAAGCGCAAGCGCCATCTGTCGGGATTAATTTCAAAGCATGTGCATATGCATATGTGTATGAATTTAACAAATTAAACTCCACGGAAACATAGGTCGAAGGGTATCCCACTGTCGCGTTTTGCGCGACTGTTGCTCTCGTTTTAAATTAAATTATTGATTTGTGGGGGCGGTGGGCGTGGCACCTAACATTTGAAATAAACTTCATCAGCTTATAGTACACAGGAGTCTTCCTGCCAAATTTGGTAACTCTAGCTTTTATAATAGCTGAGATCTGTGCGTTCACACAGACAGACCGACAGACAGACATGGCTCAATCGACTCGGCTTGTGATCCTGAGCAAGAATATATATACTTTATGGGGTCTCCCACGTCTCCTTCTGCCTGTTACATACATTTGCACAAAGTTAGTATACCCTTTTTGACCATTTTCAATGGTCGAAGGGTATAATAACCAATTTTGTAAATATATTTTGTTAAATTCAGCTATTACACAAAGAATAGATCACGGAGCTCACTGCACATAAAATATGTAGCGCGAAATATTGTCAAAGTTCTTCCTTATCTTTGGATTTAATGGCTCCAACTAAGTGCTCTATCGGATTTAAGTGCGGGAATGCGGCTGGCTACTCAAATATGGCGTCATTGGTGAAATTTTATATGCATATTGTTTTTTATATCTTATTAAATATATACGATACGTTCCGCAACAAGTGTTACTTAGAAATTATACCCTTCTACTTGTTGATTAAAACTTCCTTTTCACATACCATATTCTTCATATTTTTATATAAAATTTTATATAAGATCCAAGGGTGCTATGCCGCAACATAATTTTACCAACTAGAGAAGTAGAGCTGGAAAAAATATCGACGATATAACGATACATCGACATTTTTAAATTTTTGGAAATATCAAAGTTTTTAAACATCGATGTTCATATTCAGCTGAGAATTTTATATGGGAAATCAGGACTTTTCGAAGGCTATATCTTCTAAACTAAGCCGAAAACAAAAAATTAAAACATTATATTTTCGACTTATCTCGTCGAGATTTATAAGGATCAATCATCAGATCTTGACCCCTCGGAAACTGCAATCCGTCTTTTGATTAATTCATTTCATATACAATATAAATTAACAGCTTGCGCTCTAAGAAACTTCGATATATGTATACATCGATGTTTTTCCAGTTCTACAGAGAAGTATGAACGATAAAATCGAGTTCATATCGATAATAATTAGACATTTAAACGATGTTTTTAATTGATATTGATGCGTGCCGCAACAGGGCATAACTTGGAATTAATACCCTTTTTAGAAACCAAGAAGCACACTTCTATTTGTTAAATTTAAACTTTATATTTACATACCATGTTCTTCATATGAAATATAATATTTTATCATACATGTATTTATATATCGGATATGGGTATGTGTATAAATACATTTGAACCGGAAAAGATCTTGCTTGAACACATACATATATACATACAAATAAAACCTACATAGAGCGGGAGAAAAACAGAGTGAGAGAGAGAGCGAATGCATGCCTGTATTTGTATCTGTAGTAAATCTGTATGTATGTATGTGTTGAAGATAGCGCTTGCTCTTTATTTGAACAATCGGAATTCATATGTTTTCGGTATGAAATTCGGTATTTCAATCGTGGCTCGTGGCTTTTCACGGTCCGCAGGCCAACCGAGACTGCCGTTTCTTTTGCTTCTCGACTGTTGCTTTTGCTGTAGTTTTAGCTGTTGCCATTATAAGCCACTGTCTTGTTGTTGTTTTTTTTGTTGCTTTTATCGTCATTATTGCTGCCACTAAATACATATGTATGTACAAACCCATACACACATACCCATTCATATGAGTCCCGCACAGGGGAATTAAACTTTGTCATGAACAGTTCTCCCAAGCTTCAAGTCAAAAAAAAGGCAAAGCTGCTCTTTGAAAAAAGCTAGAAAAGGACAGAAAATATTGTTTTATGAATATGGCAATATATGTTATGAAATATAAATAAATAAACTATAAATATTTATTTACGTAAAGCATTTTAAACGAACATTCGCGCTCGATTTATAAATTCTAAAATATCCCAGTAGTGTTGGTATAAAACACTATTCGGTGATATATTTATCAAGAATTTTTTATAGAATTTTGAAATAAAATAAAATTTAATTCCGGGTAGACGATATTTTAGATCTAATGCCGTGGAGATTGCAACACGAGAGATCTAGTTGGAAAATAGCTAAATTGGCAGCACTGGTTATGAAACGTGCAACACGAAAATGTCTGTAAGTTCTGAATTTTCGTCTGATTTCTAACTTACATATGTACCTTATGGCTTGTTCGTTATGTCAAGTAAAAAGAAAGATCTTTATATACATTTTCACCGGTTGTACCTATTACAATTTTACATACATGTAGATATATTTATCATACAACAAAAAGTAGAAATATTGATATTTATTCCTTACACTGATCAAGTTTATTTTTTTCAATTTTGGATGCCATACTTACGGCAAGATCTTTCGATATTCGATTAGATTAATATTCGATTCAAAAAATATTGATTTAATCGAACAAATATGTTTTCAAATACATTTTTATTTTTCGGCTGTTTCGCCTATCAATAAGCTATATCGATTCGTCCCAAAAATAATAAAATAAAAAACGATTTATTGCTAGATTTTGATACGATAAAAAACGATATTTTCAATCACCAATAACCAACTTTATGGAAGAATCGTTATTTGGTAAAGGTTAAATAGCTGCATACAGAAAATAATAAAATTATATTAATTTTATTATTACTTCCCTGTCGGATTTTAAAGGTTATTAAAATTTCTGCGTACCAAAGGAATCTATTTTGTACTCCAAATTTCGGTTTAGCTGGCTAAATGTATATGTGTAGGAAAATACATGCTAAGCATCATTTATGAACATATATTTATGTATGTATGTACATATGTATGTGCATACATATGCATATGCAACACTGAATGCATAAACACAACCAGACATATTCATGTACGAATGTTTGTACATACATACATATATGTATGTATACACAGGTGAGTATGTGTATAGGAAATGAGGCAACGAACCGTAATTCCTCAAACCACTAATACAATCTAAAACTCAGTGGCACACTATGGACCCTTGGCTATAAAGCTGTAAACTCTCCACTTTATTTATAGAACTTTTATGGAACTATGAGAATTACATTAAAAAAGAATCAAATATGATGTACATACACACATTCATATGTATGTATGTACATACATATGTATAGATGAATCTATATTTTTGTGTACATATGCATGTAGATTAACGTATTTTATATTTATAAAAGCATTCATAATTATTGTTGAATATAAACATATGAATATTTTGCATACGAACATACAACAAATATTAATACATATGTATGTACTATTTACATACATTTGTGCATTGTACATTCCATAGAGTAGATAATATACAGTTATGTGAATGTACAGACATTTATATATATATGTATGTATGTATATTTATATATAATTATGTTTATACAGAAATATGTGCATATATGAACGTATTGTTGTGTTATACAGCATTGACAACGTGACGTCACAGCGTGATCGACTTTTGAATTTGACGCACAACCTTTTTATTTGATTGGTGCATGCGCAGCTACCAGGGTTACATTAAATACTTCGGAATGCTTATGCATCCGATAAATTATTGATAATTGCTATTGAAATAACATAAAACTTAATACTTATTAATCTATAAATTTATATTATAAGCAAACTATTTATGTTTTTAATCCACACGTAATTTTTTAATTTTTATTAAATCATTTTGCCTTGTTCTGAGTGACCAATTATTTTCATTTTTCATAGCATTGAGCTTCTGTCATACGTATTAGCCCCCTAAAGTATGCAAACACAAAAATTATTTCAATTTTAATATCGTAATATTTCCAAAACATTCATAAAAATTCGTAGTCATTACCAATTGATTTATTTATTATGCAACTATTATTTTTCAACTGTATGTTTTTATAGATATATGTTGCACTACTAGGAGTGCTTACTGTACCAGCTGTTCGCGACGACTGCGCCAACTCGTTCGCAATTCGTATTCGTTCGTTATTCAATTTTTATTTAGTCCGTTAACATCAAGCTGAATAAACGTTATTTTGGCATAGTAACTACAAAAATGCGACAACCCAATTAATTCATAAAATCAAAGAAACGTGTTATTTATAAATCCTATAATGTGCAAGGGCAATGATAAGTGTTTATAATGTTAATCAAATTAACAAAATTAATCAACGATCTTAAATAAACGTTTAAAAATAACAAATTTTATGTAAGTAACTGTTATTACTCATGTGTATTTACATATGTATGTATGTACATATGTACCGTATATGCCTGCTGCATTTGGCAAACAAAATTCCCTCAATATATTACGACAACAACAACAAAAACCAAATTTACTGTCAGAACAGCTCCAGACAAAGTGTCTCCAATGCTGTGTCTTTGTATGTGTTGATATTCCCCTGTATGTGTGTGTGTACGTGCTAGTGTTCTTCAGTGTTGCCACGTCGGCTTTTTTCCCGTAAAATCTGACTTTTTTCAAAATCGAATAGCGGCACAAACTTGAAAAAGGCGGGGAGAGAAATTTAAGTTGTTTAATCAGCGAAATTTAAACCGATTTTATTTTTGTTAATACTGGTAAAAACCCTTTTTATTTTCGACTTTTTTATAATTTCAGCTTTCTTTTTTAATCGAATCTAGCTTTTCTTCGCTCAAAAAATGCTGGCAACTGCTGGAGTGTTCTTAGTGTGCGTGAGTCTGTGTATACTGTACACTTGAATGTACTTCTATGGCATCGGTATTGATGACAAGCAAAGTGTGCAAGCCAAAAAAAAAATAAAGTTATTTATACTAAATTCTAGTTAATTCTTTACATTTATTTAACTCCAGTGAACCCTAGAATTTAATGTACATTGCTACAGTTCTAGTATTTAAATTATTTCGCAAGAGATAACACTAACACACATATACATATACATACATACACATGTATATGCACATAAGAAGCAGTAATTTAAAAGATTCGATTGTGTCATCCTCTCTTTAAGCACGCACTCCCATACATACACATACACATGTACATATGCCATAGTGTCTCACTGTGGTTTCCCCTTTCCGCATCACAGCGCTGGGCACTTAAATTGGCGTCGTCTGGTCGCATCCTTTAGTCTGGCAGTCGTTACAAATGGTTTGTCTGTATGAAAGGGTAATTATGTGTGTTTGCTTACTATGTATTTATTTTACATACATACATACATACATACATGAGTACATAGATACATACGTATACAGTTGGAACAGTTTGTTCTGTGGCAGAACAACCTTTCATTAATACCCGATGCGAATTAGTCTGAGTCTGAAACATAGAAAGTTAGCCAAGAACATATACAGTTAGTCAAGTAACTCTTTACACATATGTATGTATGTAAATAACATTAAAGAAAGTAAAGAGTTACTTGACTGTAAGTTCGCAGCTATAATACTGCCTCGTCAAACTCGTCATAATATCGCGCGATCTTATGACTCTTAAGGACGACATAAGTTCGCCAAGATAGAAACGACATTATTCCGCGGCAGGTGAACTTATGTCGTCCTTAAGTTTCATAAGATCGCGCGAACTTATAGCTGCCATAGGAACAATCATCTGAAATGATTGGGACTATTCCTAATATTCGAAATAACTTAACTTATTAATGCCAATTAAAGTTAGACGGTATTCGAACTATTACTATTTAATTCTGCACCATTATACATATATAATGTGGAGATAATCCATTAATGTTTTAATTATTTATAACACTCTTTTGAACTTTTACAATGGTCTCTCTTAGTTCTCTTAAACGATATTGACACTCTCCCGCTCCCCTTGCGTTATACAACACTGTCCAATCGATAGGGTTTACGATAACTAAATAAACTTATGATAGTGTATCGACTAAGGTCACACTTAACAACATAAGACTTACCATAATAGAGTATAACTTAACAATAACAAGTAATGTTTACTGACCATACTGAGTATTTCTGACCATTGTGAAGTTGCACAAAGTTTGGTATAATCGAATTGTTTAATTCAGGTATTTGTTGTTTTATTACCTGTTTAGCAATCAGTGAGATGACGGAGATGCCTTGCAATTACCACAATCAAAGATTCTACAGAAGTAACAGCTACCAAGGCTAAAGATGATATTTGATTTGGAGAAACAACCGCAAGGGGCGGCATCCACAGAATTCTCTGTCGGCAGCAGATGCTTCTACAATTGTAGCTGCTTCTGCTGCCTTCAAGGATGCTGTGTTGATGTCTGCTGCTGTTGTTGTTGCTGTGGCTTCTATCAGTCAAAAGCGCAAACCAACACAGCCGTGACAATCGATGATAATCGAGCCGATATCGTAAGTGGCTCGAAAGTGCTGTCAAACAACAGCAAAAGTGGAAGCAAAAAGTTTCTGTTGGCCCTGGTGGTTTCTCTGAGCTGCCGTTGGGTGACCACACTCGGCACGTTGCTCAGCAATTATTTAATCCTGCACCAGAACCGGCTGGCCGGTAGCATGGCCAAGGTCAGTGTAGAGACTCCGTCGGGCAGCATGGCAACAGCAACAGGCACGACAGATAACAGCAACAGCAGCAACTGTAGTGGTAAAATCAGCAATACTTCCTACGACATCACAATTGATCAACAACTAAAGAACAATCTATGCAAAATGTTGTGCAATAATCGCAAGGGGAAGCGCAGACGACGTCGACGCCGTCGTCGCCGACGACGCCGGTATAACAATAATAACAATAACAACAACAACAATCGGCAGCAGCGAGTACAGCAGCAGCTGGCCGCCTTAAAGCGGCATAACATCTACACATGTGTATCGACAGATCTCCATAGCATTACACTGAAGAAAGGCTGCGCCTCATCATCATCCACAACTCCCGCCTTGCGTAGCCCTTGTTTCAAGCCAGTCAAACGAGGTCGAGCTAATCTTATATGGCTGCTAATCGGACTCTTCTGGCTGGAGGTGAAGCTTATCAATTGCAATGCAATCGCTAACAGCGGTGGCTATGTATCAAACCTGATCATGCCAAAGGGTTGCACGTTGTGCCAGGTTGAAGAAGGCGATCTCTACACCGTTAAAGGTAAGTCCCGGTTTGAATTCAAAGTAGAAATCTAACAACTAGATTGATTGTCAGTTGAAGAAGAAAACACAGTTACTCTATGTTACAATGGGAAGCTATGGCGATCTGGCAACCCTCTTAGAATTATTTAAATATTCACTTTTAATGGATATCGATATCCTTTTAATCATCGCTTAATCCTTCTCTTTCGATTTCTAACTGTCAAGTACAGACAACACGTGCTGCTCCGTAACTTTGTCAACCTTATACATTTAATCAGAATAAATGTTAAGCATCAAACACCATCCATTCCATTTGATTCCATAAAGTGTCTTACAAAACTCATGTTTACAACAAAGCTAATATACTGGCGAAAGCAGAAGAGTATTTCTATCCGCGAAATAGAAATTAAAGTTCCTTTAGTGCCCCAGACAGCAGATCACTTAGTTAGAGTATATCTGGTATATGCTCTTAAAAGAAGTGTGTCGCCAGCAAGCATTCTCTCGGGGTTAACCATATAAGTTCGATCCGTCCAGGCAAAGTTATGGATTTACTTAGCAAAACTATACTGGACAGACTGGAACAAAAACTAATAATAATTTGTAGTAAACATATTAATATGAGTACAATACTTAAATATATAACACTTTACATTTACACAGATAGCCCACATACAGACTACAAAAACAGCAACAACAACAACAACAATAACAATAACAACAAGAACAATAACAATAACAACTACTTCTACAAAATTAAAGCAAATCGCAATCAAAACAATAACAATAAGTATAATTATTATAATAGTAATAATAATAACAATAATAAAAATAAATACAATAATATTAATATTAATAATAATAATAATAATTTCAATAACGACAAAACTCAATATAATAATAATTTTAATAATAATAACTATAATAGTAATAATAATAAATTTAATAATTATATAATGCTTAGTGATCAGATCCGTTTGGAGTCGATAAAACGACAGATATTGACGAAACTGGGTCTCACACACAAGCCAAATGTGTCACAGCCAATGCCAAAGCAGTTCATCTGGGAGACCCTCTACCGTGCGGAGGGTGGCTGGATGGTGGGCGGAGGAGAAGGCTCTTTTGCGAACGTTGTCAGTCCGACATATGCGTATGCAATTGGCAGCAACAGCAATCTAACTAACACCTCGACTGCCAGCGACTCAAAACAGAGACAGCGACAACAGGAGATACACCGAAAGAATAAGTCGAGTGCATACAGAAAATCAACATATCTTATCGATATCAATCGGAGTATCGTCTACCTAAGCAACCATAGTGTCCAGACAAAGAGTCTCAAGTCAACAACTATCAACACAGGGGAGAGAAAAGACACAACTGATGAACTGTCCCCGCCCCCGCCCCCGTATAGAACGCCGCATGAGACTGTAGCTGGGCCGGAATCCAATGACATCGAGCGTGAAGAGTTCTTTGGTAACACCCAGGAGATAATCACTTTTGCAGAAGAAGGTAAGACTGACGCATCGGTAAATACACCATTTATATATTTATATTCAACTAACTAAACTTAATTATGTGTAATACGCAAAATGACTCTTTAAAACATTTACATTTAAGAGTCTAGAAGTTTTCCTTTGCCGTAAATACACACCTTTTTTTTTAAATTCCATGAATTTTTATAAGAATATAAAAAGATGCAGTTAAGGGCAGCGGAAAAGTCAATGAAAAGTCAATCAATCATAGTTTCTTTGTGACTAATTCTCATGTTGAAATCAATGATTTCTTTTTAAACATTTACTTTTTTCATCGTTTTTTTGTTACTAATTCTCATGATTTGAAATAGAAATCGCAATTAGGTCCCATTATTTTCATTTAAACTGTTTGCTTCCTCACTTTGTAGAGCGAAATAATTGAATTGATTAATTTAATTATAAGTTTAATATTTAAAAATTTCAATAAATTCTTGGACTCGACTGTACAGAATCTATAACGATGTTATTTGACATTGATTCTCGTGTTATTAAGTTTAAATTAGCCTTAAATTATAATATGAATGCCAGCAAATCGGTATTCAATCCAATGAAGTGCGAGTATCTTGAATTAAATAACGAGAATGAAAGCTACCATCGGCATGCCGAAGGTTCTATACCCTTGCAGGTTCTTATATTCTCCGTTTGTTCCAATACTAGTTTTATATAATATTGCAGAATTGAATGTATATTGTGTATATCCAATATTTTGTTTCACTTTGATTGGCACTGATAAGTTTAGTTATTTTTAAAATCAGAACTGGTCTTCATTTCGGCAGATTGTGGCAGCTATATGATATAGTGGTTCGATTTTGATGAAATAATATTTGTATATATTTTTTAATAACATTCTAGCTGACTCAAGGTCAATATCGGTTCGATTTCTGCATCATAGCTTATCTGGCCGATATTTTTGCCAAACGCAACAAGAACACTTGTCAAAAGACAAGCTTGAATGTACATTTGTTTCACGAAGTAGCCAAGTCAGCGATGAATGCTGATGATCGAAGTTGGCTACTTCGTGAAACAATTGTACATTCAAGCCCGCTCCTTGTCTTTTGACAAGTGTTCTTGTTGTGTTTGGCAAAAATATCGGCTAGATAAGCTATGATGCAGAAATCGAACCGATATTGACCTTGAGTCAGCTAAAATGTTATTAACAAATGCAGGTCGTAAGCCACGCTTATTATATATATTTTTTATATAGAAAGATAAAATGCGATGTAGTAAATTTTAATGCAATATCTTCACAAATATCAAAAATTGGCCCGATAGTTTGTATGGCAGCTATACGATATATGGGTGCGATCCAGATCGTTCTGAAGTATATACAGCGTGCACCAATAAGAAGAATGTGTGGCAAGTTTCATCTAGATAGCTTTAAAACTGAGAGATTAGTTTGTGTTGCAACAGACGGACACACGGATTTACGGACAGGGCTAGTTCGATCCTTTTGGTGTTGAAATATATACATATATAGAATATATATACTTTATAGAGTCGGAGATATCTCCTAAGCTTGCAAATCCTGGCCAAAAACAAGATATACCCTCTGCAAGGGTATAAAAATTGCAAATTTCCAAATGCTTAGGATATGATAATAAGGTTTATGTGATTTGCTTTTATCATTTAGTATGCAGGAAAAGTAAAAAGATGAAAGATTAAGATAATTTCGGATACCAAACATAGTGTTGTGCATTCACAACGATATTGACTTTAGGCAAAGTATCAATCTACAGTATTATTCTCTAAAATAAAGAACTTATCATCAGAGTTTGGTACAGGGTATCGAATAGTCGACTTTTATCATTGTATTCTTTACCTTTTTCCCGTAAACAAGACTAGCTCAGCCGTATAATCGTCAAGTCTGACACCAAGCCTAATCCAACCCTCGCAACAACTCACGCCAGCACCAGGCCAGTGTGAGAAGTACTATGCTGTCACTTGAGTGCTCAGCGGTTATTGCAGACTGTTAAAGTGCGTTTAAGTACTTTTGTATTGTTTCAAAAGTGTGAAACAAGAGCATAAGACGGAGCGAACAATTAAAAATTCAAGCAAAGGCCTTGTGCATAAAGATACGTAACATGTCTGTATGTATGTATGTGTATAGTATATACATGTATGTCTATACTGTGTCTGGAGCATTCAGGACGATCTCATGTTGTATGATGCTGTTGCATGTCAAGTTCTTAGATTCATTTGTATGTATGTGTCAAAAATGGGTCTTTCATTTGTATATCGTTGACAGGGTATATATATGTATTCAGAGTATGTATACTGTATGAGATCCTCTGATAGAATATAAGTATATATACCATATAATAAGAGAGTATTATTACTTTGTGCCTACCGATAATGTACAGCAAGAAGGTGATCCCCGCAATGTGCGGTTTTAGCCAAGTCAGTCTGTCTGTCTGTTTATCCGCCTGTATGATAAACTAGATGTCAGATATTATAAAAGCTAGAACTACCGAATTTAGTAAATAACGGGTATATTGTTATACTATATATTTGACTGTTAAGTACACTCGACTGTAGCCTTTGTTCTTGCCGTACTCTGCGACCATTGGAAATGGTAAGAAAAAGGATATACTGTTAAGTTATACTCTATTATGTTAAGTCTTATGTTGTTGACCTTAGTCGATACACTAGTATATATTATTATTTCCCAAATTTGATCGGATAATAACCCCAGAAGTTATTTAAGTTTTTATTTCTGTAAAAATTCCAAAGGGAATCTTTCTTTGTTTTGTCATCATCGATTAAAACACTTTAAGGCATCCACGAACGCATTAAACGAACAACAGGAAGCAGAAGAGTTCTGATGTTGGTATTTGTTTTGTTTTATGTAACGCATTCTGAAGGATATATATCTTGCTTGATCCTAAATACAACAGCTCTTATCGTTGTTGTTTCGTATTACTTACTTAAGATAATGTAATATATTTTGTTTCAGGAACACAGTATCAGCAGTACCGCATTATAGAGTTCGCGCCACAAAAGTCCGGCATGCCAAAACAGAAGCTATCGATTCGCAGTGCGGAGATGCACATACGCGTTGAGAAGCGAATGAAGAAGAGGAACACAGATTGGGAACGGGCCCGACCAGATAAGCCGAATGTGCAAATACAACCCTTAATAGATAGCAAGCGCAAAAATAGCGATAGTTTTAGCTCGAAATTGCCTCGAAAGAGAATTAAAATTTGGGTGTTTCGCATGACACATGGAGTGAACATAACGAGTGAAAAGGTAATCGTACTTCAAAGTGTCTAAATTTAATTAAAACATTGATTCATTTAGCAGGCTGTTGATCAGGCGTTTCTATTTCGTGCCTCGTTTGAAGTGGATACGGATCATCTGGGCTGGCAGAAATTCGATTTGACGGAAACCACAAGGGAATGGTATAGTGATCTCAGTGGTGAAAGTCTACGTCTGCTGATTGATTGCACAGGCTGCGGCACCCAGTACTCTCTCCATTTGTTTCAGTGGAAGATAAAGAGCAGTGGTGCGGAGCAGCATATCAATCCAAATCGTCCGTTTCTCGTGCTCCACACTGAGTCGATAAAGCCACGACGAGTGCGTAGGCGTGCGGTGGATTGTGGTGGCGCATTAAATGGACAATGCTGCAAGGAATCGTTTTATGTATCGTTTAAGGCGTTAGGCTGGGACGATTGGATTATAGCACCGCGGGGATACTTTGCCAACTACTGCAGGGGCGAGTGCACGGGGCCATTTCGCACGCCGGATACCTTTCAAACTTTTCACGCGCACTTCATCGAAGAGTACCGTAAAATGGGATTACTTAATGGTATGCGACCCTGTTGTGCTCCGGTCAAGTTTTCGAGCATGTCCCTAATCTACTACGGCGACGATGGTATCATCAAACGTGACTTACCCAAAATGGTCGTCGACGAATGTGGCTGTCCGTAATGTAAGTCCTTCTATCATTACAGTTGTTTAATCTAACTCTAGAAGTATTGATAGACCTCATAACTAATCACCACTAACACAGCTAACACAGTTAATCAGCTGTGCGATTCTCCTCTTTTGAACGGCACTTCTCCTTTTGCCCGTGTCTAATAAGATTCTTAATATCATAGACGGATCTTCGATTACCGTTAAATAGTCTAGTATTTTGGGTCCATAAATGCCGACCACCTAATTTGAAGAAACGATATATGATTTGTATAGTATGTATATGTCGCAGCTATGTTAGGCTAGATAGAATATACGAAATTCAACTGTAACAGAATTATGTTAGAGTTTGAACCCAACTGAAAAATAATACAATGTTAGAGGAATGAATTCTGTTATATAACGAGAGCATCATTCGAATAGCAAGTGGAATGAGCATGGCGCATGCAGATGTTCTATGTAGTATGTTCCAATGTGCAGGCAAAAAGAATGGGATGGAATTAGTTGTCGAATGAGCCCGATGAAACACTTGGTAGAAGAACAAAAGAGAAAAGAAACGACACCACGCGGTGGAACAGTCAGTCAGAGTTGAGTTTGGTAAAAGAGAGAGGGACTAGAAAAACTTCTTGCAGGCGACTTGCTGTGCTCTTAGAGTTAAAGAAAAAATATAAAAGAAATGCAAGGAGATCAGCCAATACCTTTTCCCCCGACATACATATATGTATTTGACATGCTTATCCCGAATCCTAAGTCAAAATGTTCACTGTACGTCCATGTTTCATTCCCGTGCAGGTTTCACCATCAATATTCCAATACAATAACAACTATAATTCATATACTATACATTGTTTATGTTTTCGGTAAGAGCGTTTATAACTCTTATCTCTAAACATATACAATTCTTCAAATCTGACGCATTATTCCTATAACCCTTCGATTCAGAAGACAGGGAACAATATAATTAAAGTAGACTACAGTACTACAACTGTGATTGGTAATGTTAAGTTGACTTATTTCGATACAGAATACTAGGTTTCAGTAATTAAAAATTGTGAATGTTATAAGATAATTGCAATTTGTTAATATATTGTTAAATTTTGTTGTATTCTTTCAGAGTTGGCACATCTCTAAAGTCTTTGGGAGAATAGTGTATTTAATAAACTAAGCTTAACTTTTCTCCGTCCTTGAAACCATCAGATAAGAAACTTATAATACCAAAAAATGCGATCGCATGTTAAGAATACTTTGAAAGTTATGTATTTACGATTAACCTATATAGTATTATATTAATTGCCTATTACTTTCATCTTAACTGGAAGGGGTCTATTTGTATTTACATATGTATTTATGTATATCATATAACGTCTTCGCAAGTGCCTACATTAGCAACAAAAATACTATTAATAAAATCAAAAGAAATATTTCATAAGAATAATAGAATATAGTAACTCATATAAATAAATAATTACAAAGTTTGCTATATAGGATTTACAGAATATCTACAAATAAATATTTATATGATAAGTACCTGTGTTCCAGTGTAAACATACATATGTAAATGATATCTTAGTCGTCCGTCGACGGCGCGGCAGGAATGCTCCCACGCTGGGAGAGTTTACCACTGTCACTGCCGGAATTTGCCAACAATGGGGCACTGAAGGTGTCGGGTCTTTGCTGCAATGAAGACCACGCGACATGGACTTGCCAACGTACCGAACCGTAAACTAAAACACAAGAGTTGTTTTACAGTGTTTATTTATTGATTGAGTTGGATGTTAGAACTGTGTACCAAAGACAAAATGAACTTAAGAATAAACCCTAACGCCGCGACGATCGCTACATGTGCTTTGCTGACTCCGCACTTGGAGTTATGCTCATACTTTCTTGTGTTTATTGTTCGATAGGATTGAAATTTGGGAAAAAGAAAGATGTCGACGTCAGAAAGTTGTATCTTTTATACGTCGCCTACAAATCGAGCTGAAAAAAATTGAGTGGCAACCAACATTTGAAATAAACTTGATCTGCGCAGAGTATATAGGAACCTACATTCCAGATTTGGTGTGTCTAGCACGTTCTGTGAAGCATTTGTTTTAATTTTCATCAGCATACAAGCGCAGGATATAAGGATAACGCCGATCAATGATACTTAATATACTTCTTGAGGTCGGATTTTTTAGACATTTATTTTTCTGTATTTTTATATTTAAAGTAACTACACTTATAGTTGTAGTGTTGAAAATATTATGTAAGGAGAATCCTGTGAATCCTACTGCACGATGCGCGATTGATTAATATAATGTGCAATAATGCTTATATATTTATGGCAACATACATACATATGTATTTAATTTAATTTCAAATCAGATAAGACCACTATTATTCTACCTTCCATATAACACTTCTATTTACTCATAGTAATAACACTTCCATATTCCTTTTATCAATTCATTATATCGCCCTTTTGTCCCACAGCAATTCTCTTCAGAATAAACCATAAAAACAGGCATACACCGAAGACCTCATGCATTGTCTTTAAATAAACTAGGTATTGTGTATAACATAATAATTTTGGAATGAATCTATAAATATTTATACACGAACGCGAAAATCCTGATTCGTAGACAGAATTTGTATAGATAGATATGTGGCTACATCGGTCGGAAATGTAATAGTCTACTTTATATATACATTTTATATTCGAACAATACCCTTCTATCTCATGGGTAAAAGGTAGCGGGTATAAATAGACAAATTCGTCCGGGAACAACCTTCCGTGCCAATGGGCAAGCATGCACTGACGACAATACGACGAAACCCGCGATCCCATTAATAATATATGTTGGTATATTCTTGGGCAACGTTGGCAGTAGAAACGAACTAACCATATTACCATACTGTTTATAGGTCAGCGATCGAAACAGGATGCAAACTGATCTTGAAATCAAAAACTGAACAATCGTGTTAAATATGAATGTCTGGCCATTTTAATATTCATATATAGATAAAGATAGAGTAGACTATTAAATGAGATGAAATAAGACAATATATACAGCAAGATGCCTTTTTTACAGCCATGAAAATAATATTCTTTATAAAGTTGTATGCTATATAAAGATAAAGTAAATAACTCAGCATTTGGAATACACTAGATGAGCGTTTGGTATAGTAGATATACAAAGAAATATTCCATGGAGAACACCAGCATCCCGTATTGAATCTATGCAGCTTCGAAAATAAGTACGGCATACAATTAGACCGGCTTATCAGCAGACAAAAGCACAATCAACTTGACAATCGCCCAAAAGTATACATACATACTTACGTATACATATGTATATGTATTTGTATATACTCTACACAGCGACAGGGGCGCTCAAACCACCATGTACCCACTCCTAAAGTTCACTGAGTGAAGTGCAAAGGTTAGAATCACTTGAAATTGTTCAAAATTGTATAACATATTTTATCTGCTATATTTATTTGTGGCAAAAGTTTGCAACGCACCTAAGTAGACATCAAGGAGACCTTTTAAAGTATATGTATATATTCTGAACCAGCATCAACAGTGGAGTCGAACTAGCCAAGTCCGTCTGTCTGTCTGTCCTTTTCAACTAGGCTAGTCTCTCTATCTTGTTGAATCAAAGCACACATGCTTCATATTACTGCAGGCTGTACGAAACGATCCGAATAATACCGATATATCGTATAGCTGCCATACAAACCTATCGACACTTTTTTTTTTTCAAGATAATGAAACCAAATTTAAATGACTTTTTCTATGTATATATAGTAAATATTATGTTGGTAAGACTTCATTAAAATCAGATTACTATAACATATAAATGCCATAGGAATAGCAAGAGTATTAAACCATCGGCATGTGGCAGGTACCCTATCTTCTAGTGCAGTTCTAAAACAAAGTCATTTTGGTTACATTTAAATGATTTTATCAATGAGGAAATCGTTAGACGTATAGATATTCTTTTTGCTAGAACTTTAGAGAATATAAAGCTCAATTTATATATAGATATACATATTGTATATATATCCCTTAAGTGCTCGTGTTGTCAAGGAAATATGTGTTTATAAAACAAATGATTGCTTGGCGCTGCACTATATAATATTTACATAAAGATTGAGTTTATTTAAGATTCTGCAAAGAAGCATATTTAATTATTAATTCTGCCTTTGAACTGTAATTTTTTCTGTTAGGTATGAAACGGCAATTTTATTTTGTCGCTGCTTATCGAGCCGTCGTTTTTGCTTCCAAGCAAATTTTATTTCAAGATTAAAGTTCTTATCAGGCTTAAGTGCAATACAGTGTAGAAAATACATAAATCTATATATGTATGTATATGAAAATAGATAACAACAAATACTAAGTGTATATATTTGATATATACTGTTTTCTAACCATATTTAATATATTGGCAGATGCCTTAACAGATGTTAAGGCCTTGAATTTGTGCTCTCTCACATTTGCTGAGTCAATTAAAAGTTCGATTTGCCGCTGAAAATCAGAGATAATTCCCTTACAAATATATTTTGATGTCATTTTCATACACCTTATCATGCGCATACAGATATATACTAAATAGGTCGATGTGCCTGTCTGTATTATCGATATTAATCTTGAGCACAACTAAAACAACATAATACTTTATTATTTCATTGGATAAATGCATATAGACATATAATTATCTATATATAATTAAAATATCGCCAAGAACTGAAGTTGAATAAAATAATAAACTTGCATGCCAAATGGGTGTGGCTAATGACCTAGAATCTGTATAAATGATATTTATGGGATCGCCTTTTAAAATTTGCGAAATAAGTGGATATAGTATTCATATATATATATATATATATATCAGATTACTATATATATATATATATATATATATATATACATATGTCAAAAGTCATGAGTTAAATACTTTGCTTAATAATTGCAAATTACCGATTTGCGAGGGCGCTGGACCAAGTGAAGTGTCTCTAGATTATATGTATATTAACTGATACCTCAAGGTTCAAAAAGACAGCCAGCAAAAGGATATGGAACAATCGATTTGTCTTGTACTCCTGATTAAGAACACATATACTTTGTGGGACGCCTGTTACACGGCATATAGTCTTATTTTTTCATTCTAAGCGAAGGGTATAAAAATAGTTTCCCTAAAATTTGTTTTAGTGTAAACAATGAGATAAAGAAAGCAAGCTGAGATCTCGAGAGCGTTCTAGTTCAGCTCTAAATAAAGAAAAGAACCCTGAGCACCCTGAGTTCGATGTCGAGCACTGATATTTCTATGCATGAGAGCAAAGCTTCAACGTGTGAGAGCAGAGACTCATCCAGAAAAAGAAAATATGACTCCCATAATCACATACACACACACTCGCACTTAATCAGAAATCCACTCAAGTATACGGATTCTGTACATACAAGTATATACTTTTCCCCTGCACAGACCCAACTGACGCGTATTTAAATTCTGTTCTTGTGGGAAATCCGGCTTAATTTGAATTCAGTTGTCGTCGGATTCGTATCGAGTGTGTTCGTTTGTGTGTTCATTTTATGAAATTTCCTAAAGTGAAAGGAATTCTGTAGTGTAAACTTCCGCCAAATACTAAAGTAAATTAGTTTAATCCTTAGTACAGAAAAACGAATTTTAACGGCACAATAACACTTACAATAACTAATAATATATAATACAATATTGAATTGAAAGTGAAATCGTGTTTAAATTTCGTGTTTTCTAGAAATACCTTACAATGAACACATACTTATGTTAGCAACTGTGTTTCTATCCACAGGCTAAGGTGACAAAAGGAGACTTCAATCACCATTGGGGATGGCGAGTTCAGCTGTCGTGCGGGGGGTCTTCACCTGCCTGCTACTGCTGGCTGCAGTAAATGCAGGTATGTAGTCGTTTAAAAATTCTAATTGATCCAATAAGTGTATTATTAATAATACATTGAATGATGAGCCATGGATTGTTTATGAATTCAGAGAATACTTAGTGATGTGACTGATCGTAAACAGTGTTGCCAACTTTCCAAGACCTGAAATAGCTAAATCAGGGTTCAGAAAAAGCTAGAAACCGCTAAAAACAATTTAATATAGCTAAAAAAAATAGTAAAACACTTTTATTAATGTTTTTTTTAGTCTTTATTGAAATTACTCCAAAAATATAGTGGTTTCATCTATATCTGCATTGTTTGCGTCTTCATTTGTATAGCTTTGGTTAGTTCCAATAAGTTTTAGGTAATTTGGAGGAACTATATAATTGTGGCAGCATTTATTTTCTCTGCGCAAACCATATCTGTAAAAATTACAAAATTATATTATATAATTATCAATTTATAAATAATGTTTACAGCATACAAATTACCTTATGTGCAATAATGAGTTTAAGGTACCAATATGAATTCTGTTCCTCAGTTTGTTTGTTTTAACTATATTAATTTGGCTGAATACACGCTCAACCTCTGCATTGGACCATGGCAATGTCAATAGTTTTATCGCAAAAGATTCCAATTGCAAAAATCTGTAATTATACCCTTCGACCATTGAAAATGGTCAAAAAAGGGTATACTAACTTTGTGCAAATGTATGTAACAGGCAGAAGGAGGCGTGGGAGACCCCATAAAGTATATATATTCTTGCTCAGGATCACAAGCCGAGTCGATTGAGCCATGTCTGTCTGTCTGTCTGTCTGTCTGTGTGAACGCACAGATCTCAGTTATTATAAAAGCTAGAGTTACCAAATTGGGAAGGAAGACTCCTGTGTACTATAAGCAGATCAAGTTTATTTCAAATGTTAGGTGCCACGCCCACCGCCCCCACAAATCCATAATTTAATTTTTGAACTCAATTTGTAAGCGCTGTATAAAAGATACAACTTTCTGACTTTAACAGATACTAAGCTGAATGAAATATCTACATAGTCTCCAAATTACAATCCGATCGGACAATAATCACAGAAGTTATTTAAGAAAATAAACTACACGGGAACACAGGTCGAAGGGTATCCCACTGTCGCGTTTTGCGCGACTGTTGCTCTCGTTGCCTACTGCATCCATGTAATTTAAAACTTCAGCCCAAAAGCTGACGTTATCTTCATTATTTAACCAATTTATTAAATGAATATTATTATATTGAGTTAAAATTTCATCAATTTCCAACGGGGACATTTTAAAGTGCTCAAGAATTTGAACAATTAGAGACTTCTTGGTACACAATACTTTCTCTACTGAAAAAGTATCGATTTGCTGAAGTATTTCAGCCTACTATAGATCGTTTGCGGCAAATATCGATTACAGTCACGGTTTAACAATAAATTTATTGATGCTGCCAGATGTTTAAAAAAATCTAACAAAAAAAAGCCATTTCGATTTATAAAATAGCCAGAATTCCCGCCAGCTGCTAGATTTCATTTTTTCCCGCATTTCGCAATTGAAAAACGCCAGAACTGACGGGAAAATAGCTAAATTGGCAACACTGGTTGCATCAAATGAGTAGATTCCGCTGTTTGAGTACTCTATATGTTCGATGCTTAGTGGTTCTATGCTTAGTGATTAAATCAAATTTATATCGATATCAATGGAAGGCACTTATTCAATTAATTTAGAAATGCGGGACAAGTGCAATTTCGATTACGATTGATTCTTATAGATAATACTAAGTAAAAATGTTTCGTTTTTGGCTTTGTTTAGGAGATATAGCCTCTGATTAGTCCAGATTTCTCACACAAATACTCAGCTGAACTGTTCGAAAGGTAAAATCATCGATATTTTTGATGCATGACTATGGTCTCACTGTGTTTACCTACAGTTTGCATTTGCATTGGGATAACGCATTTAATTTTCGTTTAGTTTGATTGGAAACTGCACTCCCTCAATGTTTATTAATGCGTTCGGAAAAAAGTATTAATATACAGTTGATTGAAATTTAAATTCAGTGTTATCAATTATAATAAGAGGTTCACAAAGCGGATAGGAAACTGAAATAATAATATATGTATATAATTTAATTTATATAGTAGTTTAGTGCATACATACACAAACACACTCTGCAACCCAAACACTTAGAAATGAAAACACAAAGATTTTTGAAAGCAAGTGACCTCCCTTTATTAAATGACATAACTTTATTGAATTAAAACGGTTCGCCGGTGGTCGTTCTATCTTTTCTCCTATATATGTATTACCACTAAGCATCGAACATATAGAGTACTCAAAAAGCGGATCCTACTCATTTGATGCAATGCAGAGACTGGGACCCCTGAACACGAAGTGTTTCAAGAGTGAGCGATCGGCTTTCTTCGTTAGAAACCGCGAGAAGCGCACATCGGCATCAAGTCAGTCGCACAACGACATCGGAACGATGAGCACGGGTATATTTCTTTGTTCTAGCCATCGTTTCAATGTGTGTGTGCTATGTATGCACGCAAGTGAATGTATGCGTTGCATGTGAAGTTTGGCAATAGGCAATTGCTTCGGCCAGCGCGTTGGCAGCCTGAAGTCAATTTTCTGTTTCGGAGTTGAGAGCCAAGAGACTGAGACACAGTGGGCAAAAATAGTTATTTGGCGGCAATAACTTTTAACATCTGAAAACATGTGCATTTATAATTTATTCATATTTCTATTCTAATTTTATCAAATTTATAATATTGAAAAAAAGTTGTGCAACAACTATAATTTTTTTTTTATGTTTGTACTAAATTTGACAAAATTTATCAGCCAAAACTAAAAAATTCGGAATACATCAATATCTATTTACTTAATAAAATTATGCCATAAATCAAGCCACATATTTTCGAAGCTATAAAAGTTTCGCCGCAAGATAACCATTTTGCCCACTGTGTCTCAGTCTCTTGGCTCTCGACGCCGAAACAGAAAATTGACTTCAGGCTGCCAGCGCGCTGGCCGAAGCATTGGCCTGTTGTCAAACTTCACAAGCAACGCATACATTCATATGCGAGCTTGTGCATGCATACACGCACACATTGAAACGATCGCAGAGCGCAAAGAACTACGCCCGTGCTCATCGTTCCGCTGTCGTTGTGCGACTGACTTGATGCGCTTCTCGCGGTCTCTAACGAAGAAAGTCGATCGCTCACTCTTGAAACACTTCGTGTTCAGGGGTCCCAGTCTCTGCATTGCATCAAATGAGTAGATTCCGCTGTTTGAGTACTCTATATGTTCGATGCTTAGTGGTATTACACATGTCTATACCATACATACAAACAGAGCTCACAAATAACAACTTGCACTCGGACAACATCAAATTTGTATACCCTTCCCTTTTTCAAAGTCCAATAGCGCAACAAAACCGAAAATATTGCTTCATCTAACTTTTTTTAATACCTGAGACCCCAAACAATAAGTTTTTTTGCAACTCCACACAATTTAGTGTGGCTATTCTTCGCGTTGTTTTATACCCTTCGACCATTAAAAATTGTCAAAAAAGGGTATACTAATTTTGTGCAAATGTATGTAACAGGCAGAAGGAGGCATGGGAGAACGCATAAAGTATATATGTACATATATTCTTGCTAGCCAAATCGTTTGAGCCATGTCTGTCTGTGTGAACACACATAAAAGCTGGAGTTACCAAATTTGACAGGAAGACTCCTGTATACTATACGCTGATCAAGTTTATTTCAAATGTTGGATGCCTTACCCACTGCCCCCGCAAATCAATAATTTAATTTTTAATGTAATTTTTAAGCGACGTTAACATATATTAAGCTGAATAAAATATCTACGTATCCTCCCAAATACAATCCGATCAGACACGAAACTCAGAAATTATCAAGAAAGTTTGAGAATATTGAAGTATGGCGATGTATGTTTCGCTATTAAGTTTATTTAAGTATAGTATATATATGTATCAAGATATAGCTTTGGTTACAGTGATATGAAGAAAAGGCACAGAATGTGAGACGTGTGCATGTGCTGCGCACTTGCACATGCACACGTCGCACATGACGCTTAATAAATTAAGTGTTGCCGTATCGCTTATATATAGTATTATTTAGGGTTGCCAGATGTAGGTGACGCTGCCGATCTGATCGGTTCCACCACAAAGGGGATAGGCGAGCGCCGTCTGTCGATAATAATTTAAAAGCATGTATGTGTGTATGAATTTAAAAAAATAAAATACACAGGAACATAGGTGGAAGGGGGTATCCCTTTGTCGCGACTGTTGCTCTCGTTTAAACAATAATTTTGATGGGTTTAACAACGATTCCGATTCTTGTTTTAATTATATTCAGATATTCTAGTATATCAATTTATGGGGGATATATTTATTTATTTTTTTCCTGGCATTCCTGTTGAGCAGGTTATACTGCATACTATTAAGTTATCATTGATCTGACGATCGTATTAAGCCTATTCTATTGTTACACTTTCAGATGGCACTTGTAATAGTGGATGTCCCCGATGTAAGTGTTAATAAATTGAAATTTCATTGATATATTGTTATTATGTTAAACCAAATATATATATATTTTTTTCCAGCTGACAACGGTCTGTTGAAATATGCACCTGGCAGCTTCTACGAATACGGATTCGACAGCATTTTGACGGTGGGCATAAGTGCGGGCGTAGTAAGCGAGGCAGATGACACCAGTTTGAAAGTGAGCGGCACGGCGAAAGTCTTCGCCAGCGGCAACTGTGGATACACTCTGCAGATGGGCGGAGTGAAGGTGATCAACACAAAGGAGTCGGTGGACAAGAAACTTGTAACGAACATACAGAAGCCGGTCAAGTTCACCTGGACCAGTGGACAGCTGGAGTCAGAGGTATGTGCTGATCCAAATGATTCCGCCTACTCACTGAACATAAAACGCGCCATCATCTCGTTGCTGCAAGTTGGAGAGTCAACCAACGATGTTGAGACTGATGTATTTGGCCAGTGCAGCACACATACATCGAGTTCCAAGTTGGCCAATGGAGAAGTTGTTACTAAGGTGCGCAACTTGAACAGCTGTGTCCACCGCGAGCAAATCATCAGCGGCTTACTGTCCGGCGTTGTCAATGAGCAATCCAGCGTCACGTCCAGTGGACTGATCCAATCCGATTACAGCAAGGAGGCACGCGTGGAACAGGGTCTCGTTCAGCTCGTCCAGCTAGTGGAGCTTTACAAGTTCTCCGGCTCATCGCTGACAGCCAACAGTAATTCTGATGTTAGTGCTAAAATTGTTACTACACTCAAGTTGAAGAATCCCAGTGGAACACCGGGCGCAGCACCTGCCACAACTGGCCGTAAGGTTAGCCTTATCTTCCAGAGGCCCAACACATATTCTTTCAAAAACATTGGGGCCCTGAAGGCGGCGCTAAGCGAATTGGTCAACTATACCGAGGACTATGTGAAGAAGGACAGTGCCAAGAAGTTTGTTGAGTTTATACGCCTATTGCGTCAGGCTGATACGGAAACCCTTCTCGAATTGGCCGCATACCCACATCCAAACAAGGAGCAGGCTCGCAAGGCCTACCTAGATGCATTATTCCGTACAAACACTGCGGAATCGGCTAGAGCGATACTGAAGCAACTGCCTAAGTTCCAAGGCAAAGAGAAACTCTTCGCTATTCTATCGCTCAATCTGATTGAGTCGGTCGACACGGAGACCCTCAACCAGGCTGCTACTCAGGCACTGCCCGATTTACCCAAGGAAATCTACCTGGTGCTGGGAAATCTAGTTGCCAAGTACTGTGCCCGCAACGCCTGCCAAGCACCCGAAATTGATCAGATATCAAAGAAGTTCGTAGACGAACTGAAGCACTGTAAATCTGAGACGCGCCAGAAAGAGGAGCGCATTGTCTACGTACTGAAGGGAATCGGGAATGCTCATAACTTGGCCAAAAATGTGGAAACAGCTTTAATTGAATGCTCCTCGCCTGGACGTTCTAACCGCATTCGAGTTGCCGCTTTGCAGGCAATTTCTTCATCCAGTTGCAGTGCGTCCACTAGCGCCAGAGCTCTGGCACTGCTCAAGGATACAAACGAGGACTCTGAGCTAAGAATCGAAGCATATCTTGCTGCCATACAATGTCCTAGCGAAGAGTTGGGCAATCAAATTGCAGAATTGGTAAACTCCGAGCAGGTTAACCAGGTAGGAGGCTTCATTATCTCCAATTTGCGAACATTGCGCGACTCTACTGATGCCGCACGGGCCGAGCAACGCAAGCACCTGGGAAACATTCAGGTGACCAAGCAGTTTCCACAGAACTACCGCCGTTACAGCTACAACTCGGAAGTCTCCTACAAGCTTGATGCCTTGGGACTTAGCGCTAGTAGCGATTACAAACTCATTTACTCCCAGCATGGCTTCCTTCCACGTTCGGCGCGACTGAACGTAACGTCCGAGATTTTCGGTACTAACTTCAATGTATTCGAAGCAAGTGTGCGACAGGAGAATTTAGAAAATGTGCTGGAACACTATATCGGTCCTAAGGGTCTGCTGAACAAGGACTTCGATGAGATTGTCAAGATTATTGAAGGCGGAGGCGGCGATGTCGCTGGTGGCCCAGGTCGCACCCGTCGTTCCATAGCTGATGATGCAGCAAAGATTTCCAAGAAATACAAAACATATGGCAGTAAAACCAACGAGGATATTAACTTGGATCTATCTCTTAAGCTCTTTGGCTCTGAGCTAGCCTTCCTCAGTCTGGGTGATAACGTACCAAACACTCTGCCCGAAATTGTAAGCTATTTCTCGTCGGCCTTCGACAAGACCAAGAAGGAGCTGTCAACATTTAACAAGCAATTCAACAGCCATCAACTCTTCCTCGATGCTGAACTCAGCTACCCGACTGGTGTGGGCGTGGCCCTTGAAGTGACAGCACAAGGATTTGTCGCTAATAAGGTGGATCTTGCTGTCAATATCGATCTTAATGATGTTCTTGAGCAGAACTGGCAGCGTGCCAAATACCGTTTCAAGCTTGTGCCCAGCATCGATGTAACTGGAACAGTTCAGCTGGGCTTCAATGCCCAAGTGCTCTCTACAGGATTACGAGTACAGTCTAGCGCTCACTCGGCCACAGGCAGCGACTTAAGCGTTTCTTTAATCAATAATGGAGAGGGCTTTAATCTAGACGTGCAGCTGCCACGTGAAAAGTTAGAGCTTATTGATGTGCAGGTAAATACGGAGTTCTATGTCGCCGAGCAAGATAAACAGCTAAAGGCGGTGCCTCTAAAAGCCGCTAAGAAACATAAGCCCTCGACAAACAATAACGAATTCTGTTTCAATCAACTCGAAATTGTTGGTGTCAATTTGTGTGTGGCAAGCTCAACCGATTTGGGTGAAATAAATGGCGGAGAATACCAACAGCAGCTGCATCTCTCAAAGCCATTTGCTTTTTCCATCTACGCCACAACGGAACGAAACTTTAACCTAAAAGGCACCGTTACCTCTCTTAATTCCGGCACTCAACAATGGAAACTGGCATATAGCACACCCGGATCGAAGGTTAGCCACGACACAAGCCTTATCTTTGAGCTAGGCACTAAGCCACGTACGTACGGTCGCCTCGCTCTCGATAATCCCCATTACCATTTGGCATTGGAAGCTGGCATTACAAATAATAACCAGGAGCTAGTTCTTTACGTCCAACACGAGCAAGATAGCGATGTTAAGAAAAGTAAACTTGGATTTGCCAAGTCGAACAATGAATACCGTCCATTAATTGAGATTCAGGACAAGACTGGCGTCGTAAACCACATAAATGGCTACCAAGCTGATGGCAAAATCATTGTACAAAAAACTGGTGACAAACAGACGCGCTATAACTTCCAGAATTTCCAAGTTCTAAACCCGAAAAATGAGCGAATTGTGGTGAATGGTTGGGCAGACGTTGGAGCCAGCTCTTTAAGCACTGAGCTCCACTTCGCACCAGGACAGCAGTCGTATTTGGTGAAGAGCAACTTTAAGCTTGACAATGGACAGTACGCGCTGGGATTGTTCGTTAACGACGAACATGTTTCCAACCAAGTCTTTGGCGGTTCTATTGATCTGGCCGCAAAGCCGCAAGAATATTTGCTTAAGCTTGTTGGCAAAGCAGCCTCTTGGTCAGTAGCAAGTACGTCTGAATTGGCATATGTCAAGGCAGAAAACAAGGAGGTACTAAGCTCTTATAAATTCTCACACGATCTGTCTGTTGAGCAAAAGAACAAGCCTGTCGGTTCACTTCACATCAAATCAAATTCCGACGCAAACAAATTTACACTGGAAGCAACGGCACAGCGGGACCAAAAGACATCCACATCGGTTAATGTCAAGTATCTGTCGAATCAGAGAACTGTGAACGACTACGAGCTGGAGGCTCAAGGTAGGGTTAACAAGCGCACAATCGATATCAAAGCTAAGGGCGATGCCAATGGAAATCTCTTTGCGATCGATAATAGTCTTATCACTTCTGGCGGCCTTCAATTGACGTTGAAGGGAAATTTGGGACAGCATTATACACCACAAGATATACATGTCGATGTTCAAGGCAGTGCTAAGTTTTTTGCAACGGACAAACCGATACAATGGACTGCTAAGGTTCTGGGCACACCTGAGAAAACCACAAGTGATTTCCGACTCAATAAGGAAAACGTTGAACAAGTGAAGTTGACAACAGAATCTCAGCATCCGCAGGATAAAATCTCCGCTGCTAAAGTTGTTCTAACGGTGCGCAATTTGCTGATTGCCAAAGGTGATTTCAAGGTAGCCAAGACTGGAAAGGGTGAACTGATCGCTACAGTTGAGAGTCAAAAGACAGATCTTAAACATAAACTGGAAATTGAAACCAAGTTCCATATTCAAGCTCCGAAATACGATGTAGACGCAAGCATTGTGCTCGATGGCAAACAGAAACTGAAGCTGAAAACCGAAAACATTGTGGACAAAACGAAAGTAACAACGAAAAACACACTGGAAGTGGCTGAGAAGAAATGGGACTTCGAGGCGAACGGTAATGTCAAAGGGGACTGGCGTACGAACGGGGATGTGCAGGGTAATTTCGCCTTAACCATTCCGGACGGACGTGTAGTTGATGGAAGTATCAAGCGTCATTTAACCCTGAATCCCAAAACACACGTGTCACAGGGTACAGTGGAATTGCAAATCAATGATCAGGAGCCAGGTACTCAAAAGAAACGATCGGTCAGCCTTAAAGGAAAACTGGAACGTCTTAACCAAAAGTCAAAGGAACTCTCGGCAAACGCACAACTGGTATATACCGCCTTCAATGGACAGCAGGCTGAGGCCAATTGGCATGTGAAGCATCTTCTTAAGGGCCAGAATAAGGGTCTCGATGTTGGCTTAAACCTACAGGGAAACGTGATCACTGTTCAACCTGTGGAAGTTTCCGTGGTAATCGATGAGTACAATGAACGTCATGCCGTTGGCCGTGTTAGCGGCAAATATGGTAGCAGCATTCAAGGTACCTTCAATGGCAACTACCAGCTGGGTCAGGGTACCGTGCCAAATACTTACGAGGTAAAACTTAATTTGAATATACCCGATTCGAAGCTGAAGAGCTTGGAGCTAAGCAGCCATGGCAAGATATTGAAACCCGTTGAAAATACTGGAGGTGCATACAACCTGGAGCTCGTATTGGATTCTAAGACTGGTGATGGACAGTTTGCGTATTTGAATACCCTGTGGAAGGGTACAGCTCAACAGGGAAGCTATAATTTTGAGGCGAAACACAACAACTTGGCATCTCCATTGAAATTTGATGGAAGCTACCAGAACTCCGAAGCCGACAATAAAAAGGAATACACTTTTAATGGCAGCTACGGCGAAAAGTATCTAAAGAGTAGCGGCAAGCTTAGCCTTGGAGAAACAGATTTGGCAGTGCTTAACCTAAAGTTAGACACAAGCGCTCAATCATTGAAGGATATTGAACTCAATATACGCAGTCAGAAGTCTACTGAAGATAGCTATAATATAGTCGTACAGGCTAAGCAATCGGGTAAGGTTTACGGCGTGGAAACGAAGCTCTATGGTTCGAGTTACAAGAAAGGTTTTGATCTTCATGCCACACTACCCGACACTAAACCTATTGTGCTGATTGCAATTGTGGAGGTGAAGGGAGAACGCAAAGCTAAACTGACTTTGGACATCGATAACTTGAGCGAAGTGGATCTTAAACTCAATATTGAAGCTGCGTACAATAGCATTGATGATTTCTATGTGCTGGGAGATTGGAATTCCAAGAAACTCAACCTTAACAATTATGTACTAGATGTGAAGGCGCAGGTCAAGAGCATAAAGGTGCTGTTAAAACAAGCACAGAACGTCATTGTCTCCGGTACAGCCAATTATAGCCTTAAGAAGGAACAGAACAGGGCTATCATCGAAGGTCAGGGTCAGTTACAATACAGTGGAAAAACTCATACTGGTAACTTTAAGCTAATTCGCCAAAACTTCGAACTATCCAGCGAAAAGGAAGTCGGCTTTGCCTACACATTTAATGGCAATTTTGGTCCAAAGAACGCCGTGTCCACTCTTAAGCTAACGAATAAGGAGTTCAATACAAAACTTTCCATTTGCGAGGAGAAAAAACAATGCATTAACATTCAGGTACAATCAACAATTGCGATAGATGAACAGCAATTAGATGGAGAACAACTGGGAGTCTTGCTACTTGTGGATCTGCGCGAGCTTGGATATCCATACGAGCTTGAATGGAAGTCGAAGACAGTCCGTCAAGGCCTTAAATACCAATACAATCTGGACGGTAGGGTCTCTGGCAACAATGTCAAATACCAGCTAACTGCAAAGGTTTTACCAACGGGCTCAACTGTTCAGCTGAATCTGCCAAAACGCGAAATATTGTTTGAAGTTTCGCAGCAGGTGCCTAGCGATGGTAAAGTCTTTGGACATTATGAGCAATCTGTTGCCTTTTATATTGATAAACTGCAACGTCCCAATGATGTGGCACGTGTTTCGGCTGTGCTTGACTTGTCTGGAGCCGAACGGGTTTCTGTCAATGCCCGTGGACACCTTAAGCTGGAGCATCCTTCAATTAGACCCCTGAGCATCACCGGCAACCTAGAAGCAAACCGCGAGCAACGCATTGTAAATACTGAAGTTGTCCTTGACATTTTCCGCACTACAGACCAAAAGGTAATTGGCTCCAGCCAGTTGAGTAGAACCGAGACACAGAACGGCTTCAACGTGACCTCACATCAGCAACTGCGCTCAACAGGACTTCAGTTCCAGTACGAGATCAACGCGCACACGGCTTTCAACACCGAGACAAAAGACTTTAGCGCTAGTGCCGATGTGCAGAGCAGCACTAGTGATCTTCGTGCTTCAACTTTCGTATCTGGCAATAAGGAACGTGTAGAACTGTTGGTAAACGGACTTAACGAGCAGTTAGTTCATGTCACAGCCAATTTGGATTGGCAAAAGCGTAGCGCTAAGATCAATTCGAACATTCAGGCTTTCAGCCAAAAACCGCTGCAAATTGTCACTGAAATTCAACCGACTTGGGCCAAAATTGAAGTGAAGCGTCAGAATTTGATTGAGGCCAATGCTGAAATTAAACTGGGTAAAGAGTTTAAGTTTGATATTGTTGGTAGCGGTAAACGTTTGTTGGACGGACGCGTTGCTTTAGATTCAGCCAATTTTCTGCAGACCAATTACAAATCGAACGATGATGATATCAATACTTTCCTGGTAAGAACATTAATACTATTGTGAAGACTGAAAAATGTACTAAAATCTTTTTAAATTGTTCATAGGACTCTGTCGATGCGGAGATAAAGAAAGAAACGGATGCCGTAACGGAAAAGGTTAAAAAGCATTTTGCCAAGATACAACAAGATATCAATGAGAAGGTGAAGTTAGTTCAAAAAAGTACACCCGATTTTACGAAGCTTAAGAATGGATATAGCGCTCAGTTGAAGACTATTGTTAAAGAGCTCGAAAGTGATCCTGCGTTGGCAAACATCATTGCGTCCATGTAAGCAAATATATATTCTTTACTTGATTTCATAAGAAAGTTATTCAACTTGATTTCATATACCATTGTCAAAGCTGTAATTAATGTTCTTATTTGTTTTGTTTCAGTCGTACGCTGCTTGATAAAATCAATAACTTTACTGAAGAAATAACTAAGGTTGCATCAGAGTATATTGAACAGTTGAACAAATCATTTGGCGAGATCAATGAGAAGCTACAGGATCTTTGGAAGAACTCAGTGCTGAAGGCCTGGGAACAGTTGGTCGTATCGGCAACAAAACTCATTGGCCAGATTCGACTAGAACTTGTTAATGCGTACACTAAGGGTTTCAAGGAATTGCTTGTATGGATTGAAAAATACGGTCCGATACTGAAGAACTACGGCAAGGGAATCAACGATGCATTGAAGCCTGTTAACGAAGCGGTACAGGAACTTATCAAGTTCGTTGTGCACACCGCAGACGAACTGGTTGACGAACTTCGAGAATATGTTGCCAAGTTGCCAACATTCGACACGTTGCGCAACGATATTGTGAAGAAGATTGAAGAGCTGAAGCTGGCGGAGAAGACAGTTGAGCTGCTTAACAACATATTCACTCAGTTGCACATTCTTCTGCAGACTCCAGAAAGCAATGAGCTGTTGCAAAAGCTTCAAGACTACTTGGATGCTAAGCTCCTGCAGAAACCCATCAACGATGAAAAATCTCTAGAAGAGCTATCAAAGCTGTTGGTCAAGGCACTGCGTTCTCTTTGGGCATCGCTTGAAAAGAATAACCTAGTTGGAGCCGGATTTGTTGGTACTCCTGGTAATGATCTACAATCGTGGATTAGTGCATGGCCGGAATCATTGGAAGCATTGAAAAATCTGCCAGCATTGCTATCGTTCCGTTCGAGCACAATTAACTTTTTGTTAAATGAGAATTGGGAAGGATTCTTCAAAAGAGATTGGTTCAAGTCGTGGATCTTCTTCCAGAACTTTGAGCTCCACGGACAACTTGTCGACGGTCAACATGTCTTTAGTTTCGACGGACAAACCTTCTTATATCCGGGCAACTGCAGATACATCCTGGCACAGGACAGTGTGAACAACAATTTCACTGTTATTGGTCAACTGAATGACGGTAAACTGAAGAGCATTACTCTAGTCGACCGGGATGGAAACTTCTTGGAGGTTAGCGATACGGTAGCCCTCAAAATCAATGGCAAACCTGTAGAGTACCCACAGCATCTTCCAGGCATCCATGCCTGGCGTCGCTACTACACGGTCCACTTGCATTCTGAATACGGTGTCACTGTTGTCTGCACAACCGATCTGAAGGTGTGCCATGTGATTGTGAATGGATTCTATACGGGAAAAACACGAGGTCTCTTGGGCAATGGCAATGCTGAGCCATATGATGATCAAATTCTAATCGATGGAAAAATAGCTGCCGATTCTGCCTCCTTTGGCAATGATTATGGCGTTGGTAAGTGCTCTCCCGTGGCCTTCAACAAAGCGCAAATCGAGAGTCAGGCACACCAGGATATATGCAGTGAGATATTTGGATTAGAATCACCGCTGGCACTCAATTATCTGCTGCAGGATGTGAGACCCTATCGCAAAGCATGCGATATTGCACTGCAGAGTACAGCTGAGAAGGATAAAGAGTCAGTGGCCTGTACCTTTGCCCTAAGCTATGGATCATCGCTGAAACTTCAGAATAAATGGGTACTACTCCCTCCGCGCTGTCTACGTTGCGCTGGAGCTCAGGGTCAACGTGAACTGTATGAGGAGTTCACTCTTAAAGTGCCGACCAACAAGGCCGATGTTGTTTTTGTGGTCGATGTTAATGTGACGCCACGCGTCCTCGACAGTCTCGTTGCGCCGGCTATCACGGAGATCCGTGAATCGCTCAAGAGCCGTGGCTTTACAGATGTGCAAGTCGGTGTGGTAGCTTTCGATGAATCAAAGCGTTATCCCGCTCTCCTAACAAGCGACAATGGCAAACTCAACTATAAAGGAAATGTAGCCGGCATTCAGCTAAGCGGTCCCAAGAAACTCTGCGACAATTGTATTGAACAAATCATTTCGGAGAAACGCATTCTTGAGCTATACAAATTACTGGATCAATTTATTAAGACAATCATACCACAGTCGGACGAAAAGGCCTTCAACTTGGCCCTGGATTATCCCTTCCGGGCTGGTGCAGCCAAGACCATCATTGGAGTTCGTAGCGATTCACTTGAGTACAAAAATTGGGTAAGTATTCTCTTGATATTACAATTTTAATATATAATACCCATGCAGAAGGTATGTATATTCATTTTGGCCAGGTATGGTATGGTATTCTCATTGTGCATCAACAGAGTCGAACTAGTCAAACCAGTATTTAATTATTAATATGGTTATAATCAACGTATACTTTTTCCAATTTATTAATGTCGGACAACTATATCCTCTTTATTTCATAGGAACAATCCCCTAAAAAATTATAGTATATAATAGCTGTCAATTAGAGCTGGAAGTTAAATCGATTCCATTTTCTCCGATGCATCGATTTAATTTTTGAGAATCGATTTAATCGAAAATTTGAGAATAGTACTAAATTATTACAACTAAATAAGTAAACGTGTCTAGTGGTGGTTGAAAATTTGGTAAAGGTTAAATATGTGCCCTCATCACGGAATTTTTAAAATTTTTTTTACACCTAAGCTATATTTATGATGAATTTAGGTGAAAAAATGATGTCTCGGACTCTTCTGAGCAATCCTAACGGGTTGTTTGTACAGCTGCTGAGACATTTCAATAACGGTTTCAATGTACACAGACATTTCTGAGAGTAAGAGGAAATGGGGGGAAAGGGTGAAGAGCCTCAAGTATTTGCGTGCAAGTCTGTTGAATTTTAATCAAAAAACTTAACGACATCGTTTCATTAGAAAGTGCCTGCGAAACACACATTTGTCTGTTGAACAATTATTTGAGTGGAATTCCTTTTCCACTCCCCATCGTACATATGCAGCAAATAATTAATAATTAATTAAGAAGCCGAAAAGTATGCAATTTGTTTTAATAGGCTGTTTGAGATTTTGCAAAGATTTTCGTTACGAAGTCAATTTACACCTGGCGAACAGCAACAGCACCAGGCAAAAAATAATTGAGAGTAAGAAAATCAAAGAGAGCGCAAGGAAAGTGGATTAGAAGACGCGCAATTCTGCTCTCATTGTTTTTAACCAATCAGTACAGTTCACACTGTCTTTGCTTTGATCGAGTTTGACACGTGACACCTGCGCCCTCTCTGCGCTCGTCCTCTCTCACTCCCTCTCTCTTTCGTCTGTTCACTTAGTGCTGCCTGTCTGCTGTTTTCTCTGTTCGCCTGGTGTAATTTGTTGTGCTGAACCCAACAAAACACTCGAGGCTGCCTTCGTTTGCCCTCTCTCACTATGCGCACTTTCTTTATCTTTCTCTGTGCCCCTCTCTTCCTTACTTCTCTCTCATCTTGCTAATTCTTATTATTATTATTAGCGCAAGCTGTTTACATATAAAATGAATAAATCAAAAGGGGAGATTGCAGTTTCCAAGGCGACAAGATATGACGATTGATCCTTATAAATCTCAACGAGATATGACGAAAATACTTAGAAATAATTTTTTGTTTTTGGCTTAGTTTAGAAGATATAGCCTTAGAAAAGTCCTGATTTCCCATATAAAATTCTTAGTTGAACATCGAACATCGATATTTTCAAAATTTGGAAAACATTGATAAATCGATACATTGTCGTTTTTCTTTCCAGCTCTAATACATACAGTATTAATTAATTTGTCAGCATAATATGTATAACTAGTATAGGTTCGATCAGAGAAAATAAAACCTGCAAGGGTATTAAAACCATTATTAACATCTATAAACATCCGTTCTGTTTTATAATATAAATATTCTAAATTTTTTACTTAAATTACAGTGGAAGTTTGTTCGAGCTCAAATAACGGGAAGTGTTACAAACTTTGATGGAGCCCTTCTGCATTTGATTGCTCCAATTAAGGGACTCGCATTGGAAGGCGTTCCAGCTGAAAAACTTGTCGGTTAGTCCATTCAAATGATATAAATGCACATTTATACTTACCTAAATATTTCATTGTAAGGCTTTAACGCACGTTTAGTCGCAACATTGGATGGTAAGGATAACAAAAAGCGATCGAAACTGCAATTTGAAAATGATATGGGCATCGATTTTGTACTGAACAACGGAGGTTGGGTATTTGCCACACAGAACTTTGACAAGCTAAAGTCTGGCGATCAGAAGAAGGCTCTCAATCAAGTGACATCATCTATTGCCGACACCCTATTCAAGACTGAAATCGTAACCGATTGCCGCTGCCTGCCAGTCCATGGACTGCACGGACAGCACAAGTGCACGATTAAGTCGAGCAGCTTCGTCCCAAACAAGAAACCGAAAGCTGCGTGAAATTTAGTGGAATCCAAGAACAATCCCAATATTATTTCATAACTACAAAGTTAATTTTATACAAACAACCGAAACTCCCATTCTATTAAAGTCTTTTTATATTAAACAATGGTGTTTAATATTCCTGCTATCACTGTCTATGTATTTTTCCGGCATTTTAATATGTTGGAACATGTCTAGTACGCCTATATTACAAACAGGATATTACGTTCGGCCCGCCATTAAAGATTCCAGCGATTTTTTGATAACGATTATTTTTGAGGAACGTGAAAATAATGTTTCCAAATTAATTTGCTTGAAAATATAAATACCACGCACATTTATTATTTATATTGGATATTTTTTATTGGTTATATTGAGTGTTGACAGAGTAAAAACAATTAGGGAGTACATATTATATATTAAAGAGACAGCCACTAAACTTTCCCCGTTCTTCAAGATACCTTATGTAACTTTCAGAACTTTTTTGCAAGCTAATGTGACTAAAAAACATTTAATAATAAATGCATATTCCTTACACATTATTTTAGATATAAATTCAATAATTTGGAATGTCTATTTTGAGTGTATCAAAATTCCGAACAATACCTTTGCAAGAGTAATGCGACGTAGACTCTTAGGTCATGCAATCTGTTAAGACTTGTACGCGTTTAGCATTACAACTCTTACACAAAACATGATCGTCGAGAGGATAACATCCGCGACCATCCGCTTCCGAAGACAGTAAAAGTCCACAGTCCTGTTCAACGAGTAAAAGATAAAACAACGATGTTTACATTATGCATATACTTGACTTTTCATTTGGCTTAAAGAAAACAAAACAGAAAATTATGCTCTTCCTAATATCTTACTTCTAATTTAAAAATTAATGGCAAAAATGAATTTTAATACGTTTGATAAATATATCGTGATATTGTTGAATACCCAGGCCGCGATAAAGGCATTGATTAACTGCAGAATCAAATCAAAACTAGTGATAGATGATAACTTAACTGCACACATGCTAGGGAAGAATAACACAATCAAAATATGGTGAATATCAGGACATGAGAAAGCAGATATACTGGCGAAAGCGGGAGCAGCGCCGAAAGCATATTGTGGCATTAGCAAGATCATTATCAACGAATACCTAAGAACTTACTCGTAGCTGACAAAGAACGAACCGGAATATAACACCAGATCTGCACCAATCCCTCTTAGGCTACTACAAACTGAGGCAATGAAATGTTGGGACAAAGCTGGTTACACGCGACTCACAAAGAAAACAAAGACCATCTTCCGCCTAACCGCACTACTCAAAAACGCGAGAAGAAGAAGCAAACATTCAGATGAATAACAGGGGTTGCAAGGAAAGTGTGACTAATTTCTAGATGGGTAAAACAGAACTAAAACTTTTAAATAGGACATTTAGTTAGTGTTAGCAACAATTAAGTAAAGTTTATTGCAGTCCGGACACAATAAGGATTCGCTAAATTGATTGAGCTGATTGTGGTCAAATTGGACGAACAAGTGATATGTTGAAGGTTTTTTTTAAATAAGGCTCGTCAAACTTGTTAGACCATGGCTTTATAAAGCTGATATATACATATGTTTAGTTTAGGACGGAGTATAGATCTCCCTTTTCGAATAATAAAAAATAAAAATAAAATAGGTTGAATCGATAAAACAGCTTATTATAATAATGCCATTAGTGAATTAATTGATATATGTTACCACATACCTCACATTTATAGCACTCCAAGTGAAAGCTGCGATCGAGGGCAACAACCCGCACTGTTTCATCCTGACCTGGCTCGGGCATAATTGGGTCCTTGCAGACACAACATCGAGGTGCAAATTTTCTATACGATATATAGAAAAGTTGATATAGTTAGTAATGTAAATTAGATTAATATATAAAGTTATATAGTTATAAAAAGCGATTGAACCCACTTGTGAAAATCTTCAATGCAGTAATTTTGATTTGTTGCATCAACTGTAAATGGAATGGCTGCAATAAATTAATAGTTATTTAATTATTAAAAACGGACAACATATTGATGTTCTCACCATCCAGACTGCTGCCACAAACAACACAAGTAAAGCATTGGGGATGATACGGCTTGCCGGTGGCTCTCAGAATTCTCTCCAAAATTGGCATCAAGCAAACCGAACATTTCTCGAGTGTCTGCAAATAGTCATACTCGCAAAAGGGTTTACCTTCTAGCGCATAAAAGGGTTTGCCTTGAAGATTTACTTGGCACTCAGTGCAGGTAAAACATGAGATATGATATATCTGATCCATTGCCGTGCAGCCACTGTTCTCGCCAAGTACTCGTTCTTCGCACTTATTGCATATTCCTAGTACAGTGAAAAATATACATAACTGAAAATACACATACAAAGACCATTCACTAACCATAGCTCTCCACTTCCCCAGCATCAATGGAAGTCAAATGATATTGGCTAACGTTCCCATCGACTTGCAATCCCTTCGAGTAGTCAACAGTCTCTGTAGCTGGCAATCCGCTGTGGTACACTGTATAATCTTCGCTGCTCGGCATTAAACTATTCCCTGATTGGTTTACATACGATGCGAACATATCATTAAGGTTTGCCCGTGAGACAATATCATTGGGTGGGCGTGGATTGATTGGCTCGTAGATCGAATCATATGTGGACGAACTCTATAAAGTACAAAATAAATGAAATACAATGAAATGTCATTTGAAATAAGCATACAACAATTACAACCTGCGATAGACCTCCATATCCATAATAGTCTGCGCATCCTTTACTTTTAGGTTCCTTTAGTAAATAAATTGAGATTAGTATTAATATAATTGAAAAGAGGAGTCTGTACTGCTATTGTACCTCTTTAGTGCAGTTATTCTAAAGACTTTCCGTAACTATGTGCTCCGATGTCTCGGACTCTAACACACAGAATCTGCAGAGCGAATTACTTACTATTTCTAGTTTTCTAAGATTTGCTTTAAGCGTACAGTTGCCTGTAGGTAGCCCAGTGAGGATTCCCACTGCATTCGTACTCAGCTTTATTAACTGCTTAAACCACTTGAGGTTATGGCGCTTCGAGGGCCGCAAGCCTGGTCGAATGCGCGGATCTTTATCTCTTCTGATATCATGTTCTTCCTGTCTTCTTGCCCTACTCTTGCTTTCGCTAGTCTGCCAGCTTTCTCATTGTCTGGCGAGTCCCGGTATAGAACACTCTACACTATATTCAACTTAGGCAGTTCAATTTCTTGACACTCATTTAAATTATACTAGATTACATACCTTTATATTAAGGGCATAATGATTTACATAATTGCTATGAAAAATTGATGCTGTTGTTGAAGTCTGTGGAGTACATATATCGGAATCCTTTTTAAAGACATTGCTGGCCCGGCGTAGCTCGCTGTACGAAGAGCTGACCGGACTGGGGGGTTGGGGTAAGTCATCATCGAATTCCTTTTCTGCGAGAGACTGGCTGGTATAAATGGCAAGCTGCTTAGTAGCTGAAAAAAGTTATTTAAATATTTTAATGATAACAATAATAAGATAAAAATGTAGTCGACATTACCTATTTGTGGACTTGACTGTTGGACATTCGAGTAGAGCTTATTGAGATTATCTGAGCGCATTGGCTGTTGCGCCTTCATGGGTTTATCCGTAAAATAGCTAGGAAGATTGTGTGCTCCGAGTGATGCGGAGGATAGATTGGGAATGTTTTGGATTGGATTCGTCGGCCTTCTACTGAGAAGGCCTTTCTTTTCCATTTGAAGCTTATGGTAGGCCAATGCTTCCAATTGATGTTCCAAAACGGCGGGATTGTCCAGCGTCGATTTACAATTCTCCGTTTGTCCCGAATATAGTGTCTGCTTTCGTAGAAAACTACAGGCAGATCCAGCAGAACCCGCAGCTGTCGCTTGTAGTGGCTGGGAATAGAGTGGTTCCCTTGCGTCTGTTACCAGTTTGCTGAGTGGCACCTAATTATTATTGTTAATCAATATAATCACAACAAACATTATTAAAATGCAAGTAGGAAGCATTTCGTTTCACCTGGGGCATTTCATTCGGTTTTTTGCTTGGCTTCGGTGGTATCCATGGCGCAGTCTTTGACCGACTGTAAGTCTCGTTCTTCTCATTCTTCTGTAGATTATCCACCAAAGCAGCCACCGTCCCAGTCCTTACGTATCCATCGTTGCAGCCTCCTCCATTCCCTATGGTTAGCTGCCGTAGTCCCTCTTGCAAGGAATTCATTTTGCAGCCACTCTAAGCACTCACTTCAACTTGTATGACACGTCTTCGGTATATCAATCAATTGTTTTGATAATTATTATTAACCTATTATTTCAGAAATCAATTTATTGATTTACATTACTTATGTACGCCACACTTAGGCACATATTAGCGATGAAAATAAAAACACAACAATAATTTTTCAGTCCTGAAAGTATCGAAACTATAAAATCGATTAGTTTCGTCAAAAAACACCAGAGTTGCATGTAATTTTACAGCTGACTTCTTAATAGCGCTCCTGATTTATTTTCAAAATCTTAATTAATATATTATTTATTCATCCAATCATCTAATTATTTATCTTTTTATTTACGCACGCCTTACTAAGGTGCAATATTAATTTTTCAACCATGAAAGAATAAAGTTTCGTCAAAAAATTCCAAGGCTGCACGTAATTTAACAGCTGACTTGTCCAATAGGGCGCGTTATTCATCATTTAATTATGTTCTTCAAAAATTGTTTTAATTAATGAAGATTAACTAACGCGAACATAACATAGTAAGTGTGTATCAAAAATAACTAAGAAATCTAGTTCACAATCGCACTTCCTGGTAACTATGGCTAATTTTGAAATCCGTTACATTGAGCACAATTTTAAAACAATAAAAAAGAAATTTGAACAATTTCAAAAATAAATAAATATATTTAATAATCTTAGTAGTTGTAGTATTTAGCGAGTCAATGTATCAAATAAATTACTAAACTAAGAAACTAACCCTAATCCTATTCATTTTTTTGAATAGTTGAATTAAACCCTTTGCTCGTTCGTGGCGTCCTTGGAAGACCGAACCTCGAATTCATTGCTTTGTCAAATGCGATTTGTATGTGCATTGTTAAAATAGAGATCATAGTTAGCAGTATGCTGGTAATAAAACCAATATTTCTTATAGATTTTGTATGGCAAATCATAAAAAAAAGGAAAAAAGGCAACTTAATTTCCCGCTTCCCGAAATTCTTCAACTTTTTCCGCAGTTGACCCTAAAAACTATCAGATTTGACGGAAAAAAGCAAAATTGGCAGCACTGGTTATTTTCCTTATATTTTCTGTGTTTCTTGTGTTCACATCGTTCGTTAATATCGATGAATGTGGTGCATACATAAGGACACAAAAAAATCAGTTGGCTTGATATGAAAAAGGTTTGCCGGTCATGCGCGCTTAACGGGAATATACTCTCTCCCTCTTTCTCTCTCTCGATTCTTTATTTTATTCTCATTCTCGGACTCACAAAAGAGACCTGGGATACAGAAATGTAAAGCACAAAATTGTAGATATGGATTTCTACGGCACGCTCCTGATGCTGCTCAGTATTGAATTCACTTCGTTAACCAACGGACGTTGTGCGTAGTACAGTTATACATATATACATGCACACATATATATGTATGTCTATCTGTATTTGTTAAATTCGCGTGTCGCCTATCTCCCGTAAACCATATAACATATACATACATATATAATAGTGGAACACACAAAAATACAATATAAACTTTATGTACACATAATTTCAGTATTCATGAAATATATGTATGTATGTACATACATTCATATGTAGGTACATATTTACGAATGTATGAAGGGATTTCCACGCATACGTATCTACATACATATGTATGTATGTGCATTCATTTAAGCTTTTATATAAAATTGAACAAACGTTGATACAAGTGTACATACATACATAGTATGCATATAGTTTGATAGTTTATGAATATGAATAAACCTTCTTTCAATATTATCTACACATGTACGCATTCAATTATAAATACATCCATGCATGTGTATATGTTTGTATGTATGTATGTATATGTAAGAATATAAATACATACAAATGAATACGTATTTAGATTTAAGGATTTTTTTTTTCAGTTACCAATTAAATTCAAAATAACGGCCCATAATTTTTAATTATATGTAAATACACATGTTCGCAGATTTATGCATGCATATTTAATATGTACATATGTATTTATGAAATTAAACATGGAGTGTGTATAAGTGTATACCTGTTTTAAAAATTAATACACACATACTGTGCCATATATACATATGTTTGTATGTATGCACACATGTTCATGTTTATGTATTTACCATTGAGTGCTTTTTCCAGACGTTCCTTTTGGTCGCCTCACCCAATTTCACATTGACACACTTAGTTGCATATATACATTCTTATAACATATGTACATATGTATGTATATAATGTGTATTTTGATTTGATTTTAATGTATATGTATATGTATTTACATTCATACATACCTATTTCATACATACATATATAATATATGCATATATACATATATATATGTATATTTACATTATTGTTACATAGTAACATAAAATTAAAATATATTGACATAAATCTGCCAGTATTAAACTTACAAATCTGTGTATGAATAATATTATTGTTATCAAAATAATTCGTATCCTATTACTGAACGTATTCACTATGCTGGTTTACATACATATGTGCATATATCTGTATCTTTAAGCAAGGTAACGACAGTGCTGCCACATTTTTGAGTGAAGAAAGCCAAATTGTTTGATTATCTAAATATTAAAAAATTAAATGTGTGGAATTGCAATGAAAAAAGCTTTTATGGAGTTTCCGGTGTTAAAAAAGTTTATTGGCTAGAAAAGGGCTTAAGTTGAATCCGAATCCGTATGTGGTAAAGTCGAATGTTAAATGGTTTTAAAGATATTAATAAAAATCAAAAACATATAAAACAGGGGCTACACTGTTTTTTACTAATACAACAAACACTAAACTTGAATTTCATACATATGTGTGTGCAGTTTCGTAAATTTTAATTATGCAGAATTTCAAATAGAACAATTTTTGTAATTAAAAAAAAGGCAATCAGCTGAGGCATTTTTGTATGCTAAGTGCCTTGCTTTTTTACTGTTATACCATTGAAGATTGTCAATTGTCAATAAGCAAAGATACAAGTAATGGCTAGGAGGCAAAAAAAGCGCGCCGCTGGCGAAAAAGTTAAAAAAAAAATTGCGCAAATTTTTTGCATGCGTCTAAGCTGACTGCTAGTTTTTTTAATTGCAAAGAGAGAGACAATCAATTTTATCGCGAGGAAATAGAAATTAACACACACACATAAAATGCATGTTAAAAGTGTTTGTTATATTAGTTGTTCAATGAAGTGTTGTCACAGAGTCAGCCACTGTTTTATGGTTTTTTATTAATATATTTTAAACCATTTAACTTACCACTTTTCCGGATTCGAATTCAAATCAATTCGAATTCAGGGGAATTTATTACATTTTTAAACTCAAACGCAAATTTTTGAAGTCGCGAAAGCCCTTTTTCTAGACAATTAACTAAAGGCTATATTTAGCAATATTTTCGTTTCTGTCCCGCAATTGAGCTGTGAAAAAAGCCAGACTTGATAGCTAAATCGGCAACACTGGAAACTACACTCGGGCTCCGCGAAGTGTGCTCCAGTGCCCCCAAGAACGTCGCCAAAGCCGAGCCATGTATGTATGTATGTATTTACATATTTTTATTCATATGTATATACATATAATGCAAATATAAAAACTTACTTTAATGTGTGCATTGCCAATTTACTCGTATATAAACAAATGATAAAAATATTATTAACATACATACATATGTATATCCACAAAAGTGTTCGTATGTGCATACATGTATGTATGTATGTATGTGCTTCTAAATATATGCTGTTGATGTTACTATGAATAATTGGAAGTGCGGAAAATACATGCGCAGCGAAAGTGGAATGTAGAAGGAAGAGATTAACAAGTACAAGTGTGCATGTACATATGTATGTATCTACATACATATGTATAAATAAATATGTATGTATACATATATGTAGGTATGTATGTATGTACGTTACTAATATGCAAGTATGTACATATGTATGTCATGTCATGCAAGGTTACCCATGTATATACATACATACACAAAACATGAGTCGCAAATGGTTATATTTTTATATGTTAATATGTATATACATACATATTATGTACATATGTGTGTATATAAACATAAATTATACTCTTGTAATATATGTATGTATGTACTGATACATGTTAATGCAATGTGAAAAGAGTTACTTGGCATACAGTCAGTCAAGTAACTCTTTACATATATGAACAATACATTAACATGTACATACTTATGTACATATCTGTTGAATATTATATAAGGCCCGATAAATTGCAACAAGTTTATTTTAACATTCTTATCCCCTTTTCTTTATTGAAAATGTGTTGTATTCCCAATATACAAACAAACATATACATACATATGTATGTACATGGGAATCAAACATATTGTATGGATATGAACATATGTATGTACGTAAGTTTGTATATATGTACATATGTATGTATATTCTATTATGTTATATACATAAAAGAGTGGGGGCATACTTCCAGTCAAAACTTTAACTGGAAACGGTAGGGGGAGAACCCTTTTCTACAATCTGATGGTCAATCTATTTACCAATTGCTTTAAATAATAATTAATTCATTTTAGTGAATATATTGTTATGTATGTAAGAATGTAAACATGTAAACAATGTACGTTGCAGCCACTGTTACCTGTTGAGGTGAGGTGTGGTATTTATTATAGGTATTTCTTTTATAACAATGTCTGATATCGATTATTACTAGTGTTGCCACATAGTCTTAATCTAACATTGTTACCAGCTTATTACAATATTATAAAATAATGTATGTGTGTTTGTGCTATTTATTGTTACTACTACAAAAACAAAATTATGTATACTATATGTATTATAAGCGGTCAATGTATAATTTACCTGCATGATTGATCCCTCGTGTCGGAAAACACTTGATCATGCAGACTGACCATACATGGGAACTGACTTTTTCTTATTTGCATGCATGTATGTTTTTATATACATACATATGTAGCGGATATTGTTTTTGTAAAATGTATAAAAAAGATTGCTTGTTATGGTTTCTTAAAACTAGATGAAAAACAGATTTTATAAATATCGAAACTGCGTTCTTTATGTACATATGTATGTATATGTATGTATGTAGTTATATATAAATCAAAAACAGTTAAAATCAATAAAAGAAATCAATCCAACGACAAGTGAGAACTCATATCTAAAACGATACTAAGATTTGTTAAAAACTTTAAAACAAAAAAACGATTAATAGTGTGTGATTAAATTAAATTCAACATACAATCCGTAAAAAGTTACGATCGAGTGTACAGTTTAGACAGACTCACACACAATAGATTTTCTTAAGTGTGCAATCGCGATGGCTGCTCCAGCAGCCTGTACGCGTTTCTCGGACAATTACGATATTAAAGAGGAACTCGGAAAGTAAGTTAACATAATACAAGTCAATTTAAAGTCAATATGTATATTCATACTGCTAATTCTCTCTTTTTTTAGGGGCGCCTTTTCAATCGTCAAAAGATGTGTCCAAAAATCAACAGGCTTTGAGTTTGCGGCAAAGATTATAAACACCAAGAAACTCACAGCTAGGGGTGAGATGCTCGTTATATTTATTATATTATATATATATATATATATATATATATATATATATATATATATATATATATATATATATATATACATATTATACACAACTGTTAGTTATTTTAGATAATCAATAGAGGATTCGAACTAGCCATGTCTGTCTGTCTGTAACAACGTAAAAAATTCTCTCAGTTTGAAAACTGTCTTGAAGAACCTTGGCACACATGCTTTTTATTGCTGCACGCTGTAAATAAGTGCGAACGAGCCTGTTCAGACCGATATATCTTATGAAATCTAAAATATAAATTTAATACAACGGACTTTCTTTATAAACAATATGCATATAAAATTTCAAAAAAATCGGACCAATGTAACTAACAATACAAATCCCGAACTATTGTATTTTGAAATAACTTGGCTTACAAGTCGAAATTAAAGCTGGACAGTAATTGTCGAACCTGCAAGGGAATAAAACCTTCGGCATGCTGAAGGTAGCCTTTTTTCTGATTCTATTTAGTATTTTAACGTGAAAAAGGGTTTTCAAAATGTCCCATAACTTTTGTATATACATACATTGTATGTATTTTATTCATTTGCCAATTTTAACTAAATATACTTTTTATTTTAGATTTTCAAAAGTTGGAGCGAGAAGCACGGATTTGTAGAAAACTACACCATCCTAACATTGGTATGATGATAATGCTCAGACAAATATATTTATGATATTTAAAGGATCGTTTCGTAACTAATCTATATATCTATCTACCAATCTACGTATATACCCACCTATCTATCTACCTATCTCTCCCTCTATTTATCCATCTTCTATCCATTAATATAACAATAAATATATGCATCTATATAGCTATCTGTCTATCCGTATACCCATCTATATTTTCATCTGTTTATCAGTCTATCTACTAACCTATTTACTATTGTGTACTTACGACTTGAATTCTTATATTTTTCAGTTCGGTTGCATGACAGCATACAGGAGGAGAACTATCATTATTTAGTCTTTGATCTGTAAGTAGATATGGTATTTTGAATAATACAATGTGTTAAAGAGAAAGTATGTATACATATTTAGAGGATAATACCGTTTTAGTATTATCTTAATATATATATATTTATTGTGAATGAACGAGCCAATGACTTGACTATTGTTTATTGAGCTTCATAGTTCATCCTTTCCCCGCCCAATATGAAATTAAAGATGTACCACTATTAGCGATAATACTGATACTAGAAAACTATGCGAAACAAATTGATAAGAATTAAAATTCAAAATGCAATTACAGTGTCACTGGCGGTGAACTTTTCGAAGATATTGTTGCACGTGAATTTTATTCAGAGGCTGATGCATCACATTGTATTCAACAAATATTGGAGTCGGTCAATCACTGTCATCAGAATGGTGTGGTGCATCGAGATCTCAAGCCCGAGAATTTACTATTAGCTAGTAAGGCGAAGGGTGCAGCTGTGAAACTCGCTGACTTTGGTCTAGCCATTGAAGTACAAGGGGATCATCAAGCATGGTTCGGATTTGCTGGCACTCCTGGTTATCTCTCACCTGAGGTATTGAAAAAGGAGCCGTATGGAAAATCGGTTGATATTTGGGCGTGTGGTAAGCATTTTCGACTATACATACTTCCAAGTTAATCTTGTCAAGTTCCTTAACTATATATCATATGTTTCATGTCAAAATATACATTTCTTATTATTATACACAGGAGTTATACTCTATATACTGCTGGTTGGCTACCCTCCATTTTGGGATGAGGATCAACACCGTTTGTACTCCCAGATCAAGGCAGGAGCCTACGATGTACGAAATTCTAATATTATATTATTATTTATATATTACTACTTTAATTTTCAATTTGAGAGTAAAAGAATCAACCAGGAGTGAAAGTTTGCAATTAATGGCATAATACTATGTTCTTGTTACATTTATATACTTATTTATGTATAATATCCAAATTTGTTAAGCTAATAGTATAGTAGTAATAGTATAGTGCAGAAAAAGGCGTGGCAGACGCCACAAACTTTTTATATTCTGAGTAACCATCAACAGCCGAGTCGATATAGCCATGTCCGTCTGTCCGTCATAAGATCCTAGACTATAACACCTAGGGCTTCCAAATTTGTTGTCAATGTGTGTTATTAAGATCAGATCAAATTTATTTTAGATTTTCGCTTGTTTTAATATTTTGATAAGTTTAGTTATAACTATGGACGGTGATTTAATGAATGCATATTCACAGTGTGGTCATATATTGTTTAGATCTACAATTTGAAAGAGTTAGTGGTGAAAAGTAACGACTAATTCTAAAACGAACAGAGAAGTGTAATCGGCTAACCAGGTCATTACTATTAATGTTCCCTTGGATTATGTTATCACGAACCGCCTTACACATTTTTTCTTTTTTTTTTTGAGAGCTTTCAGAATATTGTTTACAACTACAACTGCGGTACTCAGTAGTCTTAGTTCTAATTCTAGAATAGTGTTTTCAAGTAAATACAATTCGCTATGTTACTGAGTATTGACTTTGGCTCAGTTGCCAAAAGAAACAAGTGGAACAGTCGACCGCACTCGACAGTGGGATAGCCTTTGAGTTATATTGCCGTAAAGAGTTTCTAACTGTACACTGTACCCTGTACCTTTTCTAACTCTACCGTTTAATAATTCGACTATAGTTCTTCCTTTGGCATTTAATATTAGAGCCTGTCAGTTTACAACAACCTTTATGCCTCTAGCTCTTATAATAGCCGAGATCTTGACGTTCAAACAGACGGACAGACAGACGGATATGACCTAATTGACTTAGCTAGTCATCTTGAGCAAGAATACATATACTTTATGGGGTCTCCTACGAATCCTTCTGTTACATACCTTTGCACAAAGTTAGCATACCCTTGTTTACCATAATCAATGGTCGAGGGGTATAAAAAGAGTAAATTACACGTTTCGTTATTATCTAAGTATTGAAAAAGTTATACTGCTTATTTATATTTTTCTAAAAATATCTTTTGTTTTTCAGTATCCTTCTCCAGAATGGGATACTGTAACGCCAGAAGCAAAAAATTTAATTAATCAAATGCTCACTGTAAACCCAAACAAGCGGATAACAGCAGCCGAAGCCCTGAAACATCCGTGGATTTGTGTAAGTACACAGATATATATTAACTGTGATTTAAATATGTTGATAATTGAATTTTGATTGCAATTTAGCAAAGGGAACGTGTTGCTTCTGTAGTACACCGTCAGGAAACAGTTGACTGTCTCAAGAAATTCAATGCTCGTCGCAAGCTTAAAGGTGCTATATTGACCACCATGCTCGCCACAAGAAACTTTTCAAGTAAGTGTATACATGAAATTTGGGAGTCATCATTCCACCCTACTGAGTATAAATATTCTGAATCAGCATCAATAAGCGAGTCGTACTGTGTCTGTCTGTCCGTCTGTCTGTCTTTCTGTTGCCTCCCTAGGTTCTCAATCTTAGAAACTATCGCGATGAAATCTGGACACACATTTTTCTTTTCTGCATGCCACAAACAAGTTGGAATGAGCTGGATCTGACCGATATATCGTATAGCTGCCACATAACCTATTTGCCGATTTCATATTATTAAAGTCGGACAACTAAATATATACTAAAAAAAGTTGTATATGTCCAGCGATTGATGTTGTAATAGCTATCAGTGAATACATAACAAAACATAAATGGTAAAGGAAAGATCGGAGGAGTAGAAGGCATGTTGAAACAAATACAAACTATGGATTACACAACCCCACAAAAAAAAAATTGTCATGATCTGGGTATGCGGCATATGCAGTTATATGTATTTTGGGTCGCTGAATCCGAAGTCAGAATTTCGCCATCACGTCTGGACTTCGACATAACCTCACAAAACTGAAAAACCTTAAAATATCCTCTAAAAGATATAGAATCCTGATCTAAGCATGCGATATATGTTTTATCATGTATTTTGTCCTTCTTAGTCCGAATCCGAAGTCAAAATTTCGTAGCACGTCTGAGTTTCGAGTTAACCTCAAAAAACTCGAAAAATTTATGAAACCCAAAAAAATAATGGGGGCTCATGATCGGGTCATGCGATATATGTTACTATATGTTTTTAGACCTTCCGAATCCGAATCCAATGTCGATATCAGCCAATCACGTCTGAATTTCAACCAAACCTAAAAAATTTTTGAAAAATTTCCGGATTCAGCGACCCAAAATACATATAACTGCATATGCCGCTTACCCAGATCATGAAACTTTTTTTTTTTGTGGGCCTGTGTTATTAATGAGCTTAAGATTACAGAAACCATACATTTGGTATCTACAGCATTTACCATAGCTGTGCTCAAACACACATAAACATAGGTCAACTCGACTCGGATAATGAGCAAGAATATATATATTTTGTGGGGTCTGCCACGCCTTCTTCTTCTTGTTACAGACATTTCCACAAAGTAAGGTATTTAATTCCACTTTTATATTGATTATTCCGTTTTAAGGTAGAAGCATGATCACTAAAAAAGGTGACGGTTCGCAAGTGAAGGAATCAACTGACTCATCTAGTACAACACTGGAGGACGACGATGTGAAGGGTAAATATTTCATTCAAATAAGTGCTAAACTGAATGAACCGATTTTCGATTTGAACGCGAATTTCAGTAACAAGTTGATAACTAATAAGAAAAACTGTCGATTGCATTCGATACTCTGAAAAACATTTACAAATATCATACGCTACCCGACATTGAATAATCGGACATTTAATTACTTTATTAGTTACACTTGTTGCAATAAAAGAACGTTTCTGAACCAAACAGAAAACAATAGTTGCTCGAATCTTAAAAAAAAATAAAACATTTCTTTCTCAATTAGTATGAGATTGTCAATATTATAAAGGCACCTTCTCGAAATTAAAGGAAAAATCATTCTATGAAAAATCGTAAAATGCATAATTCATATTTTATGGAATTAGCTCGAAAATAGGTTTATAGACTGAGAGTTTATACTGTTGCTGAATGTAGTCCCTAGTCCTACCACCTGTATTAAAGGACTCCGACTAGAAATTTCTGGATGAAAACTTAACGTTAGAAAGTAGACGGGAAGTCTCATTTCAGTATTACAAGCGGAAACTTGTTAAATGACCTAAAAAGTCAATAAAAAATTGCAATATGTTCCAAAAACATTAATAATGACCCGACATATATTTTTATTTGTTTGTTATTCTTCTCCATCATCACTTATATATTATATAAATAGAAAATAGAGCAATATTAAAGATTGAACATATTTTTGTCAAGTAGCGAGGCTGATTGTTTAGAAGAGTTAAAGATTCTGTTTGAAATCATTTAATTAGTAATGCTGATGTTGAAGGTGTAGATCGGGTGATAAAGTATGTTCGTCCAGCCAATCTGCTTTATGCTAGTTTGTCCTAGACAGAGTTATAGATTCTTATTTAATTATGTTTTGAGCAATTCTTATGTATGCAATTGTTATAAATACTTAATGTATTTGATTAAAAATATAACATCACTTTATTTGTTAGATTGCAAATTCAAAACGGAATCCATGTCGTTTTTGCTTCTGTATTTTATTTTATATTTTTAATGTTAGATCGATACATCGATTGGCAGCAACAGCATCTTTTCAAGTGGTCCCAATTATATTTGTATATAACGCGCCTATAATATTTGCATGTAAAATAAAACAGACACAAGGCGAATATATTATAGTATAATTCACAACTTTTTATATTAATTTTGCAACTTCCATTTAATAAATCGTCCGTATTGGACAGCACGTTTAATATCTATTGTACTTTGTTGTATTTGCTTGCCTTTTCTATGATTTATTCATTTGACAAATGTGAAAATAAGCAGATGTGCTTTTTATTTTGGCTTCGAAAGCTTCCACTGAATCTGAAATTTTGAAACAAATTTCGATTGCAACAAAACACTTTATTATCGATAAATACTAATCGATAAAAAACTTATTTAAAACTCTCGGCCTTGCTTGAACAGACTTAACGAAATTATTCGTTTTTTTTCATATATCCATTTAAGAAAATTCAAAGGAATAAACAATTTTCATATTATTGCACAATTTTGTTAAGAACTTTTCTAAAATAATTAAGAAAAACACAACAAGAAAGAAAATCTATTTTCGGCTTGCCGAAGGTTTTATATCCTTGCAGTCTTTTTTAATTATTCATGTTCTAATTATATATAATAGTACATAAAGTTTTCAAAAATAATTAACTGTTGTAATGTCTCGTTTAATGCGAATGATGATGTTTTATTCTATAGGGAAAAAATACAGGCATTACAAATCTATTCCCAACTCTACGTACCGCAGTCTCTCTTCCCTCACTCTTCGATATCGGCAGACGAACTAATCTGACGCTCTAAGCATAGCTTAATTCTTAGTTAAATGAGTGTGACCAATTACAACAACAATAAAAACGTATACAGTAAAATACTAAATCTAAGTGTTGCCCTCTATCAGCGGTAAATTACTTAAGCGGAGCGACAAGCTCCAAATGATGTAATTCAACTAGCTTTCACTGATTCTTCTATGAAAAATATAGAATAAATCGAATGAATTCGGAAAAAATAGGCAAATGTTGCCAAAAAGAGATGTCACTATCAATATATAAATATGTATCTAAAGTATCTAGGAAAAAATGACATGCGAGGGTTTAAAAATTGTGCCCAAAACCCCCCCGCCCTGTCCTTCTGTATTTTGCATGTGAATGAGGTCAAAATTTGTATGATCTGATAAATATGCGAAGCGAACCTTCTTCACATGCAACTTGCAGCAGTTTTTAAGTATTAAAAATTAAGACACCGTTTCATTTTTGAATTATATAAAATTTGTTCTTTTTTAGAAGATAAAAAAGGAATCGTTGATCGCAGTACCACAGTCATATCAAAAGAACCAGAAGGTAACCGATGATTTGCATTTCGCAGGTTGTTTTTGCTTTGTTTTTTACTTTAACACATATTATCATATCACATGCTAATCAACAAAAAAACATTATTCAACGGATTTTTATCAATATTCCTTTGAATGAGTGAATGATTAATAATTTAAAACAAACATCTCTATCCGGAAATGGCTACAATTTCTTGCAAAGCTCTCCCGTTAAGAATTGCTTTATTGCCTTTTTCAAATCGATTTGAGTTACCAAGCTTAAAGCTTTTTATTTACTAATAATTCAATTGCTACTCTTTTTAGGCCATGGATTTTAAAAAAATTCATTTAAAATCGAATTAAGTGAGTTTGACGTTTATTGTACTAACATTGGAATATTGCATTGAAAATAGGTTAAATATTTTGAAAGAATAGGTTTAATATTTTGATGATGAAAACTATCTGATGTGATCGCTCGTACCAATTTCAAAAAATTAGGCATCCAGAGTTGCTACACCACAACTAAGGTGTCACATTTGCCCTCTCCTGTTCAATTCGACGTTGGCTTTGCCACTTCGTATCCCACCAACGACCTAGTTGGAGGCGGTATAGACCAATCCAAGACCTGCCTGTGTGGTGAGTATGGTCTACAAATGCTTAGAGACATTTGCTTTCCCAACAATGAATTATGTCAAGTACCAAGTGTACCATGCTTGAGTGAGCAATAAAGTGATACAAGAATAATAGTATAATACTTTAATGTAATTCACTCTACCGTGCATGCACTGATTAAGTGCAAACTATACTACTATATATTTTCTCTCACTCTTTCTCTTTGATCACTTGCAGATCGCATTCTAAGCTTTTGCTGTTTGTCCAATAAGGGAAACCAATAAGTTCCACTGCGTGTATGTATAGTGAGAAACGGCAGATATATATATATAGAAAAATCTGTAACTTTATTTTAATAAATAAATTTGAAAACTCTTCCACAAGAGAGCTCATCAAATTCCCTATCATTCAGGTTATGCTTATTCGCTAGAGCTTTTCTTATTGCTGATGATGGCATAATTTTAATTCAAAACTGCATCGAGACAATATATAGAAAGCACATTAATGTCCTATATAAGAAGTAGGTCAGTCTGTTGATATACATAAGCACACATACAAACATTAAACATTCTTTGAAGAGCTGTTAAAACAAAACTGTTTTATTATCTTTCATTTTCTTATTTATGAATATATATGCGACATTTACATATACACATATATATTGATATATTTATATATGTATAACGCCAACATATATGTATTCATTATATACATAACACAACATATTATATGTGTGTGTTTTAGAATTAAGGATTGTGTGTCCTGCTAAAACTTGCCAGCAAATCTCAGGAAACTCACAATGTTCGTCAGGTATGTATGATCATCCATTGACAGTTGCTTGCGCACTCATACTACATAACATAAAATACTACTACAATCTGGATCATCCCTACTACCTTTAAGCATATGAAACAGTTCATAATTTCACCGCATGGCTATTTTTTGTATATAATCATAAATACACCTATTGATAAATGTTATGCTATGCATTCTATTTCTTATAATAATATAATATAAAGCATTCATACAAACACTAGTTGCACTTACATTGAAGTCATTATTCGATGTTCTGTAGTTATGCTTTAGCTCTCACCGGGTTCCATTTTTCCTGTTGATAGTAATACTATGTATGTTACATATTGTCTGCTCAAGGATCGATCTTAAGGTTATGTGCTCTTTAATATAACCATGTATATGTTAATATATATACGTATGTACATTTCTGTTCTGAATCTGAATATTAACATTAATATTACTAAATATAGTGTTTATACATTTTCTATCATACCAGTTGTGAACAGTACTAACTAATAACTATGAATTTGGCTATTTTAAATCAACAGTATAGCATTTATTTAAGTGAAATGTATTCTAATAATATTTTCATGTAAATTATGAGATATTTTTGAAAAGAGAGAAAATACACAATACGAATCTTTAGTGCAGGTCCCAACAGAATAAAGATCGTAAAGCATTTCAATATTGTAAAACATGTTTTTTAATAGAGTCTAAGTTTGTTGTTCCGATCGTATTGGGTTTTGGAGGAAAGGTGTTTATGTAGATGTATTCATCTATGTATGTATTTGAAAACGAAATACTCTCGGTATGATATTCAAGAACTTCTATACGCAATTGGGTGTCTCTAGCTATTTTTTACAGTTTCATTAAATGTGTAAACAATTCTTCTAATTAACATTAATATACTCTGTATTAGAACATGGCAAGAAAATTATTTCTGGGCAAGATTTTGATTAAACACTCTTATACTAATAATACAAAAAAGCCATATTAATTGTACATTTATTTTACTGGCCAGGTGGTTACATATATATGTATATATATATATGTATATGTATAAAGACATACAAAAACCGTACGGCTATTTAGAATACTCAGGTCAACATTGGACAAAATTTCCAACATGTTTAGCTAATACAGCATCGATCCATTTAAATTAAAGATTAGATTTCTTACAAGTTATTCAAAAATAACATTGGGTACAACAAAAGTTGTAGTATTTATATACTATATGTGTGTGCCAAAGTAACTTTAATATTTTCAGTTATAATCCCAAATGAACGATTTGCGCGGTTGGTGGCATACAACTCTTGATATACTGTTTATCAACTGATGGTATACAAGAAGCTTTATGCAATCTATTTGGTGTGCCTAGCTTTAAAAATATATGAGAAATCCATATTCAACCCTACAGAAAAAGAGACGCAGAGACGTGATCCTGAACAAGAATAAACTTTATGGGGTCTGCCTCAGATTTTTTTGCATCTCAGTTAGTATACTCTTTTTGATTATTTGAAATGGTATTAGTATAAAATAATACAGTTATAAGATTGTGTTACAACCAGGGACCGTAACGGTTATGAGTTTTTTGATTTTTATCATAAAAAACTTTGAATAATGATTATTTTTGGATTTTAATTATAAAAGTCTAATTTAATGATTATTTACAAATTTTTTTTTAAGTCTCCAATAACTGTTATATAAAAGACTTTTATTTTAAAAGTCTTTAAAAGCCTTTTACTGAAGACTTTTATTATGAAAGTCACTCAAAGACTTTTAAATCAAAACCATTTTAAAAAAGTCTTGTCAAAAATAAATCTCTCAGATTAAAATAATAAAAGTCTCTTTGCATTTAAATTGGTTCTGTCGGACTAAGGACCCAATCTGTCTACAGATATATTTAAGAGAATATTGTGCATTAAAATCAATAAGCAACTGTGGAAAATTTACATTTTTTGCTTCTTTTATCCATGGTATGCGGTATACGGTATTCCTAAAAAGAAAAGACTTTTATGAAAGACTTTTATTTTCTCAGAAGACTTAAATATTTTGAAAAAGTCTTTGATTGACTTTTATTTCTGAGTAATATTTTTAAAAGTCTCTAATAACTGTTATTTGTGGTTTTGAAAAATAAAAGTTGTAAAATAACAGTTAGCAATGACTTTTATAATAAAAATGAAAAATAATAATTATTTTGCAACTTTTATTTTTAAAAATCACAAATAACGGTTATTACCAGGGACCGTAACGGTTATAATTTTTATTAAAAAAATTGCAAAATAAGAGTTATAAACTAATTTTTTAATTTAAAAATCATTTTTAATTATTATATTTGATTTTTGAAAATAAAAATCAATTTATAACTTTTATATTTGATTTTTTAAATAAAAATCAAAAAGTAAGAGTTATGAATTAATTTTTATTATAAAAATCAGAAATAAAAATCAAATTGAAATTGCTCATGAACCGAGACTCCTAGATCATATATTACAAAAATTTGCTCTGTCAAAGTTTTAAAAGGGTCTGAGTCGAAGAGGTGAAAGGGCACTTTTTCATCCGTGACCAACTGCACGCAGGCTTCCTTCACTTCACTTGCCGACAATTTCATGGTGTTTTTTTTTTCGAGAGGTTCGCGTTTTTCGGGGTCTAAATCAGAATACGTTTCGGGATGCTTCTCTGTAAGGTGTCTCTTAAGGTTGGTAAAATAAGTTCCCTTAAAGGCACGCTTACAAATCTTGCAAACCGAACTCCCTAAATTAGATTCAAAAAATTTCCGTACTTTTAAATCTCTTTTGCGGCCCATCTTGAAAAATCACAAATCACAATGCACTCAAATTATGTTTACTATATTTCCACAAAAACATTTCAACGCTTTACATGACCGATAAACTCGTTTTATGAGCAATTTCAATTTGATTTTTATTTCTGATTTTTATAATAAAAATCAATTCATAACTCTTACTTTTTGATTTTTATTTTCAAAATCAAATATAAAAGTTATAAATTGATTTTTATTTTTAAAAATCAAATATAAAAATTGAAAAACGATTTTTAAATTAAAAATTGAAAAAAAAAGTTTACGCGGTTTTTGTGTTCGCCGATAAAAATTAGCACGGTAGGATTTTTCCCACATTTTTCTGAGACTTTTAAGAGCTTTGATTTTTTTAATCTCACAATTATTATTTACGGTCCCTGGTTATTACAAGACATTTTTAATAACAGTTGCAAAATATATGTTTATTATATTATTGATATAATGGGATTTTTATAAGATTTTTGGCGTCCTTGAAAAATGTTTAGGATGATCCCTTTATAGGGATATTTTCTATACTCATAACAGTTATTTACGGTCTCTGGTTACAACGATGTCGATTATCGACAAGAATAATGTTATACGAGTATGTTTAGTTTAAAACATATTAAATATTGAAATTTAAAAAAAGGGAATATAGAAGATTTGGTTTGGGAATTTCGACTGTTTGAGGAAGTCGAATCGAAATAAATATGTGGGTTCTTTTGTTGGAGAGAAATTCAGATAAAGTATCTACATACTATACGTATCTATGTGTATCATGATGTATGTATGTCTGTAGGATCTGTCGCCCTCTGCTTTACTGTTTAAAGAGTTTGCTGGAAAATTCAAACCTATTAAACAATGTCTTCCATTGACTTTACGTTGCGTTATTCTATTTTTTCGTTTTGTGATTAATCTGTTCTGCTATTTAATATTGGATAATTGATTCTTTGGATCATTGAAATGTATTTATCATTCTATATTATTGTAATCGCAATCGAAATCGAATAAATTCATCGTATGTAATATCAGCGAAACACAACATTCCACTGAAAATATATTTCTAGCATTATTAATTATTGAAATATATATTCGATTTCATAAACATATACACTATACAAAGCAGCCAGACGTCAAGAAATAATTAAGATCACAGAACAGTTAATTGAGGCCATCAATAGCGGTGACTTCGACGGATATACGTAAGTTGAACATCTCATTATGTCAAATAAGGTACTATATTTATGCTTTAAAATGCTCTGTATCCATTTAATATTCTCTTCATACTCAAAGCTAATAATTTCAATAAAATCATATAGGGTATTTCGATTGTATTCCACTGAACTTCACCTGTTTTCCTCCTACTCTTAAATCATGTATCAAATAATTTTGTAAGTTAACTATAGTATCGCAACTTCAGATATCATTTGGATGGTGATAATTATTGCAGATATAAAAGAAGAACGTTTTAGCTTAAATATAACTCTTTTCTAACGTAATCTACGTGCAATAAGACATATTACTATCAAATTTTGTATCTTCTTATCTATCTAGGCTATGATATGGACAAGTCGCTAAAGAATATCCATACATACGTACTTTGTGTGGTCAAATATATACCATTCTATCTGTTAGAGACATTGGTGTTTTGATTTTTCGATAAATTCAATTTTATAAAGTTGTCTTCTAATTAAGATCTCCCATAAAGTTCCCTCTACTCATGCTAAATTTCGTGTCATTCAGACATCATATTAATCGAGAAAAAATCGTGGCTAGTTTTTGTTGACCTTTTATATCCATAAATATTCTAATCTCTTTACTTAGTACACGTTTTCTAAATTATAAATTATATATGCATTACTTATTCTGTACTATATAAAATTTGCAGTAAAATATGTGATCCACATCTCACTGCTTTTGAGCCTGAAGCATTAGGAAATTTAGTCGAAGGAATTGACTTTCACAAATTCTATTTTGAAAACGGTAAGTTGCATTTGTTATGTTTATGTTTCCTGGAGATAATATCATTCTGTTCTCATTTTAAAGTGCTTGGAAAGAATTGTAAGGCCATCAATACTACAATATTGAATCCTCATGTTCATTTGCTGGGAGAAGAAGCCGCATGCATTGCCTACGTACGGCTTACGCAGTACATTGATAAGTGAGTAATATTTGTATGTATTTACATACACACGAATAAATGGATTAATTTTCATTCAAAAGTTGATTAGCACATTACATTAGATGATTATACTACAATACAAAGGGGAAAAGGTTATGAATTTGCACTTCCATTATTTTAGATGAATAAAAAATAATTAGTAAGTTGGCTATTGCCTTAGCAAACTCCATAAACATGAGAGATATGCTTTCAAATGCTTGTATTATACAAACGTGGACAAAAGTATTTCGACAACGCAAAGCAAGATCAACCACCGCTTCTGACTCCTAACTGAGAGTAGTAAAAGTTACAAATTTAATTTTACAAGAGAGACAACAACAAAAGCATTAATCGAGCAAAAGCTTGCATTGCTAACGGTACATATTTATTTTCTATGATTTTTTTACGCCAGCCTATAATTCTTTGGCTGGACAAAAGTATTTCGACAATTCAGAGTTTCTTAAACATTGTTAGAAAAAGTATAAATTGGTGATGGTTACAAAGTTATTAATAAAAAACAAACGCTCTTTTTACATCATTGACCTTTTGCAAGCGTCCAGGAATAGATTTTACCAAATTTTGTAATGTTTCCAATGAGTTATCCTGTCAAAGTCCTTGAACCTTAGTAATCGTCTCATCTCACGTTCATGATAAATCTGAGCTTCGTTTTCTTTTTATATAAGCTCATATTATAATATTGAAATCGGGACTTTGAGGCGGCCAATCTAATACATTAACCTTGACACCTCTCAAAAGTGCAGTAATCATATGGGCCTTGTGGCATGGAGCGTTGTCCTGCTGCAGTACAAATGATTGTCCAATGAGCGGGTCACCAGAATTAAATGCGTGGTCATTTAAGACACGTAAATATATACAATACTTAGTAACCATTTCATGTCTTTCAAAATATTTAAAAAAATTCAAAATAACTTAAGAAATCAAAGCATGTGTTTTGCACATCAAGCAAATCAACTAAAATGATTATGAAAGGCATCGTAAAAATATTTTTGTCCAGCCAAAGAATTATAGGCTGGCATACAAAAAATAATAGAAAATAAATATGTACCGTTAGCAATGCAAGCTTTTGCTCGATTAATGCTTTTATTGTTGTCTCTCTCATAAAATTAAATTAATTACCTTTACTACTCTCAGTTTGGAGTCAGAAGCGGTGGTTGATCTTGCTTTGATACCCTTCGACCTATGTTTCGGAGAAGTTTATATTATTAAATTCATACACATATTCATATGAACATACTTTCAAATTATTCTCGACAGATGGCACTCGCGCTTCGCTCTTGCCCGCATCCCTTGTTAGCTGACACAAGCACTTGATTTTATGCACATACTTTCTTTAATAACTTCTGTATTTATTTTTCAATCCGATTGAAATTTCAAGAATAATGAGATATAACTATCAGTTTACTATATGTTAAAGTTAGTAAGTTATATATATCTTACGACGCTTACAAATCGTGTTTAAAAACTAAATTAGTGATTTGCGGGGGCGGTGGGCGTGGCATCCAACATTTGAAATAAACTTGGTCTCCGCCGAGTATATAGGAACCTTCATTCCAAATTTGGTGTCTCTAGCGTTTATAATAGCTAAAATCTGTGTGTTCATTTGATCAGACGGACATCTGGACAGACAGACGGACATAGCTCAGTCGACTCGGCTAGTGATCTTGAGTAAGAATATATATACTTTGTGGGTCTGCCACGCCTCCTTCTGCCTGTTAGTATACCTTTTTTGACCATTTTCAATGGTCGAAGGGTATAAAAAAATATATCATCAATACGATACAAAAACATATATTCGCAAACCCTAAGGACCTTAATAATAAAAACAATTGGCTCGGCTACCTATTTGTGTAAAATGAGTATTTGTAGCTAAATCGACGTAATTATTTTGCATTGTCTTACAGGCAAGGTCACGCACATACTCATCAATCAGAGGAGACACGCGTCTGGCACCGACGCGATAACAAATGGCAGAATGTCCATTTCCATAGAAGCGCATCCGGCAAGATCAGCGGGGCAACGACTTTTGATTTTATATCGCAGAAGTAGATGAAGATGACACACGCTTCATGTAGCCATGAGGAGGAGGGGGAGAATGATTACCGCTAGAAATATAAAAAAAAAAGCAAATATTCGATCGTTAGTTTATATAAAATATGAACTGTGTGAAATGAACGAAGCATAATCAGGTAAACTAAAGCACACAAAGAACAAGGAAAATATATGCTATCGCCACATTATCTACATTTTCCATGTTAGCACCACAAAACCTGCCCCGCCTCGAGTGTTGTAATTATTATATTATTGATATAAATGTGAACAGGATTCAATATTTTCTTTATTCATTTTATTAACTGAAAATGAAATATTTTAATATCACCATCTCATCACACACAACAAAAACAAATGGATTATTCAATAATATAAGGATGTGGATAAATTCTGAGCTTATTGTCCGATTGTAATTCAACTAATTTAATTTAATTTAATTAAACCAAAAATCAAAGAACTAGCAGGTGGAGTCGGTTTTCTCTCTGTCTTTGTGGCTACCTATGTACTTATCTTAAGGAAACGTTCTCTTACTTTCAAACAAATATTATTTTTCTTGCTATATATTTGTAGAATATGTGTGCAAAGGAATATTTCGATGCAATGCATAGTTTGTTTGTTTGTTTCTCCAGGACTAATACAAGACTAGAGCCTGGTCTAGGTTTAGAAAGTCTTACAAATAAAAAAAAGAAAAAAGGAAATAAATAAAAGGAAAAACGATAACGAACATTATCTCGATCAGATGCATATACATAACTATTATGTAGATATGTGGGAATAACTTGAAAATAGCTGATAATAATCTATACAGCTAATTTAGTTAATAAGTCATCTATGACGACTAAATCGAAATATATAAAAATGCCCTTTTTTTGATATTTTTGATTCTATTGTACTACGAGTACTATCGAGAGAGTCCGAACAAGAGTAATGCCTCTACCTAAGAAGAACTTTTGAATATACCGCACACATATTTATGATGTTCCAAAAACAAAAACACAATTAAAAAAGTTACATTTAAAACATAAACATGCATACGCGGATATAAAAAGGTTTTTTATTATTAATATCTAACTTCACGCGTCAATAAAAAACAAGCTAGCATTTACAAATTTAACTAATACCGAAGATGATGAAACAAAGGAATGTCACTAAATAAATGATAAATCAGTGTAAACTTTAGCTAATTGTTATGCAAAATTAAAGAATGTAATGTATAGCTAACATCAATTGGCAACTTAATTAGGTAATTCATTAAATTCGTAAGTGACCAAAAGGTTGGCAAGATGTTGGGAATACGAAGAAATTAATATATTAAAAAAATGTGTACAATTGCTCTACTAAGAGTTCTATAGAACCAAGAACAGAACGAGAATGAGAATGTGAAGAAGAAATTTAGATCATTTCATGGGGTATACTTCTTTATTCATATACTTCATTATTCTTGAACATTTGAAATGAGATCAGATCACTTTCGTTCCTACACATCATTGGTGAGACCTTCAAACGAACATCAAAGTACACACACCCAAAGACAAAGGATAGATAGCAACAACAAAAAAGAGAAATATCACGATCAAGAAGATTGTTTTTTATAATTATAAAGAATTAATAATGTATGTTTATTTGTAATAGTTTATTTATAAATATATTTTAACATCAAATTTATAAATATATTATTACATCTACGATAAAGTGATGGCAAAACGCAAAAAAGGGATCGGCTAATCGTTTTAAAATCTAAATCAATTGTAACACACATCACTGAAATCTCTCTTAACTTGTGCAATATTGTTGAAATCGAGAATCGCTAGAATGTTTAAAATTAAGAAACCGCTATAGTAACAATACAAGTTTACTAAAACTGATATTTAAGTGTGTATACGTGTATGCTTAGCTCTTGCAACAGTCAACAACAAAAAACAACATAAAGATAAAGAACAAGATGGAAAAAAAGATTCGAAAAAGGTAGGATTAACGGACATTAACAGACTTCAACTGACATTAACGGACATTACCAGCAAACATCGGACATGAACGAACGTTAATGGACCTTAACGGAAGGTAATATACGTTAACGGACATTAATGGACGGTAATGGTGCTACCTTTATAGAGTATTTATTTATTTTGTTGAGCATCAATTTGTCTAAGACGACATATTTTTGCATTTGAACATTGTTTACTAATTTCCCTTTTTTTTAAAAAAGAAGAAGAAGAACAACAAAAGAAGACTTTACAAACATTTATTCACGATGAGAACTACAATTGGTAGTTAGTGGTTATGCCATGACACATTGTAAGTGAAATAAACCCTTATGTACACAACACCACACTACCCAACCATTATAAATGATATGATATGATGAAACAAGAGCTCTTTAAAACAAATTAATACTACTGTTGAATGTCGTGTATGCATTTTTAATTAATCTAAAACAAAGGAAGAATATATGAAACAACAATTATTACACATTTACTAGAACTTTAAATGTTTTCTTGCATTACATTCTAAATACATATTTATGAGATGGCGATAAAGAACATTATAAGAACATCTATTATTGAAAATGAAAGTTTGATAATCTATAATCAATAAAGCACAGAATCAGACAGTATTGTTTTCTAAATATCCAAAAAGAAATCAACAAGCATAAAGAAAAACAAAAAGAACAAAAAAGAACAAAACAAAACAAAAAAGAAGAAAGAACAAAGCAAAAGAACTTAACGAATGCATATAAATAACTTTCTGTAGAAATACTGAAATATATAAATACAATATAAATATTTAAAATTGGCGAATATTAACGCAAAACACTTTACAAATTAATATTTATTATTCCATATTTATGATTTATGTAATACAGCGTACTTAATAAAAATTATAAAAGCTACGAGGCCCGTATTTTATAACGAATGGATAATCAACAGGTTACGGTATAGTAGAGTCAGTTCTATAACCTTTCAATTACAAAAATATATCGCAGTCCTTCTGAATGGTGTGCTGGGGATACTAAACACATTAATTGGACGAACATGGTATTCAGGGTCATTGTCGAGCCGACAACAATATCCAGGGAATGCCTTAAACAATCATTGACCGCCGTTGATGTACATAAAACAAATGAAGGGCTGAATGATGATGTTTTATTCTATAGGGAAATATAATGCCCCAACTGAGATCCCCTGGCTGCAGCTCCTGCTCCTGCTCCGTCTCCAGCTCTCGGCCTGATGTGCTAATATGCAAATCAAATTTATTGCACTCTCCTTGGCCCTAGGCGAGGGTCCCCACGAATCCTTGCGCATAAATCTTGTATAAGTTGTTGTTCCTTGCAGTCAATATGCTAAATCAATAGATTTCCTATTCCTCATCGTATGTACGTACGCAGCAAATAATCATTAAGAAGCAGAAAAGTATGCAACATGTTTTGCTAGGCTGCTTGAGATTTTACAAAGATTTTCGTTACGAAGTCAATTTACACCAGGCGAACAGCAACAGCAGCAGGCAATAAATAATTGAGAGTAGGTAAATCAAAGAGAGCGCAAGGAGAGTGGATAAGAAGAAGCACCTGACACCTGCGCCCTCTCTGCGCTCGTCCTCTCTCACTCCCTCTCTCTTTCGTCTGCTCACTTAGTGCTGCCTGCCTGCTGTTTTCTCTGTTCGCCTGGTGTAATTTGTTGTGCTGATCCCAACAAAACAAGCGAGGCTGCCTTCGTTTGCCCCCTCTCACTCACTATGCGCACTTCGTTTGTCTTTCTCTATGCTCCTCTCCTCCTTACTTCTCTCTCCTCTTGCTAATTCGCTGAGAATTTATTTTTCTTTTAGCATATCTTTATATTTTTCTAATTTCTAATTCCGTGCTATTTTTTCATTGTCGTTATTTGTTTTGATCGAGTTAAGCTCCGGCAGCCTGTGTACTCCCACTTCATTTTGTGATACTTCTCCTTGGTTGCTCTACTTTTGCGCGCCTCTTGTTATTTCAGTTTTTGACTTTCTTGACAACTTTTGCACTTGAACTGAAAGTTAAATCGATTCTCGAATCGATTAATCGATGTTTTCAATTTTTAATACATTTTTAATGTATTAATTTAGTTTTGAGAATAAATTTAATCGAAAATTTGAAAATAGTACTAAATTACTACAACTAAATAAGTAAACATGTATAGTGGTGGTATACAATTTTAGTTCTTTAGGTATACAGCGACGGATAAGCATTTGTTTTTGAAGAATTTTGAGGTTAATAACAATATGATTTCTTCATTATATTGTATATTTTTATACCCTTCGACCATAGAAAATGGTCAAAAAAGGGTATACTAACTTTGTGCAAATGTATGTAACAGGCAGAAGGAGGCGTGGGAGACCCCATAAAGTATATATATTCTTGCTCAGGATCACAAGCCGAGTCGATTGAGCCATGTCTGTCTGTCTGTCTGTCTGTCCGTCTGTCCGTCTGTTTGTCTGTCTGTCTGTCCGTCTGTTTGTCTGTCTGTCTGTCTGTCTGTGTGAACGCACAGATCTCAGTTATTATAAAAGCTAAAATTACCAAATTTGGCAGGAAGACTCCTGTGTTCTATAAGCAGATCAAGTTTATTTCAAATGTTAGGTGCCACGCCCACCGCCCCCACAAATCAATAATTTAATTTTTGAACTCAATTTGTAAGCTCTGTATCCTCAAAATTACAATCCGATCGGCGCGCCTCTTGTTATTTCTGCTCGCTTGGTCCTTTTTGATCTCCGTGAGCTGTACAGCCAAGCGTGACCTTTGCTTTGATCGACAACTCTCTCACACATTGCTCTTCCTCTCTTTATCCATCATCATGCAAATTTAATTATTTTTAAAATTCAATAAAAAACGAGAGCAACAGTCGCGCAAAACGCGACAGTGGGATACCCTTCGACCTATGTTCCCGTGTAGTTTAATATGTTAAATTCATACACATATACATATGCACAAGCATTGAAATTAATCCCGACAGATGGCGCTCGCGCTTCGCGCTCGCCCGCCCTCCTTGGTAGCTGACACAAGCACTTGGTTTGATGCTCATACTTTCTTTAATAACTTCTGTGATTATTGTCCGATCGGATTGCAATTTGGAGAATACGTAGATAATTCATTCAGCTTAGTATATGTTAAAGTCAGAAAGTTGTATCTTTTATACAGCGCTTACAAATTGAGGTCAAAAATTTAAATATTGATTTACGGGGGCGGTGGGCGTGGCACCTAACATTTGAAATAAACTTGATCAGCTTAAAGTACACAGGAGTCTTCCTGCCAAATTTGGTAACTCTAGCTTTTATAATAGCTGAGATCTGTGCGTTCACACAGACAGACGGACAGATAGACAGACATGGCTCAATCGACTCGGCTTGTGATCCTGAGCAAGAATATATATACTTTATGGGGTCTCCCACGCCTCCTTCTGCCTATTACATACATTTGCACAAAGTTAGTATACCCTTTTTTACCATTTTCAATGGTCGAAGGGTATAAAAAAATAGAAGAGTCCGAAACATAATTCTTTCACCTAAATTCATCATAAATATAGCCCTACCACCTCTAGCTTGTAGTACTATATATAAGATGAGATCCATATATCGCATACCAAGATAATGATATATATTTGTAATTTTTAGGATAAGTAAGGTTTTATTATTTCTTCAAGGTTCGGAAATTTACAATTTCGCAGAAAACTTTAATGCTTAATTCAATTGAATATAATCAAGTTTAGGCAGCCTCCTTGGCAAGCCGGTCTGCCTTCTCAACGACTTCTTCAAAAATTCATCATAAATATAGCCCTACCACCTCTAGCTTGTAGTACTATATATAAGATGAGATCCATATATCGCATACCAAGATAATAATATATATTTGTAATTTTTAGGATAAGTAAGGTTTTATTATTTCTTCAAGGTTCGGAAATTTACAATTTCGCAGAAAACTTTAATGCTTAATTCAATTGAATATAATCAAGTTTAGGCAGCCTCCTTGGCAAGCCGGTCTGCCTTCTCAACGACTTCTTCAATAGGGCCCACCATGTAAAACGCAACCTCTGGCAAATGATCGTATTCGCCAGCCAAAATCTGTGAGAAGCCCTTGATGGTCTGTTCCAATGGCACCAGTTTACCAGCATGACCAGTGAAGACCTCGGCGACTTGGAATGGCTGCGACAAGAAACGTTGGATCTTGCGGGCACGAGCCACAGTCAACTTGTCCTCCTCTGACAACTCATCCATACCCAAGATGGCAATGATATCCTGGAGAGACTTGTAATCTTGCAAGATCTTCTGCACTCCACGGGCAACATTGTAGTGCTCCGTGCCAATGATGTTGGGATCCATAATACGGGATGTGGAATCCAGGGGATCGACAGCCGGGTAGATGCCCAATTCGGCAATGGCACGCGACAATACAGTGGTGGCGTCCAAATGGGCAAAGGTTGTTGCTGGAGCTGGATCAGTTAAATCATCAGCTGGCACATAGATAGCTTGCACCGATGTGATCGATCCCTTCTTTGTTGTGGTAATACGCTCCTGCATAGAACCCATGTCAGTGGCCAGAGTTGGCTGATAACCGACAGCAGATGGGATACGACCCAGCAGGGCAGACACTTCGGAACCAGCCTGAGTGAAACGGAAAATGTTGTCAATGAACAGCAGCACATCCTGTCCCTCCTGGTCACGGAAGTATTCGGCAACGGTCAGGCCAGTTAAAGCGACACGAGCACGAGCACCTGGGGGTTCGTTCATCTGACCGTATACAAGAGCCACCTTCGAAGTCTTGTCCTTGAGGGAAATAACTCCACCCTCAATCATCTCGTTGTACAGATCATTGCCCTCACGGGTACGTTCACCCACACCGGCAAAGACAGAGTAACCACCATGGGCCTTAGCAACATTGTTGATCAGTTCCATGATCAGCACTGTTTTGCCTACGCCAGCACCGCCAAAGAGACCAATTTTACCACCTTTAGCATAGGGGGCCAAGAGATCGACAACCTTGATGCCAGTAACAAGAATCTCTTGCTCCACAGACATCTGAACGAACTCGGGAGCCTCGGCGTGAATGGCAGCCGTCTTATCGGTCTCAATGGGACCGCGTTCATCGATGGGTTCACCTTTTAGATTGAACAATATTGATTGATATTATATATGTATATACAATAATATATAGCTATATGGTGGAGCATATTACCAATGACATTAATAATACGTCCCAAAGTCTCAGCGCCCACTGGAATACGAATGGGGTAGCCAGTATCGAGAACCTTTTGTCCACGTACCAAACCCTCAGTACCATCCATGGCAATGGTGCGCACAGTATTCTCTCCCAAATGCTGAGCAACCTCGAGCACCAGACGGGGGGAACGGTTGTCTACCTCCAGGGCGTTCAAAATTGGTGGCAAGTTCTCATCGAACTGCACGTCCACAACGGCACCAATTACGGCAACGATTTTTCCATTGGCTCCAGCGGCTGCCTTAGCAGCTGCCTTGGCGGCATGGCCACGAGCTGCAAGCAACAGTCAATTAAATTCATATATATATCATTATATACATATTCCTAAACATTACGTCACACTGGAAATTTGGGGAACAAACAGTTATCATCAGTGCTGCCAGAATAGCCAAAATATATAAAAATGAAAACCTGATAAGTTGCAACTAAAATAAAACTATATAGAAATATTTGATTTGATCAATTAAACTTTGAAAAGCTAGACTTGACGGAAAAACGGCTAAATTGGCAGCACCGGTTATCACTAATTATGAAGTTATGTAATGTTGGGTACAAATAACATTAGCAATTCTTTTGATAAAACGTTAACAGAGTTGTGCCGCTATATATTATTAAACCATATAGAATTCTGCATTATACTTAAAATAATAATTATGCAATCATCTCACTTTTCGCTTACAACTACACGATTAAGGTTATGTTCGATTTTCATGAAATTGCTTTACGTTGCTTTGTAAAAGAGCAAAGCTCACATTTATTTACTTTGTAAGTGTTTCTCACGTTTTAACAAAACATAAAACAACTTTAATCAATTTTTTTTTTTACTTACACAATTGCCCCAAAAGAGGCAGCAAATTTTTATCTGCTTTAGCTGCGGTACGTAGCGCGAACATTTTTCAGAACAACTGACGGTGAATGGTAAAACTTACGTATACTCCTTGCAGCATACATAACTTTTCAACATGGTTGCAATGTAAGATTGTTTTGAAGGGTGGCATTTCTAGAATATATCGATATTATCGTATACATTTTATTTATTAATCGCATTTTGTACGTTCACAATATACATGCAGCTCCATGTAGCTCCATTTACTACAAAGTTCCCTTGCATTATTTAGCATTAGAATATGCCCAATCCCAGTATATATATGTACATATGTTTTATGTTATGGGAAACTTATACAGTCCACAGCCAAGTCGTCCATATATATGTATGTATGTTCACATATAAAGTGCAGCATGCATACCAATGAAAGAAATACATAGATGATGCTAGATATACATACATACATATGTACATATGTATATTACCACCTTATACACATTTGTGGCGTGTATAAGCTCGTATAACTAAGGTTAATACTAAGTAGTCATTTTTAATCTCAAATATGCGAATTCCACGTGTATAAGACGGCTTTAGAGAATAAAAGTTAGCAGGGTTGGACCGAGTCAATTCGGACTTTGAGAAGTAGCTGGCAATTGTGCTTTTTTTCCTCCTCAAATCTGGTTGTTTTTAAGACCAATTTGACGAAAATTTTAAAATTTAAAACTATCATCTCTATTCTGAAATTGCATGTAAATCGCACTATGACTAATAAATATTAAAAATACCGCCAAGGATGCCATGGACGAGAAAAGGGAGCTACATATATCAAGTCGACATCACAGCCAAACTAAATGTATTGTTCGCTCATGAAAGGAAACTAGTACAGCAAACATTTTAATGGGGAAACTGTAGGTCGCATCAAACTTCAGCGAACGAAATGCACTAGCAATATCAAATAGTCCTTCAGCTTCAAATTCTCCAATAATTTTATGCATGATTGGTACAAACAAATCGTACGAATCAGAATCTGATCCATCAGAACTGGGTAATTTCATTAAAATGCTCTAAAAGGTTATACAATTTTTAACCGATTTTTTCAAAAAAAGTTCAGCTTTGTTCCCTTTCCTTCGCGTAAAATCAGTTTTTTTTTTTCAAAAATTTGAAAGCATTGGTGACAAGATGTACGTATGCTGAAAACTGCATATACATATATGTATGGGTATGAAAAGATATACATGACAAAAACAACAGAAGTTTATATTGTTGAATCGTTTAATTGATATTGTTTTATATCATTACTATCGTTTAGAATCAGGCTGATGAATGTTGAATTCTGTGGCATCACCCTATTTATCCAATGCAGAATTGTTTTTGATGGCAATAACAGACTCCTCATTGCACGCCTTCATCACGGTGCACAATAGGTCCTTGCCATTATCAAATTCATCGCGCAATTGAGTTCCCAATCCTCCCTCGGGTACTTTCAGGTCTTCACGAAGGTCTCCAGTTTCATTCATCAGAGTCAAAAAGCCATCGTCACTTATCGCTAAAAGCTGAAAGTCCTCTCGTTTTACGTGAGGTACATCCATATTGTGTGTAGAAGGACAGATATCCTCATACTTCTTCTGGTTGAATATATCGATGCCAACAAGATGGACTTTGGCGTGACCATGCTTGCCTGTCTTCGAAGTAGACATGTCCACAATTTTGCATGGACGACTCTTAATAATTACATATCCATTTTTGCGCAGTGCTGAGCATTGCATTGGGAAAGTTTCCGCTGCACCAGAATCTCCGGTACCGAAATGCTCTTCATCAAATGTACTAGAATCTCCCATTTTAAAAATTAAGTAAGTAATTAAAACTTTACACGCGGCACGGTCCGGAAGAAAAAGAACTGGAAGAGCGGTCACACTATAGGGATGGTGAAAAATGATGCAAACACTGCTGTGTTTTAATAAATATCGATGTATTATGCTTATTGGCTCATGTGTGTGCGATCGATTGTACGTTATATTTTGTTATTCTTAAAACACATTTAAATAATATGTGCAAACAAATATATTAAGAAAAAATTGTTTTATTTTAAATCTTACAGATATTCTTGTTTATTTCTTAATAAATATCGATGTATTATGCTTATCGGAGCATCGGATGTTTAATTGGTTTAAGCAAATATATGCAATCGGTCGAACATTCAAATTTTAATGGAAATAATTTGTGCAATCAGTTTATTTATAAAGAAGTAATTCATTTTAAAAATAGATATTTAAATTCATCTAATAAATATCGATGTATCGATGGACCTTCGTTTTCCGTTGCTCAACACTGAAATATATGTTTGGTCAGTTGGTACGTTAAAATTGCAATTATTAAAGTACATCAGAAATAGTGTGTACAAATAAGTATACTAATCAACATATTAAAGATACATTCTTGTTTATATATTTAAGGTGGCAGCACTGTTAATTTAATTAATTTGTTTATATCGATATTTTCTAAAATTAAACATTATCGATACGAATTAATGAAAATCCTAGGGTTGCATTCTGTGTACTTGATGTGTGTGTACTGGCTTTACATGAGCCTGATGAGTCGTATGTGTTCGTTTGTATTGTGAGAAAAAAACTTGTATCTAGTGTTTTACAGAGTTAGATAGAACGAGAACAATATATAAAACAGATTGCATATTGCAAATAATGTAATGTAAAATGTACTTAAACGTCGATAACAAGTGTAAGTGTATTTCAATTATTACGATAAAGCCGTAAAGCAGACACAATTGAAATTAAGTGTACATTCCTCATATGCATTTCTCCCTAAACACACATATTTTTTAATATTACTTATTTGTTAACAATTACACACTAAATATGTAAATGTAATAAATAATGCTATATAATATTAAAATATTTGTGTATAATGTACATGTATCATATAGACCTCACATTAACACTTGTAACTCTTGCGTTGGGCGTCGGCGTGGGCGTGGTGGAAATCAAGTTACCGCCTTCATATATATGTATGTATGTGCATACACATACAATGTATGTGCCTTTGAACTTGCTGTGGAAAAGCTTATTGTGATAAAATATATAATTCATATGCATACATATGTATATACACAAATGCACTTAAACATATGTAACAGTATGCATATGCATACATCTGTAATCTATACACTTAATACATATATAATATATGCAAACAGGATAGGGTTCTTAAACACTACACAACACTATTTTTGCTGTAATTTTTGCATTTACAATTGCACTTACAAGTGCAACAAAGAAACAATAGTAATATGTGCCAGGGTAAAAATCAATTTTTATGAAATAACCTGACAATGCTGTGAACGAAGATGAACTATATATACATATATTTGTATATATATATTGGAATGCAAATTCTTGAAGTTAAAGAGATAAGGTCAATCAGTGCAGGAAGAATTTAATAAGAACTGGACTTACAATGGAGCTCTAAACTAAACAGGGGTACCATAAATCCTACTTATAATACAGTTGTAAATAATTTGAACTTCCAAATATTGAGTTGAACATTAAAATAAATGAGAAAACTCTCATTGAATGTACCGAAGATTCCTTATTTAATTTATTGGTTGCAAAAGATAAACATGTCAAGGAAGAGATAGATGTACATACATATATGCGTAAGCTGAACTAAGTTAAGTTTTTGTAATTGCTAAGATCTTTCTGGAAATCTCATCATCATCACAGATCATATACTTATCGCGGTAGATACTTTGGAAAACTGGAGTTTCAATTATTGATAGACATAATAATATAAAGTAACCAATAATAATAATTATACAATAAACAATATGAATAAAATTCTTGTAACACCTAATACCTTCATTTTATTGATTATAAAAAAAGAGTACAAGAGTAAATATATACGGTGGGCAATTAGAAAATTGCACAGATTAAGAACACATACATATATATAGTATAGTAAACTATAGTAGTATATGTATATATTGTAGTAAACTTATATAGATTATGTTAACACAAAAGTATTCGTTTTTTGCAGATAATGCGGCAGCTATTAACTAAAAGTGGATGTTGATTGAAAGCCGACTTTATTAATAGATAGAGCGTGTTTCAAATAGCTTGAGCTTGTTTAAACACTTGAGAGAACACTTGAAACACAAGCGATACTTCAGGAGGGTATCCTTAAACAACGTTCGGTTCCGAACTGATCGCCTTTTGTAGGGCGATTAGCCTGGTGATTGTGGAAATGAATATTAAATGTCTCATTCTGTCATTATATATAAGCCAAATACTAGCATCGGAATTGACCCACCATTATAATGCAGCAGAGGAGGAGGAGCCTTTGGTGTTATCCCTAAGAGCCGATCGGGTGGGACGCAATGCAGCAGCAAAGGCGAAATTGAATTTTACCGAAGTTCTTCCGGATAATTCCGGCAACAACAGAAATGCCAGCAACATTATTACAAATGTGATCAAGTTTGATACGAAACTAAATCATCTGCTGGTCGACAGTATCACAGGACGTGTCTTTGTTGGAGGGGTTAATCGATTATATCAGCTGTCCCCAGATTTGGAACTGCATGAGACTGTTAAAACGGGTCCACAAAATGATTCTGTCGAGTGCACAATACTTGATTGCCCGATGAATGCTGTTCGCAAGCCGACAGATAATTACAATAAGGTGCTATTGATAGACCGAGCCACATCCCGTCTTATTGCCTGTGGGTCTTTGTTCCAAGGTACATGTACCGTACGTAATTTACAGAATGTTAGCATTGTCGAGCATGAAGTGCCTGATGCAGTCGTTTCCAACGATGCCAACTCCTCAACGGTGGCATTTATTGCGCCCGGACCTCCACAGCATCCGGTGACAAATGTAATGTATGTCGGTGTCACATATACCAATAATTCACCATATCGCAGCGAGATTCCTGCCGTCGCATCGCGTTCCCTTGAAAAGACCAAGATGTTTCAGATCGCCTCATCCGCTGTCACAACGGGCACCAGGACTTTTATCAATTCCTATGCACGAGAATCGTATTTGGTAAATTACGTGTATGGGTTTAGTTCGGAACGCTTCTCGTATTTCCTGACGACACAACTAAAGCACAGTCATCATTCGTCGCCCAAGGAGTATATTACTAAGCTGGTGCGGATTTGCCAGGAAGATTCCAATTATTATTCATACACTGAAATCCCTGTGGAATGTATTAGCGAGGCGCAAGGCGGTACTAAATTTAATCTAGTCCAAGCTGGATATCTGGGTAAACCCAGCTCAGATTTAGCGCAGAGTCTTGGCATATCCATACAGGACGATGTTCTGTTCGCAGTATTCTCCAAAGGTGAAAATAATATACCCACAAACAATTCGGCTCTTTGTATATTTTCGCTTAAGTCGATTCGTCGAAAGTTTATGCAGAATATAAAGTTCTGTTTTAATGGAAATGGTATGCGTGGTCTCGACTTCATATCACCAAGTATGCCGTGTGTTTTAACGGTACGTGTAAAACATTTCTATCGACACATATACACATGTACACATGCTCATATATATTTAATTAGATCTAGTATCCATTTACAGCGATTTGCAAGAGTATATGTATATAGGTTGTGAACCTAGAATCTATTTAGAACCCGTAATACACCAGCTTATTTCAAACTGAAGAAGGGAGAAGTAGGAGGTGCGTGAAGATGAGAATTTGAGCCGCAAATACTTGAAACATATCGTAATACTGTTTGATAACCAGGCAGCAATTAAGCCACTCAACTTATGGATCAAAACGAAATTAGTGTTAGACAATAGTACTAAACTCGACAAGCAAGGGAAGAATAACAGCTTTACACTAAGGTGAATACCGGTGCACAATATTATGTCAGGAAATGAGAAGGCAGAAAAATAATACCTATGAAATAAGGAGATAAAGATAAGGGAAACAGACTGCGATCTAACACGCAAGGCTGTACCAATCAAAGTAAATTAAGTGTGTCGCTGGACAAGAACCGATAAATAATACCAGTGCAGGCAAAATTATGGACTATCTTAGAATAACTAGACTGGATATAAAGCTCCAAGTTTAGCAGGCGGTACAATAGATTTACTGGGTTGCAGTACATCTCCCCCAACAATTAATAATATTGTAGTAATGCATGTCTTTCGTAGTCGAGTTATATGCAAATACTGAATTCAGAGAGCTATAGATCGAATTGTTTATTGTAGTATTTTTGGGGAAGAAGATGTTAAGGAACCGCAATTGATTGTATTCAATTAATTATTAAAGTTTTGAAATATACTTTACAGAAACTGCAAACTATTGGAGAGGACTTTTGTGGTTTGGATGTGAACTCACCGTTGGGCGGCGAGCAACCAATTACGGCTGTACCGGTTGCCATGTTCAACACTCGATTGACAGCAGTGGCAGCGACTAGTATGAGTGGTTATACGGTGGTGTTCATTGGCACAGCGGACGGTTACATCAAGAAAGTTGTGGTGGAGTCTTCAATAGTTGCTAACGAATATGCTAGCATGCCTGTGGACGTGGGATCTGCCATTAATCAGGATATGCAGTTTGATAATCAGAACTTGTACATTTATGCGATGTCCAAACGAACGGTATCGAAAGTAAAAGTGTATGATTGCTCCGACTTTCGTACGTGTAACGAGTGTCTTGGTGCCAAGGATCCGTATTGTGGCTGGTGCTCATTGGAAAATAAGTGCAGCCCACGTTCCAATTGTCAGGACGATGCCAACGATCCGCTTTACTGGGTTAGCTACAAGACGGGCAAGTGTACGACAATAACAAGCGTTGTGCCCCATCAATTGCAGCGAACGACGGCGAGGACCTTGGAGCTAATCATAGATCACTTACCTCAGTTGAAGGAGAATTTAATTTGTGCTTTCACTACAGAGGATAAGGCGTTGTTCACCAATGCCACAAAGAAACGAAATGGTGTTAACTGTACGACACCACGGACAGATATGCTACCTCAAATTGAACAAGGCAAGCATCATTTTACTGCCAAACTGTCGGTACGTACGCGGAACGGACCTGATCTAGTCTCTACGGATTTCACCTTCTTTGACTGCAGCACACATTCGTCGTGCACTCGTTGCGTATCGTCTGAGTTCCCCTGCGATTGGTGCGTTGAGGCACATCGTTGCACTCACGATACCGCTGAGAATTGTCGCAATGATATATTGGTAACAGGTGTTAGTCGAATCGGTCCCAGTTATCGCTCTGGGCCCGGTTTCTGTCCGACCATTAATGCTACTGGTGATGGCAGCGAGGTTCTTGTCGCTGCTGGCACCAGTAAATCGATCAAAGTCAAGGTTCATATTATTGGACAGTTTATCGTGCAGACACGTTTTGTCTGTCAGTTTAATATCGAGGGACGTGTTACAAGCTTGAATGCTCAGCTCTTGGGCGATACGATATACTGTGATAGCATGGAGTTTCAGTACACATCCCGATCTCCCAATTTGACTGCCACCTTTGCTGTTATTTGGGGTGGATCTAAGCCATTGGACAATCCACATAATATACACGGTAAGTGTTAAGTAGTTAAGTGTAGTAGGAAAAGTAGTTTATTCAAAGATAGCTTGGTTGCTGAGTTTAAATTCAGATTCAAAACTTTCACTAAGCCTTTCATTTTAAGAAGCCCAATTAATTTCTTCATACATAATGAATGAAGAATTTGTTTAAGATTATCTTCTCCTATTTTTTCTCATTGTTTTACACTTTGGCTTAATAACTTGAACCCCGTGAACTCCATGTTCCCCCTTCATTAGACCCTAATATTATATAATAGTACTAGTAAATGGGAGACCAGAGTGGGTCGTTAGTACCTGTAAGTCCCGAACCGGACAAAATCTACACTGCTTTCCTAATAAAACAGAGCAGATGTCGTCGTGGTGCGGTATTCATGTGCATATATTTCCTCCCATCCATACCAAAGCTGGACAATAGCAGAATATGTTAGGAAGTTTCTTCGTTGTGCTGTGCAGAGTCTACAATCTGAATCCGTAGAATGACACATCCTAACTTGGTGATAGTTCACCGTGTAGTTCAAGGAGATGAAAATCCCGCATAGCTAAGGGATTGGTAATCTTCTTGGCCTGCCGCATCCTTGGTCTGCATAGGCGGTAGCCCTCGGTCATAATATCAGTGTAATCATCACTACAAGCAAAAACAAGATACCTGCAATAGATCTTAAATTAACTTTGAGTAGAGCACTTTAATCACACTATTTTAATTTTATTATTTAACAGTTGTGATATATCGTTGCCGGGATATGGCGGACAGCTGTGGTATTTGCTTGGCTTTGGCCGAAAAATACAACTGTGGATGGTGCTCATCGACAAATACTTGCGAGGTGGTGGAGCAGTGCAATAAAAATAACGAGGGAAAGACCGATTGGCTGAATCGTAGTGAAATTTGTCCAAATCCGGAAATACATACATTCGGTCCAAAGACTGGACCTTGGGAGGGTGGAACCAACATAACCATACAGGGTATAAACCTGGGAAAGAGCTATAACGACATATACTCTGGAGTTCGCATCGCTGGAATTAACTGTATGCCTTTCCCACAGTTCTATATTGATACGAAACAAATTGTCTGCACTGTGGACAGTCCCGGCGAGCAAATGTATCGCAATGGACGCATTGTGGTGCAAATTGGTGACTACCGTGGCGAATCGAAAGAGGACTATGAGTTTGTCGATCCGAAAATATCAAACTTCTATCCACGCTTCGGACCAACTTCGGGAGGAACACAGATTCGTATAATTGGCAAGCATCTGAATGCCGGTTCGCGTATTCAGGCGTTTATTAATGATCACCTGCCTTGCCGCATCTTGAGCACAGATTCTTCGCAAGCAATTTGCCGCACTGCGCCATCACCGGGGATTATAGAAGGTCGCCTGAAGATGTCATTCGACAATGGGCCACGTGAATTCAACGACTACAATTTTAAATATGTTCTTGATCCGACTGTGGATCAAGTAAGCTCTGGCCCTAGCGGCCAGATCAAGGTGCCAAAAGGTATTCCCGCTGGCGGTATCCGTATAGTAGTCTCCGGTACCCAATTCACTAGCATCCAGGCACCAAGCATATATGTCTACTACAAGGAACAAATGTATGTCAGCCAATGTCGCGTGCATTCTGACACGGATATGGAGTGTCCGTCCCCTGTCATTGAAACAAATAGTAGAGTTCTAGACCCAGAGAATCCTATGCTACTTGAATACGGTTTCCTTATGGACAATGTGCTGCGTGTGCAGAATCTTTCCAAGAAGCACAACAATCATTTTGAGCTCTATCCAAATCCTGAATACTTTACATTCGAAGAACGCGTCAAGTACTTTAAAAGCGAATATCTAACTATAAATGGACGTAATCTTGATCGGGCATGCAAAGAAAGCGATGTGGAGGTTAAGATCGGCAATGGTTTCTGCAACATTACCTCTCTTTCCCGGCAACAGCTAACTTGTCGTCCGCCAACAGAGGCAGCAGCAGCCAGCAACAGCCCAAGCGGACCAGAAGTTATCGTTCGCATCGGATCGGCATTGGAATATAGAATCGGTATACTCAGCTATGAGTCGTCAAACATTATCATGGATTGGGGTGACAATGTAGTCTTCGGTGTCATTGCTGGCAGTGTAATATTCCTTTTAATATTTGTCGCTCTTCTCGTTGCGTATCGCAAGAAGACCTCAGAATCGAATCGTGTACTGCGAAATATGCAGGAACAAATGGATATATTGGAATTACGTGTGGCTGCTGAGTGCAAAGAAGCTTTCGCTGAACTGCAAACAGAAATGACAGATCTAACCGGGGATCTAACTTCGGGTGGAATACCATTTTTGGATTATCGCTCGTATGCCATGAAGATTTTATTCCCCAATCACGAGGATCATATTGTACTTCAATGGGAAAGACCTGAATTGCTACGAAAAGAAAAGGGCTTACGATTGTTCGCTCAACTTATTATGAACAAGACCTTTCTGCTGCTTTTCATTCGCACCTTGGAATCCAATCGATATTTCTCAATGCGCGAACGAGTCAACGTCGCGTCCCTTATAATGGTTACACTACAATCAAAGCTTGAGTATTGCACGGATATATTGAAGACCCTCTTGGGTGACTTGATAGAAAAGTGCATCGAGGGGAAGAGTCATCCAAAACTGCTGCTGCGACGGACGGAAAGCGTTGCTGAAAAGATGCTTAGCGCCTGGTTTACATTTTTGCTCTATAAATTTCTTAAGGAGTGTGCCGGCGAGCCTCTGTATATGCTCTTCCGTGCAGTTAAGGGACAGGTGGACAAGGGTCCAGTCGATGCATGCACTCACGAGGCTCGCTATTCGCTGAGCGAAGAGAAGCTCATCAGGCAATCTATAGATTTTCGTGCAATGACTGTTAATGCAAGCATCATTCAGCAGCCGATATTCTGCAACAATTTAGACATGTTGCCCTCCCATACAGAGAACGTGTCCGTTAAAGTACTCGACTGCGACACCATTGGTCAGGTAAAGGACAAGTGCTTGGAGACCATATACAGGAATATACCGTCTACTCAAAGGCCACGCAGGGATGACCTAGACTTGGGTAAGTGTTACAAAAACCAAGTTGAAATAAATAATAACAATGATAATAGTAATTGATCAGAATCTTATAGATTAATCCAAATATCTAGTATCCAGTATTATAAATTGAACAAATCTAAAGAAAGTTTGATAGCTACTATTTAAATAAAAGTTAAGTATGGGTGGTTTTACTGGCTATAACGGCTAAGTAGTGTTCTGGCATCAATGAAATAAGGCCTCCAAAAATATTTGGGTTGCTAATTACAACTGCCAGACCATATATTTATATATTGATTTTGATCAGAAGTTTGCAACGCACCTTTGGAGACATCTCCGACCCTATAAAGTATAAATATTCTCAATCAAAATCAACAGAACTATCCATGTCTGTCTGTCCATATGTCTGTAGCAACAAAAACTAGCAACTTTTCTTGATGAAACTTGTTTTGTTACACGCAATTAATAAATTAGTATAATCCAGATTAGACTGACTAACTGTCATATAACTATTTTGTTTGTTTGCAAGTCTAAGTTATACGAGCCCTGCCCACTATTAATTCGCACGGCCAATGTTATTACGCATATGCAATGTTTAGCACACAATATATGTGAAGATAATGTAGATAACACATGCAAACATATATTTTTCTGAAAGATAATTTTATTCTCTACTTGATAGACATTTTTGTTGTTGTTTAGCGTACAACAACAACAGCATTTATTTACATACACTATTCTTATTATTGTTTCCAAACACTTGACCACTATTATTTCGTAAATATTTTGTAAATGTGTTATAGAGGCTAAGGTTGACGTTACCAAGTATTAATATTAAGTATATATATTATATTAAGCCAAATAGACTGTAAAGTTTGTAGCGTACGAAATTTAAATAAATGCTGTTGTTGTTGTACGCTAAACAACAACAAAAATTTTGTTCTATCAAATAGAGAATAAAATTATCTTTCAGAAAAATATATGTTTGTATGTGTTATCTGCATTATCTTCACATATATTGTGTGCTAAACATTGCATATGCGAAAAAAACACCAGCCGTGCGAATTAATAGTGGTCAGGGCTCGTATAGTTGTAGAAAATGCGTGCAAAAGTATATTCTGTTCCGATGCACAGTTTAAAATTCATAGTTCATAGTTCCAAATTTATACTTTCTTAACACTTTAAACAGGGTTATCTCGGCCGTACTAATAAAAGATTACGGCCTGATTTTCTGATTCAATTTACTTCATTCAAAGTTCTTTGGAAACAAATATTTTTTTTAACCTAACAAACCTAAAGTTAGCAATTAAAGTAATTTATTTAAAATTATTGAGTGAGGGTCAACGTTAGAGTTGGTAAAAATCTCTTTTTTGTTTGGTACACAAGGAATCTTATTGCCTTTCAGTAATGATCAAAATTCGCCATCTTGAATCTTTTCCAAGTCTAGTATAAAGAGGATATTTAGCCCTTTAAACGGTTAAATGGGAAAATCGTATGTCTATTCACTGTCTTTAATATTTATTTTAAGCTGGCTGATTTACGGCTTAAACTGAAAGAACCTTCCCTTTACTCTGTCAGCATTAATATATGTATATACATATATATTATATATTTATATTAATGAATTTAATCTCTTTAAAGAATGGCGCACTGGAGCAACGGGACGTGTAATATTGTACGATGAGGACGCAACTTCTAAAACAGAAAGCGAGTGGAAAAAACTAAACACCTTGCAGCACTACAACGTACCGGATGGTGCTGGTCTTAGTTTGGTGCCCAAGCAAAGTTCCATATATAACTTTAGCATTTTATCTGATAAAAACGAAAAGTCGCACAAGTAAGTTCAAATTCAAATGTTTGCATTTCAATATACTAGATTGAAAAAATATATATCAATAATATATAGTAAGATCTGCATTTCCGTCTGTCTATCCGTACGTATGACAAGCCAGATTTCAGAGGCAATTTTCTGATTTGAAATATAGTTATCGGGCATTTATTATAGTTATTTTTGATCACACACACATGATAAATACCCTTGCACAGTCGTTTTGTGATCAAGATCGGACAATAAATAAGGATATATAACTGTAAAAAGTTGGTCAGATACTAAAAAATTTAAAGTCAATATAATAGTGAATCAGCATAAACTGAGAATTTAAACAAGCCAACTCTATACCATTCAACGCTGCACCTTTATTATAAAACTAGAAACTTTCGGAGGAATTAAGAACCTACAAAGATATAAAACTTTCGGCAAGCCGATGGTAGGCTTTCTTTTTGGGTTTTCCTAAATAATAACATTTGTTAATTTTGCCCATGATATAGGTATGAAACGTTGAATATATCAAAGTACACTTCCTCCTCCCCGACATTTAGTCGCGCTGGTAGTCCTCTTAACAACGATATGCATGACAACGGCTTGAAGTACTGGCACTTGGTTAAGCACCACGACAGTGACATACAGAAGGAAGGGGAGCGTGTGAATAAATTAGTATCAGAGATTTACTTGACACGATTGCTGGCTACCAAGGGTACGCTGCAGAAGTTTGTGGACGATCTATTTGAGACCATATTCAGTACGGCACATCGAGGATCGGCGCTGCCCTTGGCCATTAAGTATATGTTTGATTTCTTGGACGATCAGGCACTTTTGCATGGAATCACCGATCCTGAAGTCGTCCATACATGGAAGAGTAATAGTTTACCCTTGCGGTGAGTTTCTTATTCTCTCTCTATACATTTTGCGCTCTTAACACAACCTTTGTTTTTCTTTTTATTAGCTTTTGGGTAAACCTAATAAAAAATCCAAATTTCGTATTTGACATACATAAATCAAATATCGTGGACTCCTGTCTATCGGTTGTGGCTCAGACATTTATGGATTCTTGCTCGACATCGGACCATCGGCTGGGTGGGTGCTATTCATTATTATATTTATTGTTCAGTCATTTGTATTCTTACTATTTTACTTCTTAATATAGGCAAGGACTCGCCCAGCTCAAAGCTATTGTATGCTAAAGATATACCCGAATATCGTAAGTGGGTTGACCGATATTACAGGGATATTCGCGATATGTCGTCCATATCTGATCAGGACATGAATGCTATGCTTGCTGAAGAATCTCGGGTAAAAACAAATCTCTGCGCCCAACAATTTCACTTTGTGCAAATCTGAAAACGTGGAATAATTTATAAAAACCTTCCGAAACTCGGAAAAAATTATCGATAAACATTATCCATAAGAATTGATCGAATTGAATCCAAATCTAATTATTGTGATTTTTATACCAGCAACCCATAGGGTAGAAGGGTAGTATAACTTTGTGCCAACCGAAAATGTATGTAACAGGCAGAAGAAAGCGTGGCATACCCCACAAACTATATACATATATTCGAAATCAGTATTAACAGCCGTGTCGATATAGCCATGTCCGGCTGTTTGAAACTATTGGAATTATTATAGATGCCTAAGAATACAATACGAATAATATTATTCAATACTGCATAGTATTTGTTTAGGAATTATCAAAGGAGATTAAAACTTGATAGAGAATAAAATCTTAGACATGCCTACGGTAGCCTTGCTTTACTGTTTTAAACATATATATATTTGTTATATTTTTATATACTGTAGCAACGAATACGTTGAAAAGTTCATTTATAAAAAAATGTGTTATTCATTTAAGCCACTTGTTTATAAAAGTAAAGTTATACACCTTTTAACATTAGTACAACCTAGTACATTCCTTAGTTCCTATAGTTTTCTGGTACTTTTATTTGTATGAACTATTCTAAATTCTCTATTCTATTTTACTTTCTCTAAGTATTTAATTTTATAAAAATAAACAAAATTATTGGACAAACCAAGGTATGGTAACAGTTTAGACCATGTTTAACCAAATTAAAATGAAATTAGTCTCAACAGTTTAGTTTTTAATGTCAAAAGTGATGCAATTTCTGGGTATCGAGTTCCAAAGTCGTTCCCTTCCTTTTAAACGTATTCGTTTCTTAAATATCAGGCCCCTTTAAACGATTTGAACCTTCAAAAATAGCAACTTTCTTATTGATAGACTTCTTCGTCCTTGCTGAGCTAGGGATTCAATTTAGAATACTGTTTTGTCCAGCATTCCTTATAATAATACCTATAGATGCTATTTTTAAACGAACTTTATCATGTATAGTTTCAAAACTAAAGTTTTTTCAACACATTCATTTTATTTTTGATGCCAAATAAACTTAGTTTCCTTTAACTACAAAAATATCTTGACAGTAAAATAAGGCAGGCAGTGGGATACTCTTCAACCTATGTCCCGGCAAGAATATATATATTCTATGGCCTGTTACATACATTTGCACAAAGTTAGTATGCCCTTTTTTGGGTATAAAATAATCAAACTGATATGACTTAAATAATATAACTTAATGTTATAACTTAAATAATATACAATATTTATTTGCAGTTACACACAACGGAGTTTAATACCAATTGCGCCCTACACGAGCTCTACACATACGCAGTAAAGTATAATGAGCAGCTAACAGTCACATTAGAGGAGGATGAATTCTCGCAGAAGCAGAGACTCGCATTTAAACTGGAGCAAGTGCACAATATCATGTCGGCTGAATAAGAAAGAGATCACTAATGAAACAAACAACGGATAAAACATATGTATTGTATAATTGTAATATGTGTGGAAGGCCCTACGATTTGTTACCATTTTCTATTCTTATCAGTGTGTGTATATTAGATATATATTAGAGCAGGAACAAAATACTGCCTGAAAAGAACAAGCTAAGGAAATAAGAAGAATCAATACACTCATTAACCAAAAACAAAAACATGTAAACAGCATTCCATTTGAATGGATATATATCAGCTCTTAGGCATACCATATATATTTTTCCATTTTTCACTTTGCTCATTATGATTATTATGTGTATGTAAATGTATTTGTATTGTATGTAATGCACGTAAGTAAAATTAAATATATAGTGTATGCATATACATATGTATATGTCTGTGTATCTGTGTGTGTATGTGTAGATATAAATCTTTTGTATACAAAAGTTTTGTGACACCATCGTCATTAATTTTTTGTGTAATTCGCAGTTGGTTGTCCTCAATTATAAATAATATATATATAGATATATAGATTAATTAATACTTTATTATTTAATCCAAACGCAAATGCTACAATTGACTGATTTTTATAAATATATATGTGTTAAATAAATGATGTATGTAAAATGTCAGTAAACAATATTGATGTTGATAAAATGATCGCATATGCATCGCAACTACTATATAGTAACATTGGTAGTAAAAGGGACGGAATTTTGTATTGCTTTGAATTATCTATATACTATGTTACCTGGAAACCACCCTGCGAAAACAGTAAATTCGAAATTATTTCCGAAATGCATTTAAAACAGTATAATAATATATATTTCAACACATCTCAATATCATCAAGAACTGAAAATAGTTACTAAGACAAATGGTCTCAAAAATTGAATCAAAGTGGATTACTCACCAGTAAAAATACTCGAGATGCGCCTGACGCTCCAGGTCTTTTTCAAAAAATCCAATGGAAGATGGACACTAAAGCAATGCAATAACAACCCAACAAAAAATTGGTTTGATCGTGATTTATCTACTTTCTATATACATATAAAATAGTGTGTTTGACAGTACTCTACAAGTGTTTACTGCCTACAAACAAACTGTACTCATATCTTACTGTTTAACATTGAACTAGCTCTCAAAACAGGTAAAACTACAACTACAACATTCATTAATTCAAAAACTGTAGCCTAAAATGGCAGCCATTTGTTTAAAGTATGATTCATTTGCTCTTTTGAATGCATTTACGGATGCTGAATCAAAATGTAAAATCATGTCTCATTCTCCCACAACCTACCTATATTTATTTGGTAATCATTTTGATCTTGTGAACTACAGCTAAAAGAACAGTTTGGGCAGATATAAATACATATGGTTTGTGTATCTGGTTGTCTACATGAACTATCTAACATATGTTTTGTGTACGTAAACCTAAACTTTCATTTAAATTTGATATCAGTATCAAAAGAGGCATAGGAATACATAATCATAATTTTTTTTTTTATACTCATAATTGAGTAAATTTTTTATTTAATCATTGCACAAGTGTAATATTTAAAATTCATTGTCTAGAATAAATGTATAAATTATTTATTTGTTTCTTTTCAAGTTATTGTTTTAAAATAATTAATGTGCCGACGCCGTAGTAGTCAAATTGAATAATATATTTTATATATATAATTTATATAAATGTTATATGTATAAAATAAATTATTTATAATATATTTTAAAATGTTCAGTCTCGATGTATGAAGTAGAATTTTCTATCTGAGATTATCTATTGCTGGTGTTATACGCTGTATTAACTGAGTTAACCTTTACCGAATCGGGCGAATACAAAACAATCTTGCGATTCTTTTAGTTTTCTGCCAAAATTCTCCCATAACATTCCCTTTGGTCTATAACTATGTATATGCATATATATGTACTATATAGTGTGGGTAGAGACGTAATGTTCCATTTGAATACAATGATGCAGAAATTGCGTTTATTATTGATTCAATTGATTCTGACCTGAGCAATTAACCATGTACTATGTTTACATATATACATAACACACATAACTGGACAATTAAATTAAGACGATTAAATGTTTGTACTGTGTCTGAGTGTGCCCCGATATTCAAGGTACATTAATAAGTATATTAAAAAAGGTAGAAAATACATATATGATATGAGTATTACTACTATATGTAGATGTAGGTCTTTGGTTCTTATACTTTTAAGTTATGTTTGTGTTTTATTTTCTCAATACATAAATAAAAAAAATAACCCACCAATAACTATGAAAACATAACATAAACTATAGTTCGTATGTACCTTAATAATTTGATGTGTATCTTCACTCATTTTTCAAGATTTCTTTTACAAAAAAAATGATAGTAATTACGCTCTATATCCCGAAGACTGAAGACGCTTATATAGTACAGTTTTAGGCCAAGTTTGCAGTTTTCTTTCTATGCGTTTCTTTTGCTTTCTATGCGATATCTTTTTTATCATGAATCGTACACTAGGCTACATTATACTTTGAACCACCGATGCAGAAGTATTTATAATACTAAATATAAATGTATTATGATATCAGTAAATGTATCAGTTAACTGAATCTTATAAAGTAAGAGCAATTTTAATTTGATGTTGATACTACCTAAACTATCTACACTAACTAGGTATGTATATTTGTAGTATGCGAATATAATCGAATACATTCGAGTTGTCAAATAAATACCAATGTACTTACTAACTGCATCATTTCAGTGTTTATATGTATACATTCTGATGTAAAAATATTTGTGGTTGTGTGTAAAAAATCGAATATAACCATAGTACGTAAAATTATGTTTAGTAAAAATAAAGAACAAAAAAAAAATATCCCAAACTATAAAAACCAAAACGCAAAATATATATAAACCATATTTATATGAATGTGCTTCAAGTCGAAAATGGAAATTGAATTCAAATAATAAATTAAAAAGCTTCCGCTGCTATCTACCTATCTGTTGGATACATTGCTTAATTTAAACTAAGACTAAATATATATGTATATATAAATATATATATATATATTTATATCCATATATATTTATCTGAAAATTTGTGTGTACAGTAATTCCCAAACATGTAAGTCGTATTTCAAGTGTGTGATTAATTCAATGAATCAATCAATTCGAAACTAAATCTCAAACTCAACACCTACTATATGTATGTATCATCAATAAGAATATCGTATTTGTATTTGCATATATGTTTGTGCGTGTAAAGTATTTTAAATATACGAATAAAGAAACTGTCCAAAACTCTCTTTGATATATTGTGCACTTTCCTTTCAAAGAAGATTCTTTGGAAAATCTCTAAATAATTACATTTGTGTTATATGTAAATAGAATCCCTATCCCTTGGCTAAGCGATCACCGTTTTCTTGCTGACTAACAGGGGCCATCAAACAGTTAAGATGGGTCTATCTTCGAGTTCCCCTATTCACCCTACGGTAAGTGAACGCTGAACCATTTAGTATCAACGAAATTAAACGCCTACTTTTCGTAGCTTTTTTTCGTGTACGTTTTCTGACTCTATTAATTTATTTAGTTTAATTTATTTAATTCATAGTCGAACTATGGTCAGTCAAATGTTTAAAAGTAATAAACAATTAATAAACATAATTGTTTGTAAATTGAAATATAAAACTAAGAATAATTTTTAATTTAAGGTAAAACCGTAAATGAGAAAAAAAGAAATTAATTGAAATGTATTGTATATGAATTGGGATAAAAAAGAAAAAGCCGATCCAACATTTTTTGCAGAGGATTGGGGAAAACCCGGACAAATCCAATCAGATCAGGAGAGTTAGTGTTAGTAACCAAAGACAAATCAAAATTGCGAATGGAATGTTCGAACATGCAGTTAGTTAAAGAGTACTACTGTCACTAGAAAGAAAATAAGTATAGCTACAATAGAATATAATTTATTATAGTCCGAACATAAAACACTGAATGGCTCATGCAGGGCATAGCTTGAACAAGGAAGGTAATTACGGGTGATTCTACCAGGGACAGAGAAGTGTAACCGACTAAGCAAGTCATTACTATGTCCTCTTGAATAAGGTTATTCATAAATAGAACACGACGCATGGTTCTACGATTGGCTAGAGAAGGCAGATTTAGTAAATTTTAGTAACAAAAGTCTAAGTTTTTGGATTATGCATTTTTATACTTTTCGACCATTCCGCTTGGAATTATGTCGCTTTGAAACGACATATCTCCAGAGGAGATACATCTCCCCCGCGGAGATATGTTGTTATCCCACAGCCACACAGCTCATCTGGCAGCGCCATCATCCGGCAGAGGAAGCAGTAAACGGGCAGTATAAAATTTCTTGCAGAATCAAACAAATTTTAAATATAAATTATAATTTAAGTGCATTTTAATCATGTGTACTCTTTCCAGCCACCCATTAATGGGTTCTCCGTTCACACAAACATTTATGAGTACCTATAAAATGGATAGTCGTTTGAATACTTTTTTCACCCACCTATTTTTGAGTAACAGATAAGTACGCTAGTCATGGGTACTCTTTTGATCCACCTATTCTTTGGTAACTGCTTTAGTACTCTTTTTGTGGGGACTAACATACTCTAATTCTAGTACCTATAGTAAATACCCAGTCGTTCTAGGGGTGTCGATAAGCCATACTTAAACTACTTATTCGACTACTCCCTACATGGGTAGTTACCCTATTCACCCTTTAGTAAGCGAACACCGAACCACTATGTGTCAATCGAATTTAAACGCCTACTTTTCGCCGCTTTCTTGTGTAAGCTTAGCAATATTTAAACAACCTACCTGACTACTCCCTACATGGGTACTCTTCCCATCAACCTATTCATGGGTATATAGATAACTACTCTAGTCGTGGGTACTCTTTTCACCTACCCATTCAGGGGTACCTTTAAAAGTACTCTTTTTGTAGGTACTTCTTTCTCTAGCCTATTCATGGGTACCTACAGAAGTAGTCAAATCAGGGGTAGTCACCAGTACCTACATAAGTACTCCAATCATGGGTATCCTATTCTCTACTTACGGGTAAACGATGTGGTGGCGATTGACCCTATTTTCGGACATTTCATACAAAAAACGAAATGATAAAATACATTGCTTAGGGTGTGTAAAGTAAGTAGGGGTAGTCCCTTAGTAAGTACTTATTTCACCAGCTACGAACTAGTGGCCAGTACCATAGAGTAAGTAGTCTAATCATATTCTGTGTGTACAGCACATTTCATACAGAAAGCGAAATGATAAAAAACGTTAATTAGGGTTTGTAAAGTATGTAAGTAGGGGTAGTCTCTTAGTAAGTGCTTATTACACCAGCTATGAACTAGTGGCCAGTATAATAGGGATGGGATGGGTAAGCAATTTGGAGTATTGGCAGATATTATTGCTGTTAAAAGACAGACAAACACGGCTCCACCGACTTGGTTTGTGCTCCTGATCAGAATATCTACATTTTGTGTAGTCCTTGTCTTCTTTGACTGATCTAAGTTGTCTGCAAATGATTAACAAATGTTTGATAATATAAAGGTATATATTCTATATAGTAACAAGACGTAGTCATTGTGGTGTGTACACACTTAAATTTATTATGTCATTGTCCAAATAAACAGACATTCGAGTACGTTTACGAGAATAGTAAAATGTTACATCCACTTCTTTTACATATAAATTCGAAATATAAGTTAAATACATAATACATAAATATCGATTTTACAATTAACTTTATAATTATATGTCGCTTCATGATAAATGGTTGTCCTTGTTGTATTAGAATTGGGACTTTGACTTTGTTCAGTTTCGTTGCAATTCGATTCCATTTTAATTGTATTCGTTAGCTAATCCACGATTAGATTCATTTACATACATATATCTAAACTTTAAAATATAATTTGTTCGCTAATCTAAAAACCGATTTATATGAACTAAGAGCATATTCAAACCCCATACATACTACATTGGCTAAAAAGTTTCAGGATTTTGTCAATATGAGATGTTAATTAAATATAGTCATGACTCATTTTTATATAGTCTCGGCATTAGTTGATATACATACAAAATGGTATGACATTTTGACCATTCGTTTGAAAGATTGCGTAGTAAATGAGATCGTTTAGGCACCGAAGATGAAGGTCACACTGAAAGGCCAAAAGAGGCTATGAATTCAGAAATTATTAAAAAAGAAAATCGATTCGTTTTAAGTGATCAAAAATTAATATTACGACAGTAAGCTTAGTGTGCGCAAAAGGGTAAATGATGGGCGAATTGAACCAAATACGATACCAGATGGTTCCAAACCATTATATTCTGTTCTGAACCTGAAAAGGGGGCTTCAAGAAATGAGATTTGGTTTGATCCAAAGTAAGAAAGTCAAGGAAGCAGGACTTTAAAAAACAACTAAGTTTACATTTTTTCATTTCAAATCTCGCGACTTTTCAGTCCATTTAGTACTTAATATGTATAGTATGTATGGGACTTTGTTCGACCTAACTCGTATTTAGCTACGTATTTCTCCGAAGCCTCTCGTGTTAACTTATACTAGGTTAGGGGTAGCAGGGACAAATTCGAGGTTTTCGACTATTTCAGGTGGATTGCAGAAAGTGTTTTTTCATGTGTGAGTGTGTTCAGCTGACTAATTGTAATTCGGTTTTAGTCCAGAGTCCGATAAGCATGCGTTTGAGATGTAGTATAAGAATGGCAGATTGAGCTCGGCGCTATATGGGATAAAATGATTGGTGGGTTATCTCTTGACTGTTGCTGTGGCTGCTCTTCAAAGACGTCCGTCACACAGATTGAAGCCGCTGCCTTGGAGGCCTCGAAAAGCAGTTTCGTTGGGAAATTGAAGATCGAGGATCACTGAAGGCGTGGCCAGTAATTGCTGCCGGTTAAGTCGGATACATTCTGTGAGGAGATCTGAACAGGTACCGAGACGCCGGCAGAAATGACGCCTGTAAAGTTGAGAGTTCCAAGTTGTAGCACAAATGGATTTAAATGATAATGTTGTTATATGTAAGGGTCCTTACCTGTATTAGATGTGCTCACCACGGAGCTATTGCCATAGACCCCATGCTGAGGCGGTTGTTGATGAGCTGTAGCCGGGTTGCAGGCTGAGTTGCGGGGATGTGTTGCATACGGGGAGCCCAGCGACAGGGGATCGTGGAACATATACGGATAGCTCTCCCTTTGTTGCAGACATGTGGGCGTCATTGAGCTTAGCGAGGAGGTCATAGAGCTGTTCACAATGTTATGCAAATAAGAAGATAGAGTTGAAGAAAGAAGGTTCATTGTTTATATTTATTAATTAAATAGTCTGTGTTATATATCATATAAAAAAAATAAATAAATATATTCGACTCACTTGTAGTTTTCCGCCATTGTTGCAATGGGCTGTGGCATAGTTGAGTACATTGTGTTGAAACCGGGGTTGAGGGGTAAGCGGGGTGCCGCTGGTTGCAGAGGTGGGCTCTCTGAGGTGGCTTGCACACGATTGGCGTCTCCTCCGAGTATCTAGAATGATTGTTAGATTGGTTAATAACTAATGACAAGTAACGAAAGCTACTGACATTAAGATACCCTTCGTCTGATTTTAAAACCCAGAAGTAAAAGCTACCTTCGGCATGCCGATGATTTTATACCATTGCAGGCTCCTTTCTGCTCAGATAATTATTATACTAGCTATATAGAAGAGTGCAGATCTGAATAATATTGTTTGTATTCATTGACAGCTACAATAACTCCAATCCTAGTTTTCCGACTAAAAACCAGAAAGGCTACAGTCGGTATGCCTTAGGTTATATACCCTTGCAGTTTCCTATATCCTTTGATTGTTTCTACACCAGATATATATAATGGTGCAGAATTAAATATTACAAATAATAATAGAAAACGTGCAATGTAGTAAATTTTGTTGCAATATCTTCATCAAGCTCGTTCTGACTGATTAACAGCGTGCAGCAATATAAAGAATATGTGCCAAGTTTCATCAATATAGCTTTTTGCGGAATGGATGAGCTGGCTATCGATAGTTAGTTAAGAAATTTGTCACCGATAGAGGGCACATAGATTTAGTATTTTATTGTATGCGTTTTTGTTGTTGTTTTAATTGGTCACACCGATTTAACTAAAAATTATTAAGCTATGCTTAGATCAGTGCTTTTGGCGATATCCAAGAGTGAGGGAAGAGAAAATGCGGTATGTAGACTTGGGACTAGATTTAATGTTAGAGTCTTACAATGACTTGCAAAGTGTATTATTTCCCTATAGAATATAACTTCATCATTTATACATTTGCCAACGGCGGTCAATGATTGTTTAAGGCATTTCTTTGATATTGTCGGCGGCTCGACATAGTTTTAAAACTAAGAGATTAGTTTGCGTTGCAACAGAGGAACACAAGGACATATTTACGTACGGACACTCGATTCAAAACATGTATACTTTATAGGGTCGAAAATGTCTTCTAAATTACGTTGCAAACTTCTGGCCAAATTAATTTACCCTTTGAAAGGTATAAAACCCGTTTACTTTAACACTCAATTGCAAATTATACTGTTCAATTGGTTTTTTAACTCTCGTGCGGTCTAGCGTTGATCTGTACTATGTATTACACTTTAATTTAAGGGTATTACACTATTAATATACAAATACATACATATGTGTACTTACTGTTGCGCCGTTTGAGTTTTCGGCAAGATTTACCGCGTGGGCGGTTGAAGTGCCTTCCGAGACTGCTGAACTGACAAGGTTGCTGGGCGTGGCAGCTGCTACTGGATTCTGTCCTGTTGATGTTGAGCCCCCTGCGGAATTGTTTGTGCTTGTGCGACCACTGACGTTGACATTGTCAACCGATCGTCGCTGTGTACGCAGTTTCTCCTCACGTCGCCACTTTGCACGTCGATTGGAGAACCAAACCTAATGAATAATTACAACTTCCGATAATGAGAAACAGATACATAGCCAAAACAAGAAACAAAGAAAGAAAGCTACAGTCGAGCATGCCCGACTCAAAAATACTCTGCGCCCAATATAGTAAAACAATAAATAAACTTGAATAACTTCTGATTTTATTGTTCGATTTGTATTCGATAGTATTCATCATCTGCATGAATTTCTTATACAAAGAAACTTGTATACAACATTTTCTGTCTTTGGCCGTTTTATAGTTAAGATCTCTGTTTCAAAACAGACGGACAGATAATATTGTACAATCGGGCAAGGATAACTCAAAGTGATTCTGAGCATGATATCTGTATATACTTTGTGAGTTCTGCCACGTATCCTGCCCTATTACATACATTGCCACAAAGTTAGTTTACCCATTCCAATCGGATCAATTTTTGGCTTAGCGAACGTAGGAATAGAGACACGATTAGAGAGTAATTGAGATCAGAGGAGGCACCAGGTATGTGGCAATGGAAGTCTATCTTAGGCTGCTATACCAACAAAAGGTTTAAGACGAGTAAGAATACAGTGAGAATCCTCACAGGGCTACTTACAGGTAGGTCACTGTGAGTGAGCACGTACTTACAGTATGCCCGGCATTGGCTCTTGGGGTTAACGAGATAAGGTCGACCTTAAAATAAGTGGGCTGGATAGGGAGCCCTACGCTCAGCAGGGGTTACAATAGATCAGCAAGGTCGCACTACATCTCCCCCACCAAATAATAATAATAAATACAATTGAAATATCATAAGGTCGTAACTAATTAATTTTCAAGGGTTTCATAATATATCAGGCAGTAGAATTGGGAAAGGAAATCGAAGCTTAAAAGAATATCGGGAGGAATATAGTAAAGTATTATATATACTTCGCATGGAATATATGTAAGGGTTATTCCGCACTTGTCCTCCAATTTTTTGTTTCAAAAGGATGAATGTGACATTAATAAATACTCGAGAGCCACAATTCGTTTCATTCGAAGCGCACAATAACCCTCGGGTTGAAGTGACAAAGGGGTGCAGCACGCAGGATTACAATATTTGTTGTGCTTTCATATTTTCATGTTTAAGCATGACATTTATTACATCGGGTTATTTTGCAGCCGACAAACTTGACAGTACTCTCAAGCGGGAACTCAATGTGGATGTGAAAATCGAAAGTAGTTTCAAGTGTTTTCACAGTCAAATTGTTTTTATTCACTTATACAAATAATCAGAAGCTCGACGAAGGGGAAAAATAAGAGGAAGGGAACTGAATGGAACGGAACGATAAAAACATTAATGACAATGTATCAAAAGGGGGCGCATGTTGAGGGTTGACATCAAATTGACTCGCTGCGTAAGGAACTTCACTTCAGACCATCGCTTACTGCGACTTTAACACCCCCATTTTGTCGGTAACGGTATAACGTTATAAAGAAGTATATGTAATTAGTAGTGTACGGTATTTAGCCGAAGTCATGCTCCATTCGATTGCCAAATAAACTAAAATGAAAAGGAGCTCTGGGCATTGGATACCCTTACAGATCGAGTCTATATTAGCTACATACATGTATAGGATTGGGAATAGATTTTAACAAAACTGGCTCATACTACTTGATTTTTACATATATCATTTTATTATTAGGGATACAAATAATACGTATATGTATTATGAATTGTCATAGATCAATCATGACTTAAATAGCTATAACTCTTTTAAAAGGGTGTCACTGTTCAAACGACTGTTCAAATAGGTTGGATGGGTAAGGAAAGTGGGACTGAAAGTTATCAGAGTTCCCTAAAAGAAAGAGGGACTCAAAGTCACCCGAGTTTATCAAAATTAATAAGAAAAATTTGTGCCAACCGAAAATGTATGTAAACAATAACAATTGAAAGTCAAATCTCGAAATGGTTGAAGCTCTGAAAGCCGCTCGACCTGAATAGTATACTACTTATAATATATGTACTACTTAAATGCAAATATTTTCAATCAAGTATTTTAGATGTACATATGTATATACATATAATTTATAATCGAATCCATCTTAAACATGTACATATATGTTAGATACAGTTATACAACTATGTACAACCATGTTACTTTATATGAGCTGCAAGGGTATAAAAATCTAAAAGACAAACCTGAATACGTGCCTCTGGCAAACCAATTTTTTCAGCGAGCCTCTCCCGTGCGAAAACATCCGGATAATGGGTTCTCTCAAATTCTGTTTCCGTTTCCAGAAATTGCAAATTCAATAAAAAAGAGAGAGAGAGAGAGATTTAAAAAAAAGTTAGAGCACTGAGTTATTTAATGATTTGTTAATATAAGACCTTTTTCCAGACTATCGATCTGTTCGTTGGTGAACGACGTACGATTCCTCTGTAGCTTACGCTTCAACCGCAGTCGCATCTGTGAGTCTTCGTCTCCCGAAGAATTATGATCTGAGTTCCCATCCGAGGAGCTTTCATGCGAGTTCGGGTGAGAGAGGTCACCTGGGTAATGATCTGTAAGAGGGAAAATTCAAAAAGTGCGAAGTTGTAATTTATTGTACTAAGTTTACAATCGCCCAATCACCAATAGATAGTATACATATTATATAGTAGTATGTATGTATATATACATTATAAATATATCATGTTTACGGTAACGCGGTAATACGTAAGAAGTCATCAGACCTCTAACATAATTTTGCTGATTACTTTACTTTATCTTTACGGAACATTTATCGCGAAAGCAATTTGCCTGAATAGATGAATGGGACTCGAGCGCACAGATATTAAATGTGGCCAAAACAGAAGCAGGATATCAGACGAAGAGGGGTGGTTCGGGCTGGGGTTGGGGTACGCGATGCTGCCTGCATTGGCAAAAGGACATATGTCAGTCTTGCTTATCGATCGCAGTGTAAACAAAAGCAATTGAAGTTGGTAAACAGTCGAACACATCGAGCACATCGAACTAAGAATTACGCTTCTCAATTAGATTTAATGGCAAATAACAAATGACCAACAAATTAACTGTTTGTTTGGCCCGATGTTTGATCATCTGTGACAAAATGTTGCAACCCCTAAGGGGTTGTTCAATTCAATAATCAGATGGCTTCCCTGATTCCTTTCGGTCTTTTTCACTCTCTCCTTGAGTGACAAATTTGAAATGCGTAAAAAAAGAATCCTTTGGTTTGAAATGTATTCATATTTAATTAACTTTATTAGCGCAGCCTTTGCTCTTCTACCCTATGGGATGGGTTTATTGATTGCATTGAATGGATTATTATCAATTATCAATCATTGTAAGTTTCTTCATTTTGTGAAATGCGAAAACTCTCTTAGCCGGACACATACGGTCGCACCTTTTCCCTTTTACTATTTTCACAGACGCGTCAGCTTCTTTCTGTCCGGTCAAGGGAAGTTTCACTGTGCTTACGCCATTAAGTTCTCTGTGCCAACTGATCATGTGTGTAATCGGCAGAAGGAGACGTGGCCTACAAAGTATATATGTACATACATATATTCTTAATCAACATTAACAGCCGAGTCAATAATGCCATGTCCGTCTATCTGTGCGTCCGTTTGAAAATCTAGATCTCAAAAACAATAAGAGCCAGGACTGTTAAATTTGCTGACAATAACAGTAGTATGTCTTGTTATTGCACGCTGGCGACGCCCTTTACTTATATCGATAAAAAATAAATAGCAAGTTTAATGTAAATTTAAATGCTAGAAAGTTATTTTTAGGCCATGGATTTTAATAAAATTCATGGTCTATTGAGTTTGTCGGAACAGAAATGTGCGTAACAGGCAGAAGGAGGCATCTCCGACCCCATAAACTATATATATTCTGAATCAGTATCAGTAGCCGAGTCGATTGAGCCATGTATGTCTGTCCGTCTGTCTGTCTGTATGAACACCTGGATCTCAGAAACTATAAGAGCTAGAGTCATCAAATTTTGTGACAACATACGTATATACTGCAGTGTCTCAAAGTTTTTTTAAAATTTGTAAATCAGTAATAACTATTTAAAAACTACAATATTAACTCAACAACCAAAGTTGTATATCTTACATGACAAATACCTTGCCACGGGCGTTATATGAAAATTTCAATAAAATCGGACCATAAATAAGTGAGATATGATACGAATTAAACTCACTTTGAACATACATACATACATATATACTTAAGCAGACCTAATTTATGCAAGCATACCGAAGTTCAAATCCAACGTCAGACACATAGCATTTTTAACTTTTTATTTGCATTGTATGGTAACAGAATTAGTTCACAATGCAGTTTTGATGGATCCGATGGATCAAGGAGTGAGGCAATGGCCGAGTGGTTAGAGTGGCGGACGGCAAATTCAAAAGACTGTGAGAGAGTGCGTGTGTTCGTTCAATCCCCATCGGGTGCGAAATATTCATTTATTAATTATTTCTTATTTTATTTTATTTTATTTTGCTTATTCATTTTATTCTAATAAACTAAAAGAAAAGTTACAGTCAAGCGGGCTGTGATATAGCCGCTACAAACAAAATTATTTAATTAAATTTAAATAAAAATAAAAACAAATTTTATTATTTTGTTTTCATATTTATTATGCAATATGAAAGACAATCAAATTATAATAGTTATAAATAATATTAATTACCTATAAATAAAGTTTACTATTTTGATTTTAATGCCGTCACTCTTTCGGTATTTTGTCTGTTATGACATTGCAAGTTCAGTAAGATTTCAATTGGATGTTTCCTATTTTGTTTTGCTCTCAATCTTTTGCAATTAGAATGCTAGAAAATAAAGTTATGAATGTGTGAGTGGGACGCCCATACATACATGTCTGCATATCCACATGTATGTATTGGCGTCCCACTTCAACACACATTATTGCACGATTGTATATACATAAATATGTACAATTAGTTTTGCAGTTGCTGTTGTGTACCGACGAAAGATAACTAAGTTCTAATTACATATATTGCGTAACTAAAACTTAAAAATCGCCTACCGCCGCCGCCTCCCTTTAATGTTTTTGAGCTTTTAATTTATTTAAAAAAAAATATTTTCAAAAGAATTTCACCATGTTGATCGCGCGCGGCAGCAATCGAACAGAGTCCGGGACATAGTCCACTCAGCAACCGAACATCTCTCGAAGTCGTCGAAAATGGTGAGACATTAGACAAAACGACAAGACGCAATATGCATTCTTAGTTCGTGCCAAAAAAATCAAGAAGAAGCACATTTAATGAAATTTGGTACGCGCTAGAAATGCATACCTATACCTATTGCCTACGGTATACTATGATAATCCATGGCTTTATACAGTCAGCTCCTGACTGTAGCGTTTGTATTTTTTTTCTTAAGAAAAGTTCGCAGCACTGGTTGTACAGTAAGATGAGTACAGTATTAAGGTACAGTATAAACAGTAAACCCTTAAACATTACTGTCAAGTATAAAATGAATGTATTTTGATTAAAAGATGCCTCACCTCGCTTCTGTACTTCTTCCCTGGTTAGCTGACCGGATAGATTGGTTGGCACCACCGTGGGTGTTGGCGGGAGCGTTAGATGAGCGGCTGCAGTATTGCCCGGATACCACGCCCAGCCTCCAGACTGTCCATTGAACATACGCAGCTTCTCGTACACTGATTCATTTTGCTGCTGCGCCTGCTGTTCCTTCTGCGAGGCCAAGTTGCGCAAAACGCGATTAATAGATGAAACCTGCAATTAAAGGGGAATTACAGACAGACTTACATTAGTGTAGGCACATACATACGATGCGTATACTTCATTTCCACCCCAAAAACACAAACATAAGACAGAAAGAACTCAACTTACTGCCATTGGCCGTCAACCGCCACCCAATCACATCACGCGCCGATGCTCACGAGCGAGACAGCTATACTGACGACTTACAGACGAGGACGGCAACAAACGGGCAAATAAATATTAACGCATACATTCCCATATGTAAGCCCATATGAGTATGTGAACCGTATGAGTAGGTGACCCTAAAAACGTTGAAGTTCTATTCCAACTTCGTTTACCCAATGCAATATAAGAATTACATAAACATTTCTGTATTACTTTTTTTACTTTTATAGGGTTGATCTTATTAATATCATATAATATAATATATATACAATACAAATGTCGCGGAACGCATCAAAGATATTGTTTGAAAACATCGTTTAGATTAATTAAATAATTTGCTTTTAATCGATATTGATGTGAAAATTCGATCTTATCGTTAGTGCATCTCTGATCTTGAGATTGTGTGAAAAATGTATAATGACACAGCAGTTTCTTCTTATTTTTAATGAAAATGTAAAGAAAAGTTGTTGTCACTATAATGCAGTGATGGCAAGAGATGGAACCGTTAAGACACAGACAAATCGGTCGTACGCGCAGAATAACATACATATATAAAATTATATTACGCTAGGTAAATGTCCCTGTTGGAATGAATGTGTATGTGTTGATCTGTAATGCTAATTAGCATAAGAGTAAATCAGCTGCTCTGGTAAAGCATAATGAAATGTAAAATAACATAATTAAGTTACTTGTCTACTTGCTCATGGAATTACTTAGACAATAATTGTTAATAAATAGTTAATCGAAAATTGTATAATAATTTGTATGCCTCTGTGGTCATTTGACAATTGCACAATTTTTACATTAATTTAGCCGTCTTATATAATTATTCATTGTACAAATTTAGGGTCTTGCATGAACGCATTCAAAACGGCAGATTAATCATTTATGAAAAAAATAAGCACACATGTTGTCACTTACATTACTCATTCACTTGGTGGTGATACAGTACTTTTGACTGTATAATATTTTAGTGATTTTCACAGTACTGTAGAGTAATTGACCTAATCAGTGACGGATCTAGGGGGGGCTATGGGGGCTGCAGCCCCCCCCATAAGCCAAGGAAAAAAAATTGAGATATATCGTAACAAGCGGTTGCTTATCAACACAAGTGAGTAGAGCTGGAGCAGCAATCGATAGCACAATCAATAGGAAAATGCGATACAATTTGTGCATATTTCCGATAGCTCATCCCTAGTACTCATATACGAGGTGTGTTCAAAAAGTATCACGAATTTTGAATTTTCTCGGGGGAACGTATAATCGAATTTCGATTTTTTTGTTTTGTTATATTGGTACACTCTTCCCGAACATCTGTATCATGTTTCAAGTGTATAGCTTTTTTGTTTGGTTATGAGAGGCGTAAAGGATATAAGTGTTTTGCGTGCTTGCCGATTTTTGCTTTTTTCGGTCTTGGCTCACATTGGCTCTTCCATTGGGACAATTGGGCTTTGGTTTCGATACCATAACCATATACCCATGATTCGTCACCAGTTATGACCCTTTTGAGTAAATCTGGGTCATTCAACAGCTCTTGACCGATGCTCATCCGACGGTTCTTTTGGTCAAAATTTAGCAATTTTGGAACAAATTTCGCTGACACACGTCTCATGCCCAAAACAATAGAAAAAATTTCATGGCACGAGCCAAGCGATATACCGACATCCTCAGCAACTTCTCTGATAGTGATTCGACGATTTTCCAAACCAAATTTCTTCACTGTTTGAAGGTTTTCATCAGTTGTTGACATGCTTGGGCGTCCAGAGCCATTGGCATCTTCTCGACCATCTTAGAAGAGCTTGTACCACTTGTAAACATATTTTTTACTAAAAACAGTTTCACCGTATGCCACTGTCAAAATTTCAAGTGTTTCGGAGCACTTTATTTTATTTTTTTTTATGCAAATCCTTTGATCCATATTTTTCGATAGCAAAAGATCGGTGAGCACGCAAAATACTTATAATCTTTACTCCTCTCACAACCAAACAAAAAATGCTATACACTTGAAACTTGGTACAGATGTTCGGGAAGAGTGTACCAACATAGCAAAACAACAAAATCGAAATTTGATTATACCTAACCGCGAAAATTAAAAATTCGCGATACTTTTTGAACACACCTGGTAATATTTCGTAAATAGCGGTTTGAAAAGCGGTAACAAAAGTTGAAATCGAAGTTTCGTCATCATATATGGACATCAGAAAATTTTTTGCGAAAAGCCCACCCCCCCCCCATAGCAAATTCTAGATCCGCCACTGGACATAATATTAAGGTTACTTATAGCCAATGCTAATGAACGGCTGTAAAATACTAATAGAATTAATAGAAGGTTTTTCTTTCCTCCATTCAGTGGCGGATCTAGGGGGGGGGGCTATGGGGCTGTAGCCCCCCCACCATAAGCCCTATTTAGACCTATGATATGTTCAATGAGTGCAAGATTTAAGGGGAATTTTTGAAAATTTTGCCTCTAGTAAATAATTTTGATTCCAAAGCTACACACAAAAGTTACCGTTAAGGAAATAGTGAATGCTGTAAAAGAATACAAAACAGATTCAATAAGCTGCAATGATACAGAGCTGAAATCAGAAATAACCCTTTGGCACCAGCATTGCAAGACATCTTCATTTCTACAAGCACAAACAGCGATTGATGCTTTGAATAGAGGAAAATAATTTTTCCGAATGTTGCGACACTGCTTCAATTATTTACAACAATACCAGTGACTTCAGCAACAGCAGAGAGTTCTTTTTCAGCGCTAAAAAGACTGAAAACATTCCTAAGAGTCAACATGGCTGAAAATCGACTCAACGATTTGACTTCGGGATACACACATAAAGATGTGAAAATCTCCAGTGATGAAGTTGTGGATCTTTCGCTAAACTTAAACCTCGGCGACTTGCAACGTTGGATTGGTCATTTGAAGAATGAACGAGCGAACAAATGGCACTGTTGTACGAGTTTGTACCACTTGTAAATATTTTTTTTACTAAGAACAGTTTTACCGTAATGCCACTGTCAAAATTTCAAGTGTTTCGGAGCACTTTATTTTATTTTTTACACAAAATTTGATGCAAATCCTTTGATCCATATTTTTCGATATCAAAAAATCGGCGAGCACGCAAAACACTTATAACTTTTACGCCTCTCACAACCAAACAAAAAATGCTATACAATTGAAACTTGGTACAGATGTTCGAGAAGAGTGTACCAACATAACAAAACAAAAAAAAATCGAAATTCGATTGTGCGTAACCCGTGACAATTCAAAATTCGCGATACTTTTTGAACACACCTCGTATAGTATTTAAATATAAAAAATGGCACTGTAAGATAGTGTTTAAATAAATATTGAATATAATAAATATTAAATTAAATAATAACACTCCTAAAAAAAAGGAATAAAGTGGTACTGATTTTAATTTTTCTTGCAAACATCGATTTATAGAAAACTTTTAAGCCCCCCCCCATAGCAAATCCTAGATCCGCCACTGCCTTCATTTACATTCTTTGCGCAATTGATTCAAAACAAAAATAGATCAACGACTCAAACACAACATGGAATCTTGCAACACATGGTACCAACAATTAAACACAAACTTAACACACACAGGTGAATACCTAAAAACACTCAAACAAAAAAATTAAACACGCAGTGACCAAATAAAACGAGAGCAACAGTCGCGCAAAACGCGACAGTGGGATACCCTTCGACCTATGTTCCCGTGTAGTTTAATTTGTTAAGTTCATACACATATGTATATACACATGCTTTGAAATTAATCCCGACAGATGGCGCTCTCGCTTCGAGCTCGCTCCCCTCCCTTGTTAGCTGACAGAAGCACTTGGTTTTATGCTCATACTTTCTTAAATAACTTCTGTGATTATTGTTCGATCGGATTGTAATTTGGAGACTACGATATAAGATATTTCACTCAGCTTAGTATATGTTAAAGTCAAAAAGTTGTAGCTTTTATACAGCGCTTACAAATTGAGGTCAAAAATTTAAATATTGATTTACGGGGGGCGGTGGGCGTGGCACCTAACATTTGAAATAAACTTGATCAGCTTAAAGTACACAGGAGTCTTCCTGCCAAATTTGGTAACTCTAGCTTTTATAATAGCTGAGATCTGTGCGTTCACACAGACAGACGGACAGATAGACAGACATGGCTCAATCGACTCGGCTTGTGATCCTGAGCAAGAATATATATAGTTTATGGTGTCTCCCACGCCTCCTTCTGCCTGTTACATATGTACATTTGCACAAAGTTAGTATACCCTTTTTGACCATTTTCAATGGTCGAAGGGTATAAATACTGAGACTTAGACTAGGACACACCAACACTACTACAACCCCAACAACAGCCAATCGTGCCCAAACTGTCACACAACAACAGACCTCTCAATAAAACATATCCTAACAAACTGTCCCGCAACATCGCACCTTAGAAACCAAACCTTCCTGAACAAATGCCCCATAATGAACCTAGCAAACCCAACCCGCGAAAATATCTCTACAATAATCAAATTTCTGAAATTATCAAAAACATACCACTTAATCTAATCAAAACAAAAACACAATTGGAAATGTAAATATGTAAATATATGTAAATATCTTAAAATAAACACAACTGTAAATATTAAAATAAGTTAAGTAACTTAACAACACTCCAAGCCGAAGGCCTTAGCAGCCAGTGCTTAAATAATAAGTTAATTTTTAGTTTCATACTTTAATTAACGTTAATATAAATATTGATTCATTTAATAGGCACTTTAAGTATATCCTTATTTTTTGTAATACCTACTGTGAGTCATGAGTACAGTAAAGTACCGTACAGAACTATTGCCCCAAAATAAATTCATTCAGTACCCTTTATATATTCAGAGTATCTTATATATTACTGTCTGATAATGTATTTGGGTTTATACATATGTCTAGCAAAAGTCCTGAATCTGTTCATTTCTATACACATTTTTGTATGTACATGAATGAATATTCATACATATGTATGTATGTATGTGCATGTGTGCCTGTGTGTGGGACGCGATTCTTTCATCCTCTATGCGCGGCAATAACAAAAACATGGAAAACAGCACTTCGGCCTTAAGTGTTGGCACGTGTCCTGCGTACACGCCATGCGTCCTTCATTCTACGTTTCTTGTCTTCCTTTGGCCTTGCAAGCGATGATTATAATGAGTAGCTGGCAGCTTTTTTATTTTTGTATAAAGACATCAAACGACTTCAAAGCAACCGCATACGTCATGGACCCCCTCAATTATATATAGTACATATTAATACTTGTACTGTATGTACTACATATAATTGACACTAATTGTAACTCTTTTTTTTTATGTAGCGAGCAGAATCTAAAGGTTCATTGAGAATGTGTTAACATATAAATATTATTATAAACACGTTATAAATCGTACTGGATTATCGGATGTACATAACCTCGCATTATTCTCTTTATGTTTAAGATAGTCTTATGCCAGTTACATATGATTCTGTAGTACAGATAGTACCAAGATAGTTTAATAAGTATAGAATATAGCAATTAGATTTTGATGGAATATAAAAGTAGAGTTGAGATGCGATATTTATGGTATTTAAAGCACATGACGGTAGGATACCTTTCGACCTATGTTGTTTAATTTGTTAAATTCATACACATATGTATACATATATCAAAGATGTTAGATGGTCAGTGCTTTCTTTATTTGTAATGTAAATAACAACTTGATAATATAAACCAAATTCTTATTTGTTTTCAATTGTTCAATAGTTTTATTTCCCTTTTATATTATCTTTCTTTTAATGCGCCTCGTCCGATTTCACAAGCTCTCGTATTAATGTATTCCGATCTCCGATAACGATTACCTTAACTATTGTTCTAATTACACAATCAGTGGCGGATCTAGGGGGGGCTATGGGGGCTGTAGCCCCCCCCCATAAGCCCTATTTAGACCTATGATATGTTCAATAAGTGTAAGATTTAAGGGAAATTTTTAAAAATTTTGCCTCAAGAGGGACTGATTCCAAAGCTACACACAAAAGTTACCGTTGAGGAAATAGTGAATGCTGTAAAAGAATACAAAACAGATTCAATAAGCTGCAATGATACAGAGCTGAAATCAGAAATAACCCTTTGGCACCAGCGTTGCAAGACATCTTCATTTCTACAAGCACAAACAGCGATTGATGCTTTGAAAAGCATAGAGGAAAATAATTTTTTCGAATGTTGCGACACTGCTTCAATTATTTACAACAATACCAGTGACTGCAGCAACAGCAGAGAGTTCTTTTTCAGCGCTAAAAAGACTGAAAACATTCCTAAGAGTCAACATGGCTGAAAATCGACTCAACGATTTGACTTCGGGATACACACATAAAGATGTGAAAATCTCCAGTGATGAAGTTGTGGATCTTTCGCTAAACTTAAACCTCGGCGACTTGCAACGTTGGATTGGTCATTTGAAGAATGAACGAGCGAAAAAATGGCACTGTTATACGAGTTTGTACCACTTGTAAATATTTTTTTTACTAAGAACAGTTTTACCGTAATGCCACTGTCAAAATTTCAAGTGTTTCGGAGCACTTTATTTTATTTTTTACACAAAATTTGATGCAAATCCTTTGATCCATATTTTTCGATAGCAAAAAATCGGCGAGCACGCAAAACACTATAACTTTTACGCCTCTCACAACCAACTTGGTACAGATGTTGGGGAGAGTGTACCAACATAACAAAACAAAAAAAATTCGATTATACGTAAACCGTGAAAATTCAAAATTCGCGATACTTTTTGAACAAACCTCGTATAGTATTTAAATATAAAAAATGGCACTGTAAGATAGTGTTTAAATAAAAATTGTTTAATTTAAAATTGGCACTCCTAAAAAAAAGAATAAAGTGGTACTGATCTTAATTTTTCTTGCAAACATCGATTTATAGAAAACTTCCAAGCCCCCCCCCCCATAGCAAATCCTATATCCGCCACTGTACACAATGATTCCAAAATATAAGAACAACTATTGGAACTTCTTAACTTATCATCGTTAACTGCGATAAAGCTTATTCGAATATAAATATAAATAGATAGATATAATGCTACAATATCTTGATTTCTGATTGATTTCTAAGGTGAATTTGAGTTCGATTCACCGTAATGGGATGAGATAAGCGAGTCCGCAAACCATTTCATTCAAAATTTGATGCGCGTCATGGTGGATAGGGTTTCTCGTGCAACCAGGCACTAGCGCGTCCCTGGTAAGTATGTATATATACTGTAATATAAAAAAATACAAACGCTACAGTCAGGAGCTGACTGTATAAGGCCATGGATTATCATAGTAGGCAATAGGTATAGGTATGCATTTCTAGCGCGTACCAAATTTCATTAAATGTGCTTCTTCTTGATTTTTTTGGCACGAACTAAGAATGCATATTGCGTCTTGTCGTTTTGTCTAATGTCCCACCATTTTCGACGACTTCGAGAGATGTTCGGTGGCTGAGTGGACTATGTCCCGGACTCTAAGGCTAAGGCCAATGATATTGAAGCGTGTTTCGAGGTTCGATTGCTGCCGCGCGCGATCAACATGGTGAAATTCTTTTGAAAATATTTTTTTTTAAATAAATTAAAAGCTCAAAAACATTAAAGGGAGGCGGCGGCGGTAGGCGATTTTTAAGTTTTAGTTACGCAATATATGTAATTAGAACTTAGTTATCTTTCGTCGGTACACAACAGCAACTGCAAAACTAATTGTACATATTTATGTGTATACAATCGTGCAATAATGTGTGTTGAAGTGGGACGCCAATACATACATGTGGATATGCAGACATGTATGTATGGGCGTCCCACTCACACATTCATAACTTTATTTTCTAGCATTCTAATTGCAAAAGATTGAGAGCAAAACAAAATAGGAAACATCCAATTGAAATCTTACTGAACTTGCAATGTCATAACAGACAAAATACCGAAAGAGTGACGGCATTGAAGAACGCATTAACTCGCATTTTTTTGATGCGTGCTAAATAAAATAAAAATAGTAAACTTTATTTATAAGTAATTAATATTATTTATAACTATTATAATTTGATTGTCTTTCATATTGCATAATAAATATGAAAACAAAATAATAAAAATTTTTTTATTTTTATTTAAATTTAATTAAATAATTTAATTTGTTTGTAGCGGCTATATCACAGCCCGCTTGACTGTAACTTTTCTTTTAGTTTATTAGAATAAAATGAATCAACAAAATAAAATAAAATAAAATAAGAAATAATTAATAAATGAATATTTCGCACCCGATGGGGATTGAACGAACACACGCACTCTCTCACAGTCATTTGAATTTGCCGTCCGCCACTCTAACCACTCGACCATTGCCTCACTCCTTGGTCCATCGGATCCATCAAAACTGCATTGTGAACTAATTCTGTTACCATACAATGCAAATAAAAAGTTAAAAATGCTGTGTGTCTGACGTTGGATTTGAACTTCGGTATGCTTGCATAAATTAGGTCTGCTTAAGTATATATGTATGTATGTTCAAAGTGAGTTTAATTCGTATCATATCTCACTTATTTATGGTCCGATTTTAATGAAATTTTCATATAACGCCCGTGGCAAGGTATTTGTCATGTAAGATATACAACTTTGGTTGTTGAGTTAATATTGTAGTTTTTAAATAGTTATTACTGATTTACAAATTTTAAAAAAACTTTGAGTCACTGCAATATATACGTATGTTGTCACAAAATTTGATGACTCTAGCTCTTATAGTTTCTGAGATCCAGGTGTTCATACAGACAGACAGACGGACAGACATACATGGCTCAATCGACTCGGCTACTGATACTGATTCAGAATATATATAGTTTATGGGGTCGGAGATGCCTCCTTCTGCCTGTTACGCACATTTCTGTTCCGACAAACTCAATAGACCATGAATTTTTTTAAAATCCATGGCCTAAAATACTAGAAGGCGAGACATAATTCGTTCACCTAAATTCATCATAAATATAGCCCCTACCTGTAAAAAAAATTCACAGGTAGCACTAAGTGAACAGACGAAGAGAGAGCGAGAGAGAAAGGAGTGTGAGAGGTCGAGCGCAGATAGGGCGCAGGTGTCACGTGTCAAACTTGATCAAAGCAAAGACAGTGAGAACTGTACTGATGGTTGAAAACAAAGAGAGCAGAATTGCGCGTCTTCTAATCCACACTCCTTGAGCTCTCTTTGATTTACCTACTCTCAAGTAAAACACTTATAACCTTTACGCCTCTCACAACCAAACAAAAAATGCTATACACTTGAAACTTGGTACAAATGTTCGGGAAGAGTGTACCAACATAACAAAATAAAAAAAATTAAAAACAAAGAAATTCGATTATACGTAACCCGCGAAAATTCAAAATTCGCGATAATTTTTGAACACATGAACATCAGAAAATTTTTTGCGTAAAGCCCCCCCTATAGCAAATCCTAGATCCGCCACTGAGTACACAGGGTGCCGCAGCTTAACTCGATCAAAACAAATAACGACAATAATAAAATATCACGCAATTAGAAAAATATAAAAATATGCTTAAAGAAAAAACATAGGAATCTTCATTCCAAATTTGGTGTCTCTAGCATTTATAATAGCTGAGATCTGTTTGTTCATCTGGTCAGACGGACATCCGGACACCCGGACATCCAGACAGACAGACATGGCTCAATCAACTCGGTTAGTGATCCTGAGCAAGAATATATATACTTTGTGGGGTCTGCCACGCCTCCTTCTGCCTGTTACATACATTTGCACAAAGTTGGTATACCCTTTTTTGACCATTTTCAATGGTCGAAGGGTATAATAAATACACAGAGAATTAGCAAGAGAGGAGAGAGAAGTAAGGAAGAGAGGAGCACAGCACAACAAATTACACCAGGCGAACAGAGAAAGCAGCAAACAGGCAGCACTAAGTGAACAGACGAAGAGAGAGCAATAGAGAGAGGGAGTGTGAGAGGTCGAGCGCAGAGAGGGCGCAGGTATCACGTGTCAAACTAGATCAAAGCAAAGGCAGTGTGAACTGTACTGATTGGTTGAAAACAATGAGAGCAGAATTGCGCGCTTTCTAATCCACTCTCCATACGCTCTCTTTGATTTTCCTACTCTCAATTATTTATTGCCTGCTGCTGTTTATGTTCGTCTGGTGTAAATTAACTTCGCAACGAAAATCTTTGCAAAATCTCAAGCCGCCTAGCAAAACATGTTGCATACTTTTCGGCTTCTTAATTAGTTATTAATTATTTGTACGATGGGCAGTAGCGGATCTAGGATTTGCTATGGGGGGGGGCTTGGAAGTTTTCTATAAATCGATGTTTGCAAGAAAAATTAAAATCAGTACCACTTTATTCTTTTTTTTAGGAGTGCCAATTTTTAATTAAACAATATTTATTTAAACACTATCTTACAGTGCCATTTTTATACCCTTCGACCATTGAAAATGGTCAAAAAAGGGTATACTAACTTTGTGCAAATGTATGTAACAGGCTGAAGGAGGCGTGGGAGACCCCATAAAGTATATATATTCTTGCTCAGGATCACAAGCCGAGTCGATTGAGCCATGTCTGTCTGTCTGTCCGTCTGTCCGTCTGTCTGTGTGAACGCACAGATCTCAGCTATTATAAAAGCTAGAGTTACCAAATTTGGCAGGAAGACTCCTGTGTACTATAAGCTGATGAAGTTTATTTCAAATGTTAGGTGCCACACCCACCGCCCCCACAAATCAATAATTCAATTTTTGAACTCAATTTGTAAGCGCTGTATAAAAGATACAACTTTCTGACTTTAATATATACTAAGCTGAATGAAATATCTACGTAGTCTCCAAATTACAATCCGATCGGACAATAATCACAGAAGTTATTTAAGAAAATATGAGCATAAAACCAAGTGCTTCTGTCAGCTAACAAGGGAGGCGGGCGAGCGCGAGCGCCATCTGTCGGGATTAATTTCAATGCATGTGCATATGCATGTGTGTACGAATTTAACAAATTAAACTACACGGGAACATAGGTCGAAGGGTATCCCACTGTCGCGTTTTGCGCGACTGTTGCTTTTCTTACTGGTTTAAACTCTGTCTGTTTGAACGTCAAGATCTCAGCTGTTATAAGAACTAGAGACCCCAATGATGATGGCTTATGCAAATTGTCCGCAAATTAAGTTTATTTCGAATTTTAGGTGCCACGCCTAAGAGATACAAGTTTCTGACTTAGACATATAATAAGCTGACCATTATATCGATCTTTCCTGCTAATTCAATCCGATCGAACAATAAACACAAAAATTATTTAGAAACGTATAACCATAACACCAAGTTTTTCTGCCACTTTACAAGGAAGCCAGGCGAGCTCCATCTGTCAAGAATATTATATATTCACAATCTACTGGGAACATAGTTTAGGGAAAGAGTTACAGTGAAATGTAGTATGTTTCATTTACCAGATTCTGATTCAGAATAAATATATATAATCATTGGGGTAAAATTATCCAACACTTATACAATACCATTTATGTTGATAGTAATCTGAAATGCGTATAGATGCGCTTTAGGATTTTAGTCACGTTTTGGAAACCACAAAAAGGCGATGCGCAGCTTTTGTATTTTTTTTAGTTTTTCTTTTTTTTTCGTATTATCAAGTAAATTATTAATGATCACATAACCACAACAAATTTGTTGGGTAAAGGTGAAATATGTGCCCTCATCAACGATTTTTTATTAATTTAAATATATATTAATACTCTCTAATTTTCTTCAGGTTTGCTGAACACAAAAGTGAGCAGCCATAAAGACTCCAGCTCCGCAGTTCTCACCGGGACACTCACGTCTCAGACGATGGAATTTTACCATTCTCGTCAACCTTGTAGTATATTTCAAGACAGCTAGCTTGACATTCTTCCTCTTGTGCTTAATTTTCTTGGGGGTAGAGTAATTCTTCTTCTTGCGCTTATTGGCACCACCACGAAGGCGGAGTACCAAGTGCAATGTTGACTCTGAATGTTGTAATCGGAGAGAGTGCGGCCATCTTCCAATTGCTTGCCAGCAAAGATCAAACGCTGCTGATCTGCAGGAATTTCTTCTTTGTCCTGAATCTTGGCTTTGATATTTTCTATGGTATCCGATTGTTGTGTGCGCATACACTTGCACAAAGTTAGTATACCCTTTTTTGACCATTTTTAATGGTCGAAGGGTATAAAATGGTTGACCTGGTAGTGCTGGTGTGAACACTCAGATATCAGATGTTATTGAAGGGTAGATACACCAAATTTGGCATGGAGTTTGTAATTACATAAATTAGGTTTCAAATCTTTGCTATTATACATTATAGATAAATATCTATAGTTATTAAGCAATGTTTTAAGTCACAACTTCCTGCCAAGGTCTACTTGAGACCTGCTTTTACCCTTGTAAGAAATAATTTAAGAGATTCTATACATATACATATATGTATATATATATATATATATACATATACATATATTCTTTGCACATTTCATAAAATGGTTGCTCGAGTGAAATTGTTTTGAGGAGAAGAAACTAAAGAATTCCAATCAATGCTCACAGACAATTGCCGATCAGACACTCTCTTATGTTCTTTCTTTTATGGTATGAGCCCACTGAGGGATAAGGACTCTGAGGGTATTATCTGCACATGCCGACCCTCCTAGGCTGGATCAGTCACCATTGTTTATAAGCACGATGAGAGGGATAAGGTGGTCCTATCTGCCTACCTGACAAAAGTATCTTTTGCGGTATCGAAATTTTAATCCATTTTAAAAACCGTGGGTCGGCATTATTTTAAATTACTTAAGCTACATTGTGCATTGTGTTGGCTGAGCGGCTGCTGCCCTACTTTGCCACAATCTTGATCAAGAGAGGCGGCTTCTGTTGTTACTTTGTTACTACATTTGTATACATTCAAATATCCACCCTTCATGGTCCGAAAAGCCATGCTCTTAATACTAGCTCTCAATTGAAATGGTGTATGTGCATTGTACATCAGACCTCAGACCTTATGGAAAACTATTAGCTACCACGCGTCAGATAAACTAACCAACACCAATACGGTGCAATTAAAAAATTGTACAAAGTATAATCATTATCAGTTCTAGCACTTATATAGTGTAAACATATATTAAAATAACTAGATTTTTAAACCGACTTGATTTGCCACAAAATCAGCATCAATGCGTATTAACTTAGTCCTTTAACGGATCGAAACCCAATTTTGATCCGTTGCTTTTTGATCAACAGATACCGAAATATATATAAAGAATACACTTTTTCTTATTTTTTTATCTATACGATTTTTCAAATCACTTATAAAGGCGAAACCAAACGACAAGTAAGTATGTTTAAGATTTACTTTTAATACATATTTCGATATATTTTAAGTAATTTTGGATTATTAGCGCAAAATTTTTCAAAAGATCTATCCGTGAAAAGGATAAAATAAAATAAACTGTTCCCCCATTCTTAAAAACAAAACTAAGTCGTACCACTTTTTTTTTTTCTAAATAGTATCGGTTAATAGAGTTAATTAAAAGGTCAACTTAAGGTTTATTATCATTGCTTTCTAATTATATATAAAACATTGTTAACACTTATTAAAAAAATACTATACATATATAGCAGCTTACATATTATAGTGTACAGATGGGTATACATTACTTACACTCGGAATATTATCGCTATTGCAAACTTGCTCCGATAGCAATCGATCTCGAATCTCCCATGCGAATATACTGGGACATTCCCTTTTGTAATCAGCAATTTTTTGTACGACGGGCGTTGTGGCTACTCGGGGCTTGGATCCACCGATTGCCCGTGGTTTTATTGATCCAGTTTCGTAATACCTGCGAATTAAAAAAATTAGTTACATATACCGGAAGACATACGAACATACAACATTCGAATTTTGTATATAAACTGGCAGGAAGCATCTGCTAGGGATAAGTTGTTCATAAGCGTAATTTAAATACAGGAGAGCTGATTTCGGGCAAAGACAATGACTATCATCGCCCAAATGATTTCTGAAAATTTGCAATCGAATAGTTAAGATTGAAGTTATTTAAGAAATTAAAAATATGTACTGATTTCGAAGCAATAGTATGCAACGCAAAATACGCAAAACATAGAAGTTATATAGTGAAGAAATCGTTTTTGTCATGTGTATAGCGGGTATATCACACTCGGTCACACTTGACTGTTGCTTTCGTGCTTGTTTTATAAAAGTTTGATATGTCCAGCGATTGAATTATTGAAATGTAGCTGTCAATAAATACGCAAATTTAATTGTGCTTTATTGTGAAATTTGTTTAACCGGAATACATTTGCCTTCCTTGTATTGTCTATGAATTCTTTATTTTTACACCCTTCGACCATTGAAAACGGTCAAAAAAGGGTATACTAACTTTGTGAAAATGTATGTAAAAGGCAAAAGGAGGCGTGGGAGACCCCATAAAATATATATGTATATTCTTGCTAAGGTTCACAAACCGAGTCGATTCAGCGATGTCTGTCTGTCTGTGTGAACGCACAGATCTTAGCTATTATAAAAGCTAGAGTTACCAAATTTGGCAGGATGACTCTTATGTACTATACGCTGATCAAGTTTATTTCAAATGTTAGGTGCCCCACCCACTGCCCCCGCAAATCATTAATTTAATTTTTGAACTTAATTTGCAAGCGCTGTATAAAAGATACAACTTTTTGAGTTTAACATATATTAAGCTTAATGAAATATCTACGTATTCCCCAAATTACAATCCGATCGGATATGTTAAAGTCAAAAAGTTGTATCTTTTATACAGCGCTTCAGAAAGTATGAGCATAAAACCAAGTGCTTGTGTCAGCTAACTAGGGAGGCGGGCGAGCGCGAAGCGCGAGTGCCATCTGTTGGTGAATAATTTCAAAGTATGTACATATACATATGTGTACATACATAGGAACATAGGTCGAAGGGTATCCCATTGTTACGTGCGCGCTCTTGAATTTACTAAATTAAACTACACCGGAACATAAACATATCCCACTGACGAGTGCCCCCGATTGTTGCTCTCGTTATACCCTTCGACCATTGAAAATGGTCAAAAAAGGGTATACTAACTTTGTGCAAATGTATGTAACAGGCAGAAGGAGGCGTGGGAGACCCCATAAAGTATATATATTCTTGCTCAGGATCACAAGCCGAGTCGATTGAGCCATGTCTGTCTGTCTGTCTGTCTGTCTGTCCGTCTGTCTGTCTGTCCGTCTGTCCGTCTGTCTGTCTGTGTGAACGCACAGATCTCAGTTATTATAAAAGCTAGAGTTACCAAATTTGGCAGGAAGACTCCTGTGTACTATAAGCAGATCAAGTTTATTTCAAATGTTAGGTGCCACGCCCACCGCCCCCACAAATCAAAAATTAAATTTTTTAACTCAATTTGTAAGCGCTGTATAAAAGATACAACTTTCTGACTTTAACATATACTAAGCTGAATGAAATATCTACGTAGTCTCCAAATTACAATCTGATCGGACGATAATCACAGAAGTTATTTAAGAAAGTATGAGCATAAAACCAATGCTTCTGTCAGATAACAAGGGAGGTGGGCGAGCTCGAATGGCGAGCGCCATTTGTCGGGATTAATTTCAAAGCATGTGCATATGCATATGTGTATAAATTTAACAAATTAAACTACACGGGAACATAGGTCGAAGGGTATCCCACTGTCGCGTTTTGCGCGACTGTTGCTCTCGTTTAGAATAATTATTACCAACAAAATACTTCCTTAAATTTGGTTGCGTTCGAAAAGCAATTATACAAGTTATATAAGAGACTTATACAGGTTTGTGGTTTAATATTAAATAGCTTTATAATTTAAAACTGTTATTATTATAATATATGGTAATTATTATGGTTGCTGTTTTCAATTGTTGATTTAATGCACAATCTCTTTCTGTCTGTTACAAGAGCTGACGAAAGACCGGCCTTAATACGAATATATACCACATACTCTATATTATATATACAGTCTTAAGTATATACTTTAAGGACGGAGATGACTTCTTAAACAGTGGATTGCAAGAACACCTAACATGGTATTGAGGCACAGTTTGCTTTTATTTTATTCATATGTTGTTCATTTAATAATGAACAAAGTTTATTATAAGTAGTAAACCCCAAACGCATGTTCATTGACTTCATATATTTCCCGAGGCTAAAAAGGATTACCAGTCGAATGCTACAGTCAGTGTTTGACTGTATAAGACCATGGTTTTTTACTATATAGAATTTTAATAAACATTCTTAAGCAACACATCAAACTAGAGATGGGCGCGGGCCTCAACAATTTTAGGCCCGGGGCCTAAAACCATATACCGGGCCTTTTACCGTCGGGCCCCGGGCCTAGGGGTAAAAGACCGAAAGGCCCGGCGTGCTTAAAAGCAAAAAATATAATGATGTTTTAATCGATATCGGCCTCGAAAATTCCAGTCTGGTTCGGGCCGGGCTGGGCCCCCTTTAAAAAAGTTCCGGGCCTGACCGGGCCTCAAAAAACAGGCCCGCGCCCATCTCTACATCAAACAAATTGTAGGAAAGCTACAGTCAAGCGCGCCCGCTACTCTACTTGCTAAACTTAATTTCATAAACATATACATACACACATTCTTTCAAATAATTGTCGTGCTTTGCGGTCTCTTGTTAATTAATCTAAAAAAATTATTTTATGCTCATACATTCTTAAATAACTTATGGGTTTATTGTTTGATAGGATTGATTGTATCTTATATATGGCGTTTACAAATCGATTGGCACAGAGTACATAGGAACCTGCATGCCAAATTTGGTATATCTAGCTTTTATAAAAGCTGAGATCTGTGTGTTCACACGGGTTTTTAACGATTTACTAGAGCGGAAGGGAGCGTGCCCAAAATCTATAATAAACTTGATCTGCGTGAAATAATAACACCAAATTTGGTAGCCCTAGCTCTCATAGTCTCAGAGATCCACGCACGGACGAACAGACACACAGAGGGACCTAGCTATATCGACTTTGCTGTTGATGCTGATTAAGAATACACATAGTTTGTGGGGTCTGCAACGCCTCCTTCTGTCTGTTAACTAAATTTTTGGTTAGCACAAAGTTATTATTCCCTTGTACCCTATGGGTAGTGCGTATAAAAATGAGTATACCCGCTTTGCCTATTTTCAATGGTCGAAGAGTATAAAAAAAAAGAAGACAATACAATTTAAATTTCACAAGCCATTGCACCAGGAATCGACTGAAAACTGCAGGTTTAGCTATGCTCAGTACTCAGCCAATGCCGCATTATTTGCTCGGCTAAATTGCATTGAATTCTGTAAAATCTCTTCGATATCTTTATTATTATCTTAATGAAAGTTTCACAAAACGTGTATAATAGATTGGATGTCTTGTGCATCACACAACAGTAGAAGGTAAATTTATTTTTGAGCTTTAGTGCAGCATTGCAAATGCAAAATTTTGAATATCAATTTAACTGCTTGCAATGCATACGAGTTTTGTTAGAAAATTTAGTGGCTGTAGCTTAAACAGTTTCTAAGGTATGTTAATGACACTCATACAGACTGGAAAAGCTCAATCGACTCTGCTCTTGATGCTGACTCCGAATATGTTTATATATACATATATGTAGGGTTGGAGATGACTCATTATGTTTGTTACGCACATTCCTTGATCCAACAAACAGTATACCATATATTTTGTACATGACTTAAAAAACAGTGGAGAAACCAAAACGAGAAGCAATAGTTACAGTTTATTTTTATATCACTATACCACGATTTCCCAATTTTTAAATTTTGTAAATTAGTCTTTCTCCACTTTCAATCATTGTAATTTAATTGGAACTTTGTTCTGGCTAACCGAAGTTGTTACACAACTACTTATAACTTAATCCCGGTTTAATATATTTTAAAAGCGACAATGCAGGTTCATGACAACAAATCGTATGTAAAACTGTTATCAAAATAATTGGAAATTTTTTATTATTTCGAATTACCAAAAATTATATTGACTAACAAAATTCACAAATTGCTCATAGTCTACCATTCAAAGATAATAAAAGAAAAGAAGAATCTTCATTGAGAAACTGAAAACTATAATGAACGAGAGCAACAGTCGCGCAAAACGCGACAGTGCACTGCAGTGGGATACCCTTCGACCTATGTTCCCGTGTAGTTTAATTTGTTAAATTTATACACATATGCATATGCACATGCTTTGAAATTAATCCCGACAGATGGCGCTCGCGCTTCGAGCTCGCCCACCTCCCTTGTTAGCTGACAGAAGCATTGGTTTTATGCTCATACTTTCTTAAATAACTTCTGTGATTATCGTCCGATCGGATTGTAATTTGGAGACTACGTAGATATTTCATTCAGCTTAGTATATGTTAAAGTCAGAAGTTGTATCTTTTATAAAATTGAGTTAAAAAATTAAATTATTCATTTGTGGGTGCGGTGGGCGTGGCACCTATCATTTGAAATAAACTTGATCTGCTTATAGTACACAGGAGTCTTCCTGCCAAATTTGGTAACTCTAGCTTTTATAATAACTGAGATCTGTGCGTTCACACAGACAGACAGACGGACAGACGGACAGACGGACAGACAGACAGACAGACAGACAGACAGACAGACATGGCTCAATCGACTCGGCTTGTGATCCTGAGCAAGAATATATGTACTTTATGGGGTCTCCCACGCCTCCTTCTGCCTGTTACATACATTTGCACAAAGTTAGTATACCCTTTTTTTATAACCAGTAAGAAAAGCTACAGTCGCGCAGCACGCGACAGTGGGATACCCTTCGACCTATGTTCCCGTGTAGTTTAATTTGTTAAATTCATACACATATTCATATGCACATGCTTTACCTCTATTCGCAACAGATGGCGCTCGCGCTTCGCGCTCGCCCGCCTCTCTTGTTAGTTGACAGAAGCATTTGGTTTTATGCTTATTCTTTCTTAAATAACTTCTGTGATTATTGTCCGATCGGATTGCAATTTGGAGAATACGTAGATAATTCATTTAGCTTAGTATATGTTAAAGTCAGAGAGTTGTAGCTTTTATACAGCGCTTACAAATTGAGTTCAAAAATTTAATTTTTGATTTACGGGGGCGGTGGTCGTGGCACCTAACATTTGAAATAAACTTGATCAGCTTATAGTACACAGGAGTCTTCCTTCCAAATTTGGTAACTCTAGCTTTTATAATAACTGAGATCTGTGCGTTCACACAGACAGACAGACAGACAGACAGACAGACAGACAGACAGACAGACAGACAGACAGACATGGCTCAATCGACTCGGCTTGTGATCCTGAGCAAGAATATATATACTTTATGGGGTCTCCCACGCCTTCTTCTGCCTGTTACATACATTTGCACAAAGTTAGTATACCCTTTTTTTGACCATTTTCAACGGTCGAAGGGTATAAAAATCAATCTTATTATTTTGATAGCAGTTGTAGATTGGATACCTCCATGAATGCAATGAAAAAGGCAAATAAGTCATTCATTAAAAAATGGGTAATATTTTTTGGCCACAGTTTTGAATGTATGTTGTTATTTTGCCTGTGCTAGTGCACATTTCAATGCTGTAAATGCATTATGAATGTACATTTGGACGTTTTCTACTTCTGATCTGATGCCGGCATATGAAATTACGCATATAATGCCTAACTCAAATCAGATAAACATACAAATGTATGAGTGAGTCGAAGATATAAAAGTGTTTATCAAGATAGGATTCTTACCTTCCCAAAATTTTGCTAACGCAACCGTTGGAGACTTGAAGGATTCGCGAAATATCACAAGGCCTCGCGCCAGAGTGGGCCAATTCAACAATTTTCTGTCGTGTCGAGTCTGGCAGTGGGCGTCCGTTAACATAGACGCCGCCAAGTTGATTTATCCCACTGTGTCCAGCTGTCGAGCAGCCAAACAGTGAACTCTGACCCACGCCCACGCCCACCGCGGAGTGCGGATGGCCGTGGTGCATGATGTGTTCCGTTGTAAGCATCATTTTAGCACACTTTGGTTGCTTCCTTAATTACTTAAATACTTAATTACTTATCGTGTATTTCACTTGTATTTGTTTGCACTTTGCATTCAAAATTTCACTACTTCTTATTTTTGCCCACTGTCTATTCGTTGTTGTTCCACTGTACATGTATGTATGTATGTATGAATTGAAATGACTGATTACACTACGCTACATATAATAGATTTGATCGGTGGGCTCGCCTCTTAATTATTTATTCACTATATTTAATTTTTGTACTTTGCACTTTGACCTCGTAGTTGGGTACCAATATGGAGGCTATCCGATCTGCCGTTGGCAGCTCAGCGAGCCGGCGGCAAACGCCTCGGATTGCCAGCCTCGGTGCACACGAGGGCCCTAGCGAAATTTGTTTGCTGTAAAATGCAAAATAATCGCAACTTGCGGCGGCGCTATATTAGTTGTGTTGGTGTGCCCCGTACGAAATCCTCGACGACTAACTGGTTAGCCAAGCGAAACGATAATGAGCTCTCAAGCGAAAGACCAGACCAGCCCAGTTGGCCCAGACAAGGGGTAGCTGCAGTAGCACACATGCCAGCTCACACGGGTCAGAGCGGGACGACACTATATACAACGCGGCCATTTTGCACAGCCAGTTGGAGATGATGAGAGAAACGAGAGGCACGAGACACGATACACGAGGCACAGTGCGCAAGTGTAACAGGTCATGCGAGCACTATAACTGTCACTCTCTTGCGCATTGCATCTCTTTTCAGCCATTTAAAATATACAAATTGCAGGCAACTTTAAGTCAAACGGCACCACTGGCAAATTCAAGTAGCAATGTGTTTGTATTTGCATGTGGGTGTGTGTGCGTATGTACCTAGACCGTACGGTACAGTGTTCCGGCGGGAGGATGGGCAATGTTTTAGGGGACGGGTAGGAACAACGTATTGTGTGAGTATCTACATACGTAAAAATCTTTTTGTAAATAGTCTGTTATGTATGTATGTACATATGTATGTAAATATGTACATATGTAAATATGTACATATACATGCATATGAGTGTGTAATTAGAAGTACATACATTCATGCATACATATACTGCGATTACATGTTCGTAGATATTAAATATTATTATTTAAAAACAATTTGATTTCAAAAAGTTACGAATATATTTATACCCTTCGACCATTGAAAATGGTCAAAAAAGGGTATACTAACTTTGTGCAAATGTATGTAACAGGCAGAAGGAGGCGTGGGAGATTTCAAAAAGTTACGAATATATTTATACCCTTCGACCATTGAAAATGGTCAAAAAAGGGTATACTAACTTTGTGCAAATGTATGTAACAGGCAGAAGGAGGCGTGGGAGACCCCATAAAGTATATATATTCTTGCTCAGGATCACAAGCCGAGTCGATTGAGCCATGTCTGTCTGTCTGTCTGTCTGTCTGTGTGAACGCACAGATCTCAGTTATTATAAAAGCTAGAGTTACCAAATTTGGAAGGAAGACTCCTGTGTAATATAAGCAGATCAAGTTTATTTCAAATGTTAGGTGCCACGCCCACCGCCCCCACAAATCAATAATTTAATTTTTGAACTCAATTTGTAAGCGCTGTAGAAAAGTTATAACTTTCTGACTTTAACATATACTAAGCTGAATGAATTATCTACGTATTCTCCAAATTGCAATCCGATCGGATAATAATCACAGAAGTTATTTAAGAAAGTATGAGCATAAACTTAAATGTTTCTGTCAGCTAACAAGAGAGGCGGGCGAGCGCCAAGCACGAGCGCGATCTGTATCTGGAATAACTGTAAAGCATGTGTATATGCATATGTGTATGAATTTAACAAATTAAACAACACGGGAACATACAGGTCGAAGGTCGAAGGGTATCCCACTGTCGCGTGCTGCGCGACTGTTGCTTTTCTTACTGGTTTTTAATATACTCGTACTATCTTATTTCTTGACTAATGCAAGTTGATTGTACAAAATTTGGCTTGGACAATCCATGATTTTTGCTATTTTACCTGGTTTTTCTCCTGAGTTCTTCAGTTCCTTAATTATTTTGTCCTTTGACACAGTACAAGTATTTCCGGTGTCCATTTAAGCTGGAATCTATACAAATGAATGTAAACTGAGTAAAGAAAAGCAAAATGGGAGCAAATATAAATATAATAAATAAAATAAATTGTATTATTCAAATTATATCACCACACAACTTTTTATGGCTTCGAATATATTGTTAATATCTTACTTTATCAATAAGTCCACTACACAATTGCATTTCAGTTTGTTTCATAGCAGATTTCTCAATAAAAACTTCGATTATCGCTCATATATTTTTGTGCGCCAATTTGATGGCCTGTATATGCAGATATACATATGTATGTACATACATACATGAATGTTTAAACACATCGTTTAATTAATTGAATAAGTCACTTTGGTTATGTTTAAAGAGCTGCCTACGTCACCGATTTTGTATTACATTTTTTTAATGATGGGACTATATTTATCACGAAATTAGGTGAACGAATTATTTGGTGGTCGGTTCTAGTATTTTTTCAAATTGAATTTTGAAATTTAATAAAATTACATGTATTTTATTTATATTTCACATAACAACACGCCTCTTATATACATATAAGAGAGATGAACCTTCATGTCCTAGTTTTTACAATAACCGAAATTTCGTTGTACATACAGACGAACAGACGGACATGGCTCAATCGACTCGGCTAGCGATATTGAGCAAGAATAGATATATATTGTACTTTGTAGGGTCTGCCACGCCTTCTTCTGAATGGTTCATACATTTCCAACTTAGTAAATCCTTTTTTTACCATTTATCGAGGGGTATCAATAGAGCACTATGCCACAAGAGGCGCTCAAATTGATTTTAAAATGTTAAAATAAATTAAAATACACGTAAAATGTTGTGCCATATTCATTTAAAGTCAAGGGACTGGCAAAACGGTCATTTAATATGCTTATTATATTTTTATAAAATAAGTTAATCATAGCAACAATACACCTGCATTGTTGTTCCATATATAATATATATCTTGATAATATATTGCATTTATATACAATTAGGTAATTACTATAGTAACAATACATATGAATGATAATACATGCATATATAATGATGTAATATATATAAATGCATGGTGCCAATGCGAGTGAGACTATTTTAAAGCTTTTGGAATACAAAGAATTTATATTTATCCGGATTAAATTGTAAACGTATAAAAGTTATTCTCTATTGCATATGGACATTAAGGCAGGCGGCTGTTGCAAATGGTAGGAATGTTAAAATTGTGCCATATCGCAATCCATTTTCACCCCCTTGGTTGCGTAAGCTCTGGCACAGCCAGTGCACGAGGCCACTACGCCCACCCGTCCTCAAGTACACCCACACTTGAGAGAACCAAGCAAGACTTGTGCATGGAAAACACTCGCAGTTTCCCTTACTACGCTAGAGTTGGGAAAGAGAACGTCAATTTCAACATGCGGCCCGACACGTTTTTGGGATTTTTGAAGTCACACGCATCAACGGTCGCACACACCCCACACCACCCCCAACTCTATCCCAGCTACCCGCAAACTTCTTCAAAGCGACAAATTCTTAGCGTGCCTTTCTAGTGCAGTAAAAAATTTCAGAAGGCATTGTCGAGGTGACGAATCAGATTTTTACTGGTATGTGAAAAATTGTCAATTTCCCTGTTCAATCACAAAATTAGAAATCGTAATTATAATTTTATATCTTGAAAAAAAAGAAAGAAGTTTAAGTTTTTCCCGTTCTTTCCTCCGGTACTTACAATTAAATAACGTACAATAGTTATTTACTTTTGATTTAGACTCGGCTTTTGCTTTTAGGAAGGGGATACAAAATTACTAAGGTATAGAAATATAGTATAGCCCATCAACATATAGATCCTCCAAAAAAAGTCTCCTGGTGTGTTTTCTAACCATTTTGGGTTTTTTATATTGTGTCTGTCACAGTCTATAATTTTATTTTATGTAGCGTCTATTTTTAATATGAGAATTTCCCCTTGTGTTCTCTTTCTGAATAGACTCGGCTTCTGCTTTTTGGACGATGTTATTAACGAGTGGCAACACAAGTGCACCGGCGGTCCCCGGTCAAAAGCGCAGCCAAGCTTCTGTACTACCGACTAAGAGCGCAATAAGTCGACTCTTTCCAAGGAAAATACATATTGTTGTAACCTTTGATCATTGAAGATGCTTAAACAAGATAAATACACTTTATTTATTTATTTAATTAGTTTATAGTCGACTAAGGTCAGTCGACTGTTTAAAAGTAAGAAAAAACAATTAATTAATAATTTTAAATTTAAAGTAAAATCTTAACTGTTAAGAATTTAAAAGAAAAAAATTTAATTGAATTAAATTTAAATTAAATTTGAATTAAATTTGACTTCCTTTAACTTACCCTTGGCTTTAATTTAAAACTGTTTCAAACTATTGTTTTTATATAAGTTATATATGTATTATATTCAACAAGGAAGATAGAATACCTTCGGTATGCCAAAAGTATTAAGCCCTTGCAGGCTCTTATCTCATCCGATCGTTCAAATACTAGTTATATATAATAGTGCAGAATTTAATGTGTATGAAAATCGAAACTGGTCTTTCTAAAAAAAACCTGTAATTCGGCCGATTGATCCTATGGCATCTATATATTAATATAATTTTCTGTACATAAGTCCGATTTAGTAAATTTGGTTGCAATATCTTGGCAATTAACAATAATCGGCTGATAGTTTGTATGACAGCTATATGATATTTTGGACCGATCCGTCTCTTTTCGACTTATATACAGTGTGCAGCAATAAGAAGCATGTGTAGCAAGTTTCATCAAGATAGCTTTAAAACTGAGAGACTACTTTGCGTTGCAACAGACAGACAGACGGACGGACAGATAGATTTGGCTAAATAGCCACCAGGAAGGTGCTGATTCAGAATATATACATATACTTTATGGGGTCGAAGATGTCTCCTTAGGTGCGTTTGCAAACTCCTGGCCAAATTAATTTACCCTCTGCAAGGTATAAAAACCCGTTTACTATAATTCTCAACAGCAAATTATCCTGTTCAATTGGTTTTTTAACTCTAGCGCTGCTCTGTACTATGTATTACACTACACTTCAAGGATATTACAGTATTGTTATACAAATACATATGTGTTCTTAGTGTTGGGCCGTTTGAGTTTTGGCCAGATTTACCGCGTGGGCGGTTGAAGTGCCTTCCGAGACTGCTGAACTGACAAGGTTGCTGGGCGTGAATTGTTTGTGCTTGTGCGACCACTGGCGTTGACAATGTCAACCGATCAACTCACGTCGCTACTTTGCACGTCGATTGGAGAACCAAACCTAATGAATAATAACTTCCGATAATGAAAAACAGATACATAGCCAAAACAAGAAACAAAAGCTATAGTCGAGCAAGCAACACATATACTCAGATGTTTGTAAAGCTGCTTAATTCAGTTATAATCACAAAGAGAAAAATAAGTAAAACACGTAGACAGTAAAGATAGAAGGAAGGATCAAAAATTTCTGAGATGTATCAAAAACGAAGATGGAATAATTCTTAGATCTCTACCCTCTCAACCTTTTATGTTTCATGTTTAAAATGTTGGGCTTCTTTTATGTAAGTAATATGCTGGTAAAATTGCATTACAATATATAGATATACATATATGTTACTCAATAATCTATAAATTAACAGGTATTTATAGGTTATTGAGTATCATATATGTGTATATATTGCACTAAAAATAGGAACAATCAGTCAGAAATGAATACCATGCATACGTGTCTACTTTATGTGTGTGCGATACGATGCAAAAGTTAATTGCGGGTTTGGAAAGTAAAGCTTACGGTGTTTAGCTTTAGTTTGATTTTGTCAATACTTATAAGAGATTCATTTATGCACACTCACTTTTAAACTGATTCAGTTTTGCCGACGGACGTATAATTTTGTTGATTGAGAGAGGTCGAGATCTAACGTTTGGATAGGTGTGTCTATTTATCAGCTCTTTCAACAAATCAAAATGTCGATGATTTTGTTGTTGAACACACACAACTATGTATGCTAAACAAAGAGTCTCTGCTGAGCATTAATAAGTAGTCATGCGTGAGAACAAAAGTAATGTACAACAATCGCAACGCACAGTTGATGTAAACCTTCTATGGGCTTTTGCCCAGCGTCTAGCTCATAAAAACTCCGGTGAAAACATAAGCCGCAAAGGTGGCCGCAGTTGCAGTCAATACAGTCGGTAGGACCCGACGAAATCTACACAAAGAAAAGACAATCGTGCTGCATGTTCGGTCTACTCTCACAGCCTTGCAGTCAATTTTACGTACGTTTTCAGGGGTCGTTTCGGGTAATTATATTTAATTATTTATATACAGTTTTGATATAAAACTGAGGAAGGTTTTCAAAACTTAACAACTTTTTACAACAATTGTAATGTCTATAGGAACTAGAGTTTCTAAATCTCGTATCTAACGTTTGAATAATGTAAAGTAACTTTAACTGGAATGTGAATGCAAAACTGGCTCCTTATACTAGTAGATTTAAGCTACTTACCAAGTTCTTTGGTATAGTTATTTTTGTAAATAACCTAATCCAAGGGGATGTTGATAGTGTTGATCTTGTTAGTCGGTTAGACTTATATGTCGGTAGTAGAAGTACATATAGTTAAGTAAAATACATATACAGGCGGAAGTAAAGAGTGTAAATAGTGTCATCAAATATTATTCTATAGGGTAACTTAGAATATATAATATATTATATATGTATTCAGCACCAAATTCTGCCTGTATCTACCAATGGGTAGAAAACATAATACCCTTGTGTGGAACCTATAGGGATCAAAAAGAAATTTAAGAGTTTGGCCCAAAATGCATACAAAGCAGACGGAAAACCACAGCATCAACAACAATGAAAACAATGTTCAGGTTTAATAGCAACAAAGAAGGTCAATACAGTTACACTGTTTTCACTGTGCCCACTGTGCCCTAGCCAAGGGAGAAAGATAAGAGGGTGTGAGTGCTGGAACAACAGCTACCCCTACTTAGGGGTGAGCCCACACCACGCTTTACGTCCCGACCCGTTTCGATGAGTGTCCCCTTGGTAGTATCTGAGTTTGAATGAAAATATAAATTCTTGCTAATAGACGGAACGTGTACCCCGAACGTACACGAATATTTAGACACTCGCGAATAATGCCCAACAACAAGTTTTGATTAAACATATCTTGATGACACTTGGGATACTTGCAATATATCGTATAGCTGACGTATACTTGGTTTTTGTAGGAAGATCAGTATTCTTGTTTGAAATAAGTCTACTTATCATAACCAATCAATGTTTTACAGTAAACGAAGTATGTTATACTTAATCTATCATATTTAATCAAAAACACGAAACTATATTCTATGCTTTCATAGGAACAATCAGTCAGAAATAAAGATTTTCATAAAAGAATTGTGTATGGTATGTGCAGCGAATAGAGTTATTGCTATTAACAAATACAAGAACAATATTATAATATTCTGTTCTATTATATATAGCAGGCATAGAAACACTCGGAGGATATTGAATCGAAAAGGTTATGCTTTCTTTCTGTTTATTATGTAATATACTTTTATGTTATATTTATTTTAAAGCAAATAGAATGAGCAATTCGTCTTAATAGTTGACTAGCTGATTACATCCCCTGGTATTGGGTCCCTGAAGAGTGGTGAAGAGATCTGTCTGCACGCGCCGCGTATTACTTGCCGGATACGGAAATATTATTTTAAATAACTACGTACTGACAGGCGAATAGGCGTGCTGGACGCCGCTTGCCAATCAGTTTGCCAATCCTGGTCACTGTGCCCAACTGGATGGGTTGCAGGACTATTCCTCTGCTCGTTTCCCCTGCTCGAGGGTTGGTAAGACGTGAGCGTGTGCACGGGAAATTAACAAAGGAGCGTGTTGAATCTGATTCGTAATATTTGCTTACTAAAAGCTGCCATCATTATTAATTTATTGCCTGGATTGTGTTTTATTCTTCTCCAGAGAACTCTTTTTTTTTTGGGTATTCTTATACTTTTTACGCTCTTCATGCAATTATAGTATTTATATTTTATTTATATTTAAGAAAGAATATCTTTCTCGTAAGTGATAGATCAGAGTACAGCGTGTTATAGCCCTGTGCATGTGTTCGTTAACTAAGTTTTCGAACTGGCCTACGAGGATGCGACAGTTATTTAATGAAAGATGCAACAATTGAAACTTTCTACTACTTAAAGAACACAGCAGTTGCGGAAGCCACGATCTATAGAGCTGATTGTACAATATTGAACGGTTTCGAAGACAGCGAACAAACGGTCCTAGATCTGGGAATCGCAGATTTTATGGGTTTGTCGTTCTCGCAGCTCTGGCATCAGAGAAAACTTATTCGAATAACAACCAAATAAATACTTCAACGAATAAAACAAAAAACTAAATTGCAACCAATCATTTTACTCGTATCACTTCAATACCAACCCAACGAGTGGCACAGGTAGGACCTAGAATGATAAAAGTTTCACTTGCCGGACCTTAGCCCTATTAATGTATTCATTAATAACTCTAATAACTCTTATTGTCTATCAATACACCCTCGTACTAAGGAGACATTTCAATATGTAGCTATAAGGTGCATAATAGTGGCGGATCTAGGATTTGCTTAGGGGGGGTTTCCCAAAAATTTTTTGATGTCCATGTACTAGGTGTGTTCAAAAAGTATCGCGAATTTTGAATTTTCGCGAGTTACGTATAATCGAATTTCTTTGTTTTTAATTTTTTTTTTATTTTGTCTAAATCCAGCTCTACTCACTTGTGTTGGTAAGCAACAGCTCGTTACGATATATCGCGATTTTTTTTTCCTTGGCTTATGGGGGGGCTACAGCCGCCATAGCCCCCCCCTAGATCCGCCACTGATTAAAGAAGACAGCTCTGTTTAGATTAGTTGTCATTCCTTAAGTACCAACTAAAATCGGTTAAATAAATACCTATATATAGGTATTTGCACATAAATACATGTTATTTATACTTTGTGTTTGTCATGTCTTCTATATAATTAGCTTGTCACCAAGGAAATTTATAGAGGATATTCAAAGAAGGCATCGAATAATTTGGACTCAGTTCAAGTCGTTAAATACCCGTCATTATAACGTTATCCGTTGCGTTGACAACCACCTAGGAAAGTGACCATTTCCAGCCAGGTCGGGCGTTTAAATCTGTATTTACTGCACCTCACTGTGCGCCGAGGGGTTGCCAGAGTCTGAGTCTGAGTCTGCATGCCTGGTGTGTGGCTGCTGCTGATGCCTTACGTCACAGTCAGTCGCTTTCTTCGCCTGATATGTTCCCCATACCGCCCATACATACGTACACCCCACCCGTAGCAACCCCCAACTCCAATTGCAATCAAAGCAACCGCCTGCTGTTGCCAGCGAACTCGAAAGAACAGTCGTTTGGCCACGTGTCGCTGACAAACTGCTTAAACACGCCGCTGATGAATTCAAATAGAGTTGTGCGGCGCGTGAGCTAGGGTTGTCATGGATTGCCAAGGCAGGGCATGGATTGCCAACGCTCGAGAAATTACACACTTTGCGGCATTTTGCGCTTTTAACATTTTTATTGTTATCGATCGAATGGTCGCCTGGCTGCCAATTATCAAGTGCCACATTCATCAGTCTATCACCCAGCACCAGCACCAGCTCCAAGTATGTGAAACACACATTTTACTGCTGAGGTATTGGGTATTGTCTGCGTATCAATGACACAGTCCCGATCAAAGTCTATCGTATCCTAGTCTTTCTCATCCCACTCCAATCTTTATTATTCTTATAACACATCTTACTAATTCGAATGTCGCAAATTGTACAATTATTTGCAAACCTTAGACTTAGCTAAAAATGTGATTAATTGGGACGTTGGCCATGATGGGCAACCAGTACTACCTTAGACCCAGACCCAAATAAATACACATCGGGTAATCAGACACACAGAACACACACGCCCAGAGACCGCAAATTGAACATGCATGTGTAAACAGGGATTAGTAGGTGGTCACCGAGGTATAATCTGTAGGTGTACAAGAAATTAAGGATTACACGAGTTCTGTTTACAGTACACTGTTTGTGTACACTGTGGGATTTGTATCGTTAGATTCCAGCAGGTCTATCATTAGAATTGATACTCAATAGTAGACAGACTAAACTGGAACTTCCCGATTGAATCCCGTAGGTGTTTTTATTGTCCTATTGTCCAGTTTAATCGTTTACAACGCACCTGAGAGACATTATACTTTTGATCAGCCTCACAGTGCAGTCAAGCTTGCGTACTAACCAGTTTTAAAGACATCGTAAGTAAGTAGGTACGAGGATATCTGTCAAATAACCTATTATCATAACAATAAGCGTAATTTCGCTTGATTTTCCTATGGAAGCTATATGTTATAGTTGTTCCATTTATGTGAGAGACCATACACATACACACTAATCCATGTCGTCAACATGTTATGTCTCTATGAATACAAAGCCATCCTCGTTTTGCCAAGCTATTATACTGACATAGGTACAAATCGGCAAGAACTTCTGATAAAACGACCTTCTGCACGCCGAGAGTAAGTTAATTTAGAAATACTGATGTTAGTTTTTAAAAAGATTAACATAACCGAATCAGCTGCACTGCATTGCTAGGCCACATAAGTGAATTGATCAAACTCAATGATAACTTAAGGAAGCACCTAACCTCTTCTGGGCTGGTACTTTATCATATTTGACGTTGACATTTCATTTCGAGTGATGTTATCGTTGGACATGAGTGATTGGACGATTAAAGAGAGTTCCACACGGTCACTGCTCGACGAGGGGCAATCCTGGCACCTGGCAACTCAGGTTGTCTGTATACAAACATCCGCTCCAGTACACGTATTATTCTTTACTCTTCTCGTGTGACAACCGCCAAACTTGTACTCGCAATACAATATTTATTGCTCTTTTAAAGTTTGTGAAATATGCGATATTTAACGAGAGTAACAGTCGCGCAAATCGCGGCAGTGGGATACTCTCGACCTATGTTCCCGTGTAGTTTCATTTGTTAAATTCATACACATATGCATATGCACATGCTTTGAAATTAATCCCCACAGATGGCGCTCGCGCTTCGCGCTTGCCCGCCTCCCTTGTTAGCTGACAGAAGCACTTGGTTTTATGCTCATACTTTCTTAAATAACTTCTGTGATTATTGTCCGATCGGATTGTAATTTGGAGACCACGTAGATATTTCATTCAGCTTAGTATATGTTAAAGTCAGAAGTTGTATCTTTTATACAGCGCTTACAAATTGAGTTAAAAAATGAAATTATTGATTTGTGGGTGCGGTGGGCGTGGCACCTAACATTTGAAATAAACTTGATCTGCTTACAGTACACAGGAGTCTTCCTGCCAAATTTCGTAACTCTAGCTTTTATAATAACTGAGATCTGTGCGTTCACACAGACAGACGGACAGACAGACAGACAGACAGACAGACATGGCTCAATCGACTCGGCTAGTGATCCTGAGTAAGAATATATATACTTTATGGGGTCTCCCACGCCTCCTTCTGCCTGTTACATACTTACATTTGCACAAAGTTAGTATACCCTTTTTGACCATTTTCAATGGTCGAAGGGTATAAAAATATATATATGTATATATAGTAAAGCTTTACTTACAGTATGTCCGGCATTGGGTCTAGAATGAAGTGTGGCGTTAGGGAAGATCCCTCTCGCGGTTAAGGAGATAAGGCTGACCAGGTAAAATTATGAATTTCCTTAGAGCAACTGGAGCATATTAGCAGAAGGTACACATACTATACATCGCCTCCCCAACAAATAATATTAGTAGAATCTTTATTTCTATCTTAGTAGCTCTGTTATATGATTCCTTTTATATGTCAATTTAATAATAGTATATAGTATAGTATAGTATGTATAGTAATAGTATTACTGAAATAAATTACGAACGAAGGGCGGTTGCAATCAGAAAAAGGAGAAATTAAATAATTGTATAACAAATGTTACGGCATGTGCCTGGATTCAAAATCATTGAAATGAAATAATGGAAATCCCAAAAAACAATCAAATGGATACCCAAGACCGACTTGGCATTGCATTTTTTGTATTTTACCCTATTGGGCCGTCAAGGGCTGGCCCTGGGCCCGCACGGGGTGTGCGTGAATATAAATACGAGCGCGTATGTGTGGTATCTGGTCATTTTTTGTGCTACACACTAATTCCCAACCAATGAAGGGCGTAGCTTAGCTGATGAACTTTATTTCAGATATAGTATTTGCACTAACATTATGTTCTATATCGTATATGTCGCATGTATTAGAGATCTGCATGAATGAACTCGTTTTGGGGCAAAAATACTGTACAGAGCTGTACTCATTATTGGTGTTAGTATTTTACAGCCGTTCAAGCATTATTTAGTGATATAAGTGACCTATATTGATTTATATTATCTGCTAATATTACATATTTCACTGTAATTAAAATACTATACAGTCAACAGTACTGTTCTCACTATCAAGTGAATGAGTATAGAAATTCACAAGGCAGGGCAAAACACTACACTCATTCACACTCATTTTAAGTTTGTACATCATTGAAAATAAACGAGAGCAACAGTCGAGCAAAACGCGACAGTGGGATACCCTTCGACCTATGTTCCCGTGTAGTTTCATTTGTTAAATTCATACACATATGCATATGCATATGCTTTGAAATTAATCCCGACAGATGGCGCTCGCGCTTCGCGCTCGCACGCCACCCTTGTTAGCTGGCAGAAGCACTTGGTTTTATGCTCATACTTTCATAAATAACTTCTGTGATTATTGTCCGATCGGATTGTAATTTGGAGACTACATAGATATTTCATTCAGCTTATAGTACACAGGAGTCTTCCTGCCAAGTTTGGTAACTCTAGCTTTTATAATAGCTGAGATCTGTGCGTTCACACAGACAGACGGACAGACAGACAGACAGACATGGCTCAATCGACTCGGCTAGTGATCCTGAGCAAGAATATATATACTTTATGGGGTCTCCCACGTCTCCTTCTGCCTGTTACATACATTTGCACAAAGTTAGTATACCCTTTTTTGACCATTTTCAATGGTCGAAGGGTATAAAAAGCTATACCAACTGTGTGCAAATGTATATAACATCACATGTCATGCCCGCTGGCCCCACAAATAAATACAGAAATTTGCTTAGTGGATTTAGAGATACAACTTTCTTACTTTGACATATACTAAGCTGAGTATTTCACTTTCAATCCGATCGGACAATAACAACTATAAGTCACCATCGGACTCGCGCATAACATAACATCGTACATAACATAAATGATTTGTTTATCATTTTGAATGCATTCATGCAGATACAGCTGAGGCTCACTGTAGCTCTAATTAAGTCAGTTTGTTGCTGCAATTCCTCACTGAGCTTTTACACTCACTTTTTGGCAGCCTCCCACTAAAATTGTATAGCCCAGCCCTTGTCCCTTTTCCCCTCCCTTAAGCAGGGCGTGCCTTTGCTAGCGCACAATGCTTTGTTTTGTGATTATTTTCTTTGGATGCAATAATGAACAACACAGCAATCATTTAAACAACAATGCGTGATGCGCACAGTCTGCGGATGAGGAAGAGGACGAGAATGACGATGGGCTGTGACGATGATGACGATGACGATGCCGATGCCGACGACAATTACAATGAGGATTTGGCCACGGTGCTGCGGTGGATGGCCGTCAGCGCCGGGTCTATACTATAGCTCAACTGCTCTATCCCTTTCCCACTCGTCATCTGTCTGTCTCTTTCTGTTTCTCGCTGCCAGTTGACTGGGCAATAAACCATTGGTTTGGAAAAGGAAAAAGGGAGCTTCAGCTTCAGCAACAACGTCAGCAGCAGACCAACAACAACAGAATAGAAACAACAACTCGATATATATTCGTGGATTTTGCACCCTTCGGACGTACCCATTGCGCACTCGCAATCAAGTACAGTGGTCAAATTTTACTAAATTCTGTTCTTAGATTATTCACTAAGGTAGACACGAAGGGATCTATATATATAGTATTCTACTATACTATACATATACAAATATATACTTCTGAGTAAATCAGATATAAAAACCAGATAGAAAGGTTACCAATGGCACGCCCTTGCAGGTTCTTTTCTCATCCAAGTACACTAAACTATCGATAACACAACCCCACAAAAAAACAAAAGTGTCATGATCTGGGTATGCGGCATATGCAGTTATATGTATTTTGGGTCGCTGAATCCGAATCCGGGGTCAGAAATTCTCCATCACGTCTGAATTTTGACCTAACCTCAAAAAACTGAAAAACCTTTGGATATCCCCCAAAAGATATAGAATCGTGATCTGGGCATGCAATATATGTTTCAACATGTATTTTGTCCTTCTAAGTCCGAATCCGAAGTCAAAATTCACATAGCACGTCTAAGTTTCGACATAACCTCAAAAAACTCGAAAAATTTTTGAAGTCCCAAAAAATAATGGTGGGTCATGATCCGGTATATATTCGATATATGTTTCTATATATTTTTAGACCTTCCGAATCCGAATCCTAAAACAAAACCAGCATATCACGTTAGAATTTAGACCTAACCTAAACAAATTTTTGAAAAACTTCCAAAATTTTGAAGTTTTTTTTAACATTGGATTAGGGTGTATTTAAATTTAATATAAAAAAAATTTTTCTGTTGAAATACCCCCTTTTGAGCATTGTTTTATCAGTATTCGCAATAGATTCATATGAGTAATGATTTTTTGCTTCAAAACTGTATTTAAACTAATAATAAAAAAAACATAAATCAAATATGTGATTCAACATATTTGCATAAATGCCGTATTAAATTATTAAAAAATTTTAGGTTAGGTTGAAATTCAGACGTGATTGGGTGGTTTTGACATTGGATTCGGATTCGGAAGGTCTGAAAACATATAGAAACATATATCGCATGACCGGATCATGACCTCCCATTATTTTTTGGGACTTCAAAAATTTTTCGAGTTTTTTAAAGTTAAGTCGAAACTCAGACGTGCTATGTAAATTTTGACTTCGGATTCGGACTTAGAAGGACAAAATACATGTTAAAACATATATCGCATGGTCAGATCAGGATTCTATTTCTTTTGGGGGATATTTTAAGGTTTTTCAGTTTTGTGAGATTATGTCGAAGTCCAGACGTGATGGCAAAATTCTATACATATAACTGCTTATGACGCTTACCTAGATCATGAAACTTTTTTTTTTTGTGGGCCTGTGTAATTAAAGAAAATGGTTCGAATGTATTCTTTGATATCTATAATAAATTCAATCGCTATAAAACTATTTTTATGAAAATCATTATTTTAAACTGATTATTCCTATGAAAACTATAGGATATACTAGATCGAATTTAATGAAATGGTAAAATTATATGTCGATTACTGTCTATTTTTGATAGGCACTAATAAGTTTAGTTATTTCGAAAAGCAATACAGCTCTTCATACAAAAACCCTCAATGCGACCGATTGTTTATGTTACTGTGGTCCGATTTTAATACAATTTTATATTCATAAAATCAATTTTTTCTCGACAAATGAGGAAAATGAGCTGATAGGTTGTATGACTTTTTCTGACTTAAGTATGTATATACCGGGTGCAGCAATAGTAACTATGTGTGTTAACTTTCATCAAGACAGCTAAAAATAAATAGACAGACGGACGGACAGACGAACATGATAGGGTATATATAAAATATATCGCCAATTTGTAAATGGTTCAAGTTTTGTACTCTCATAAATTTTTTAACAATTCGTCCCACTGTACAGGAGAAGCAATGCCTTAATTAGCAGACATACTGGCAGATTTAGCGTCCGATTCAAATTGGGACTCGACTTTAGTTGGGCACTATCCCCGCAGGTGGAGGGGTTACTGGAGGGAGCATGGAGGGAGGGAAGGTCGCTGTGCCGAAGTTATCAGATATATAAATATATTTGTTATGTGTGTATATTGAAACAATTGATATCAAATCTACGGGAATAGGCTACCAGATGATCGAGGGCTACAGAGGTTGTTGGTACCTCCCCTGACAGTCTCCACTCAAGCATAACTAATTTGTCTTACTGCTATGTAGAAGTGTCAAATATGTTACTCTATATAAATTACTTACTTTGCACGATGTTCTTACTACTACAGAATTGCATAAAGGAACTAATAGTAAAGGTCTTACATCGCCAAATCAAGTCGGATTTTATTATTTGGAATTTATATATATTTTACTATAAAGTAAGAGCGACGCCATGGTAGGGCAGGACCTTCGCTTCTCGTTCAGAATTATTCAGTGATGATGAATAAAGCATAAAACCTTTGAGAAAAGCCTTTCGTTCAGTAATGACAAATTTTAATGGGAATTGTAAAACACGATATCAGTTATCAAAATGGTAATATCTTTGTTCCGAACTACCGAATATATGATGTAGTTAAAACACACACACACACTTCCCTTTAACAGTATTATGGTACCGGGGTCGGGGTCTGTGATGTTGATTCACATTGTTACGAATGTCTTAAATCCAGCAAGTGTTGTTGACAGCATCACTTTCCACATTTCATTTGAGTGTCATTAATTTTCGAGGCGAACGAACCGCAACGTGAAAAATAACAGCTGATCCCGTTTGGCTTTGCACTCTGTATTCCGTATACCGGATTCTGCATTCGGTATTCAGCTTCGCACTCCACTCTGTGACGCGTCACTTCGCTCGGAATCAGCCTGCCGAGTGGAACTAAATTGACATGTGATAAGAACTTTTGATATAAATCTCAATGCCTTGATGTAGGATAAATACGGTTCTTGTTTCTGTGTGAGTGAGCCTTGTCTGTGTTGGTTATGGTTCGCCCTGGCAGGATGTACATATATATAAAATGATGCGTGTTAAAACCCTTTAGATTATATATATTCCTGGTGAATATCATGGCTGCCTTCTCTGCCAGCCTATCTGTGAACCCACAAATCCAGGATGAAGATTTATATCTAATTTGCAAACTCCATTTCGATCGGACTATGTCGAATAATTTAGAATAGTTGAGCGCATCCGATACTAAGATAATACATCCTGCGACTTGCCATACTAATAATATTTTTCAACATCAAATTCAGCGCAATTCCTTCAACCACCTTGGGAGTCTTTTCCTACCCCATTAAGTGTACAAGGCAGTGGGAAATCAACATTATAAGTTAACTTATCTGATTATATATTATATATTTACATTATTATACAGTATAATTCTTATAGCTGCCTCGATATTGTATCATTCTGAATATGAAATGGATTTTTTATGGAATAAGAAATTTATGTGAGCTGTAGTTTTCGAGGCTGCTAAATTAAATATATTGTATATTATATTAGGTAATAGTTTACTTTCTTAACTGCTCTAATTATTATTATTTAAAAAAAGATAATTTATTTCCTTTTTCCAAAAAATCTAAACTATGTATATGTGTGCAAACGCATATTTTGAAAATAAGAGCTTCTTCAGTCCAAATTCATATTTTCTATATTCAAAATCATGTTCTCCGACACGAATTCAAAACTAGAGCCTTATCTACTAATCCGATTTTCTTATTCTAAAGCACTTTGGAAAGAAAATACTTTTTTGAGTCCCGAACCTTAGTTAATTATTTTTAATTTGGGCCAGGTCTTTACAGCGCACCTTGGAAGATATCTCTGAACCAGCATCACCAGGGGAGTCGATCAATGCAAACTAGTCTATCAGTTTAAAAAAAACGGCCGAAATGCATGTTTTTGTATGAAGACTAGTTTTAAATTTAGAAATAACTTAACTTAAGAGTGCCAATCAAAATCACACAGATACAAAATATCATCATCAATGCAAACTAGTCTATCAGTTTTAGAGCTATCTTGATTAAACTTGGCACACATGCTTATATTAATAGCTTATTGCTAATATATTGCAGAGCTACCGTACAAACAATCGGGCGATTTTTGTTATTTGTCATAATATTGCAACAAAATTTACAATATCACACTTTATCTATATATATAATTTACATATCAATCGATCCTCTATAACATATAGCTGTCGTTAAAAAAACGGCCGAAATGCATGATTTGTATGAAGACTAGTTTTAAATTTAGAAATAACTTAACTTAAGAGTGCCAATCAAAATCACACAGATACAAAATATCATCATTTCTGTACCTTTTTATTTCGAAGGACATAAAAAGCTACAAGGGTATAAAACTTGTAGTATGCCGAAGGTAGCCTTTCTTCCCCGTTTTTAAGTAAAATAAAATAAAAAAAATAGTCGGTTAAAACCCTTTTTTTGGTTTCGAACAACCATTACGTAGTTCATTTTTGACCGAAATGGTTTAAATTTGTGTTTGGGACGCACTATGGAAAATTTGACCCGTTTTTCTGGCCAAAACCCATTTCCTGAAAGTTGGAGAATTTTAATAATTTGAACTGCAACGCATTCACAATAGATCAGTCTTCAATGTGGCGTACCAGAAATCTCAATAGGTTTGAAGAAACCAGCTGATAAACGCAGCTGTTGCAATTGCACAGCACATAGTATTGATATATGAAGCTCTGATTGCAATTTTCAAATTTGAATCAGTGAAAAATTAAGCATATTTCTTAAAATTTTTGAATTGAGTTTTATTCAGTGTGGTGTGTATTCTGTGTTTCTAAATGTCAAGTGAGGAAAAAACTTGTCTTGTCCCCTTAATAGAGTAAAATTTAAGGTGCCATATTTTTGGCAAAATTTCATTTTTAAATAGAGATTGAAAGTAAGTCCAGCTGAGTCCATCCATGAAATATATTTTATAATTTTGAGCATTTAATTCTTGATCAAATGCGTGTTATTAAATAAACCGCTTTTAACCGTTTTGCATAAAATTTTAAATTAAAGAGTGCAACCTCAATTTAGCCAACGCAGAATCGCAAAACAGATCTGTGTTATTATTCAAGATTTTGCAATTTACAACATTGGCTTTTTTATGTAAATGTAATATGCTTAAAAAAATTTCATCGAAATTGGACCACTTTAACATATAGCCGTCATAGGAATTATCGTCCGAAATGTGGGTTTTTGTATGAAAACCTGAATTGTTCCTTGAAATAGCTACATTTTTCAATGCCAATTAAAGTCATATAATAACCTTCATTTCATTAAAATCGGATAACTATATCCCATAGCATTAATAGGAACCATCAGTTCATTCAGTATCAAAAATAACGATGTTCATTAAAATGTCATTTATGTGCAGGGAATTGTTTTATTTTACCATTCTGTACCATTATATATGACTAATATAGGAACAATCAGAAAAGATTAAAGCCAAAACCTGTAAGGGTATAAAACCTTCGGTATGCCAAAGAATGACTTTCATTCTTGGTTTTTCTTAGAGGCATGCCACGCCCACTTTTGTCAAAATTGATCTCAAAATACTATAACAAAATGTTTTATTCGATGTTAAAAGCATTGAGTTGACTCTTACCACAAAATGGGCGGTGCCACGCCCACCATTTTTTTTAGTACAATTGATAGTAGTTATGTTAACCCAATGCAAAAAACCGGAGTTCAATATCTCACTCCATTCTTGAGTTATTAATTTTGGCCAGAAAACCGGGTCAAACTACCCATAGTGAAACGTAGGGAATCTTTTTACCTTTCAGTAATGCCACTATCTTAAATTACTTTAAAATAATAATTTTGTCCAACTCCGTATAAAAAGCAAATATAATCCATAAAACGGGAAGATCGTATGTCTATTCATTGTTTTACAATGTTTTTTTAAATCTGAATGATTAACTGAAAAACCTGAAAGAAGCTCCTTTTAATAATACTGGGTACATATGAAATATGAACATTTCTTAGCGCCACCTGTTAATATTTTACATGTTTGCAATAATAAAGACGTTAGCTTTTGTCAGTGTACATTTCTTTATATTTGTTATGGCCGTATGGCTTTTGTCATTGCATAGTTTCGTTCAAGACTTTTTAGAATAAACCGATTTTGCCTTTTACAACACTGGCTTACAAAATATAATCATTTAAAACGACGTCTATTGGCAGAAAAGTACAAAAATCATTATGGTTCAGGGCATCGGTGAGGCTACATATCTCCGCGGGGTAACAACATATCTCCGCGCGACATATCTCCGCTAATCTACAAACGACACATCTCCGCGCGGAGTTATTTTGTTTCAAAACGACATATTCCGCGTGTAGATATGTCGCTTTTAGTCGGTACAAAAGCGCCATTATTGATGGTCAAGCAATTAGAATATCTCATAAACAAATAAATTCGAAGAGGTGAGAAATCATGCGCTGCAGACAAAAAGCTGTTGATACAAAAATCGCGCTATTTTTTATCAACGTTATTTTTGTAACCTGGGGAGCTTTATATGCTTATGCTAATAACAAATTCTTGTTTTTTATCGGGTCATTAAAGGAAAAAGGGACATAACTCCGCGCGGCGTCTGTACTGGTCTAAGATATGTGGCTATGCCGTCTTTACCCCATATCGTTACCATAAGGGCATCAACCAATTTGTTGTGTTGGCTTGCGTCTTGGAAAGATGGTTAATGAACATGATAAGTTCTTTTATTGACAAGGAAATTTTATGCATTGTTTTTTTTTTCGTGTCATTAAATATGTGAATTATTCTCCTAATTAAAATTTTAAATAGTGTGCAAAGGAAAAATATATTAATTGAAACAAACATTGTTTTAACAATTGTATATTGACCTTTTAATCTGACCATGATATATTTTGTTTATAAAGCGGCATAACTCCGCGCGGCGTTAGTACTGGGCGGAGATATGTCGCTATGCCGTCTTTACCCCATGCCAAAGGACATCAACCAATTTGTTGTATTGGAAAGAGGGTTTGTGAACATGATAAGCAGTTTTATTGACAAGGAAATTTTATGAAAGCAGGGGGTTGCCAGAAAATACATACACCGTGGGATACAATTACGATTTAAATAAGTTAAAGACGATGAGTAACATTGCCCCACAATGATTTGTTACTTTTGGCGATTATTCCCATTCATTTATGATGTATACATAAATATAGTATTTCACTTTTCGCGAGTCGGCAACTTCTTATTTTTAGCCGTAAATAAGTTTGATTTAAACCAGTAAGAAAAGCAACAGTCGCGCAGCAAGCGACAGTGGGATACCCTTCGACCTATGTATGTATGTTCCTATGTATGTACACATATACATATACACATGCTTTGAAATTAATCCCGACAGATGGCGCTCGACCTTCGCGCTCGCCCGCCTCCCTTTTTAGCTGACAGAAGCACATGGTTTTATGCTTATACTTTCTTAAACGAGAGCAACAGTCGCGCAAAACGCGACAGTGGGATACCCTTCGACCTATGTTCCCGTGTAGTTTAATTTGTTAAATTAATCCAGACAGATAGCGCTCGCGCTTCGCGCTCGCCCGCCTCTCTTGTTGGCTGACAGAAGCACTTGGTTTTATGCTCATACTTTCTTAAATAACTTCTGTGTTTATTGTTCGATCGGATTGTGATTTGGACACTACGTAGATATTTCTGTGTTTATACCCGTCGACCATTGAAAATTGTCAAAAAAGGGTATACTAACTTTGTGCAAATGTATGTAACAGGCAGAAGGAGGCGTGGCAGACCCCACAAAGTATATATATTCTTGCTCAGGATCACTAGCCGAGTCGATTGAGCCATGTCTGTCTGTCTGGATGTCCGGATGTCCGAATGACCAGATGAACACACAGATCTCAGCTTTTATAAGAGCTAGAGACACCAAATTTAGCATGAAGGTTTCTGTGTAATAGGCGCAGATCAAGTTTATTTCAAATGTTGAGTGCCACGCCCACCGCCCCCGCAAATCAATAATTTAATTTTTGAACGAAGTCAGAAAGTTGTATCTTTTATACAGCGCTTACAAATTGAGTTCTAAAATTAAATTATTGATTTGTGGGGGCGGTGGGCGTGGCACCTAACATATGAAATAAACTTGATCTGCTTATAGTACACAGGAGTCTTCCTGCCAAATTTGGTAACTCTAGCTTTTATAATAACTGAGATCTGTGCGTTCACACAGACAGACAGACGGACAGACGGACAGACAGACAGACAGACAGACATGGCTCAATCGACTCGGATCACAGAGGGCTAGATTTGCTTTGCTTAAGGGGGACTTGAAAAAAAGAATGCTTTTAGGAAATGTTAAAAAAAATGAAAAAACAATGAACAACGCGATGGAACAATTTTGACTGGAAAATTCAAACGTGAGCCCGTATTTTTTCACGTATTCCAATTCAAAGGATGTGCCATTCGAATTTGAAAGAATCGATTCTGGAATGACTACAAACAAAGCACAAGGACAATCGTTGCAAGTGTGTAGCCTAAATTTGGAATATCCATACATACAATATGTTGCCTGTTCACGCGTCGCAAAACCTTCAGATTTGTATACGCATCAGATGATAAGATAAAGAACAAAGCACTCCAATGAAATGGATTAAGGAAGGTAGGGAAGCACGACGGACTAGCAATGAGTAAATTGACATTTCTATTCTCTTTATTCTGTAAAAAAGAAATTTCTGCTAGGCACAGGGTACTGAACAGTATATACTCAGGGATTTAATCGGCCGCGAAGCGGGTGATTAAAAGGCGGTGCACCCTAGTATTACAAAAAAGGTATGTAAAGGTATCTTGGCGTCGAGCACACTCGACTGTAGATCTCATTACTTGTTGTGTTTGTAAATACAGGTAATTGTGTAGATGAGGGTTGTCACAATGTTTCATTCCGCAAAGAAACTACCTGGCACACAACTCAAATTAAGTATATTTAATAGCCAATTAACGATACTTATTACAAGCTTAATGTTATTTTTGAAGAAGATAGAGAATCACCCCGCAGACTTAATGTTGTCAAGCTTTGGTTGTCATGTTGAATGAGAACAAATGAATAAAACTGCAGTCGACCGCACTCGACTATGAGATACTATCGTCCAGTTTGCCATTGAAAAGTCAACCATACATTAATGGAAACGGTGACTCTACTACGGATGTCTCACTATTACGGATATCTCACACTTACACGTAGACAGATGGATAGGGCTCGATAGACTCGACTATTATTTAAAATAGAGAATGAATATTTGTAAACTTAGTAGATTGATTCTGCAAGTTACATACATTTTTACAAATTTAGTATACCCTCTTTATCCAATTTATAATATCGGAAGGGTAGGAAACCTAAAGGAAACCCTACCTTTGGGATGCTGACGGTTTAATACCCTTGAAGGTTCTTAACTCCGCCGATCGTTTCCATACTTGTTATATAAATTTGTGCAGAATGGAATAATATTGTATGTTTTTATTGACAGCTATAATAACTCCAATCACTTTGTTATAAAAAACTTCAATTCTTAAAATCGAAATATTATACGTCGATTACTCTTTAACTTTGATTGTCACCGATAAGTTAAGTTGTTTCAATAAGCAATACGGTTCTTCATACAAAAACCCTTATATTGACCGATTTTCCCAATGGCAGGTATATTTTATAGTGGTCTGATTTTGATGAAATTTTATATGTATTTTGTTTTGTTTGTCCAAAATGAGTATACCCTGCAAGGGTATAAAAATATGCTGAATTGCAATTAAATTGGTTGAACCACTGCAATATATGTATGTATATGATATCATATCACATCATTAATAATTTATCATTTGCCTTGCTGTGCACAATGTCGACTTTTGTTATACTATATTATATTTACATGTTGCTTGGTGTAAAGTGTATTATATGTCAGCAAAACGAGTTGAGGAATGAAGAGTTTAAGAACTTTAAGGTTATCCGGCTTAATATTATTTTTTAAATACAATGTGTTATATATTCTCAACTGGTATTTTAGGTTATGAACAACAAAAGCTACATACGGGCTTTCGATGAGAAACGCAGTTTTGAGGCTTATGAAGAAAACCAGAAAATCATCGACGCACACAATAAGGAATTCGAAATTGGGAGAAGTAGCTTTCGACTAGCACCTAATCAGATGGCAGATATGGTATTATTCGCATTCCCACGAAATTGAATAACATAATTCAATTACTTTATTTCAGAACACTGATTCGTATCTCAAGAGCTTTCTCCGTCTACAGCGTAACGAAGCGAACGCCAACTTAGATAACATGGCCGATATAGTCGGATCCACGTTGATGGATAATGTGCCCAATAGCCTTGACTGGCGTAAGAAGGGGTTTGTAACGCCTTCTTTTAACCAGGATACCTGTGGGTCTTGTTATGCCTTCAGCATAGCACAGAGCATAGAAGGGCAGGTCTTCAAGCGGACTGGCAAGGTATTAGGTCTAAGTGAGCAGCAAATCGTCGACTGTAGTATACCCTATGGCAATCAAGGCTGTACAGGTGGTTCGCTTCGGAATACCTTAAATTATCTAAAAGAAACCGGTGGTTTAATGCGATCAATTGACTATAAATATGTCTCAAAGGTAGTCAATTAATGATAGATATTGTTTGTAGAGATTTGTAATGTCTTCTCCCAGAAAGGAAATTGCCAATTCGTAAAGGAGCTAGCTGTGGTCAACGTGACCTCATGGTCAATTCTTCCGGTTAGTGATGAATCTGCAATTCAAGCAGCTGTAGCTCACATCGGACCAGTTGCCGTGTCGATAAATGCCACCCCAAAAACATTTCAATTGTATAGGTAAGTGGACTATAGGTACGTTCTATATCAGATTTTTAATGAAAGTAAACTAATTCCAAGTCGAAACAAGTAAGTGACGTTAAAAAAAACACTACAAGCGAAGAAAAAAGAACACCCTCACTCTACGATGGATACCGGGACACAACGGTATACCGGGCAATGAGAAGCGAGAGCCAGAGTGTGGCATAGCCAGAGGCACTATCAGATAGTGCCTAAGAGAGGAGACGAAGATCCGCACATTAAACTGGTAACGAACATTAGGCTTGCGGGACTCTTAGACTGCCACAACCTCAAAAGATTTCAAAAAATAATGAAGCTGATTAATAACCCAGTGAGAGGATTCTCACTCATGGCTATGTATATAATAGTGAGTTCTACAGATCCTGTGATTTACCATAAAGCCTAAGAGATCAAATCACATACTTACAGTATGCCCTGGATTGACTCTCAATGAAGTGTATAGCTAAGCAAGCTCCTGCTCGTGGTTAATGAGAAAAGGCCGATCAGTCCAAAGTTATAGACTTCCTTATAGTAATTCTACTATACTCGTACTATAGCTATTGTACCTCCTAGAGTAGATCACAAGGTCGAAGTACATCTTCCACACAACAAATAATAATAATGATAATAATAATACGAATCTGTGAGATATTAAAGCATTATCATTCTAACATTACAAGTAATGACAATAATATTCTTATCTTTATTAGCGAAGGTATTTACGATGACGTCACCTGCACTTCCACATCTGTGAATCACGCAATGCTAGTCATCGGTTTCGAGAAGGATTACTGGATCCTTAAGAACTGGTGGGGCGAGCGTTGGGGCGAGGCTGGCTATATGAGACTGCGAAAAGGCAATAATCTATGTGGCATAGCTAATTACGCGGCCTACGCCATAGTCTAAGATCGGAGTGTTACACGATTGATATATACTTGTTATGCTTGATTTTATAAACACAAGAGCTACAAGCTATTTACATTGACATTGGAAATCGGATAAACCGTCTATGGGGATATTTACCTGGTGTTTACTGTCCCTTTTCATTACTAGCCCGAGGGCTTAATTTAATTTCATGCCACAATTTTGCTGGAAAAGTTAATTAAATTAAAAGCAATATTCACAGTTCGTTGAATTCAAAATACAAAAACGTGCTATGTTCACTACGGATGTGGGAGATGTAGGAGACGAGACCTATTACCAAGGGTGAGTTCAGGAATTTTGTTTAAGGGGTGTCTTATGGAAAGAGGCGCATGCGTATTGAAAGCATGTTCCAATTTGGATCACGCCTCCCAGTCAAAGACTCATTCTAATTGGCAGACAAGTATGGGATACACAGAACTCACCTCGTGGCACGTGCTTGAACCCGCTCTTATTGGTTTAATCTGTCGGGGCATGTGGTAATTATTCATTGGACATTCCCATGGTGGCATTTGGAAGTCTCTGATATGTTAAAAGAGCTTTTTCTTTTCAGTCTTCATGGATACTCCGCGGCGCAAGATTTCTTTGAAGTGTCCCGCTATCTTTGTAGTTACCAAATTCGGAATCGCACTCATGCTATAGTGTCACAAGAATGAAGTGTTATTTTAAATCCAAGGTTAACAAATAAACCGTTTTGTAGGAATTAACATATCTATGTGCACGCCCTTCTCAAGAAGAAAGTCTACTTGATATAAAAATAATAATAATAATAATAATAATATTAATAATAATTATAATAATAATAATAATAATAATAATAATAATAATAATAATAATAATAATAATAATAATAATAATAATAATAATAATAATAATAATAATAATAATAATAATAATAATAATAATAATAATAATAATAATAATAATAATAATAAAAAAATAATAATAATAATAATAATAGTAATAATATAATAATAATAATCATAATCATAATAATAATAATAATAATAATAATAATAATAATAATAATAATAATAATAATAATAATAATAATAATAATAATAATAATAATAATAATAATAATAATAATAATATTAATAATAATAATAATAAAAATAATAATAATAATAATAATAATAATAATAATAATAATAATAATAATAACAATAATAATAATAATAATAATAATAATAATAATAACAATAATAATAATAATAATTAGTCCAATCGGATTGATAATATTACTGACATATTAGGGCACTGGGCATAGCATCCAAAACTTCATATAAACGTAAGGTATACAGAATTCAAATTTCATGCAGACGAATATTACTCGATTTGTGGTTCATCAAGAATATTTATAGCTCATGGGGTCTGCCGCACCTTCTTCTTCTTATTACAGATCTTTGAAGGTCTAGAAAAACGTTGAATACGGATCGCTACCGATATCTAATGATCAATCATTAATCACGACATCAAGCAAAAAGTACCTTGCAATATAAAAATTTGCCGTATAATTTAGCTAATGGGGGAAAGAAACATTAAAATCACTTAATTCTCTAAAGACTCCGCCTTATCCGACTATGCTTAAACTTTTCGCATCCATGAGACATCCACTTGCAGAGTAGCGCATCGTCTCGAAACCTTTATTGGTATGGTAATATAAGAGAAATGTATAGATTCCAATAGATATTTTCACCGGTAGTACTTATATTTATTTTCGGGTTGCCAAAACCTTTGTACCACATATCATCAATATAATGCTCATCAATGATATACAACCCTTTTCTGTTTTATATAACTAGTCTAGACATTAGGTAAAGATTAAAGGTTATAAAACCTATGGTATGTCGGATTTGATTAGTATATTAACGACTGGTTAATTGGGTCGGAGATGTCTTCTTCCGTTAGATGTCTTTTCCAGTTAATATTCCTTCTGCAAGTAATTAAGAATGTTCTTTACATATATACCACCTTATCCTTGAAATTGATGACAACTCCATCTTCAGGTATGAGCATACAAGGCAACATTCTCTGTGATTGTACCTTCTCACTCATATCTCCTTCTCAAATGCACTCACAGCTATTGAAGAGAAACTCATTACTGCATCTTAAATTATTTTATATAAACAGTTATTAAAAAACATGTTACACATAACATATTATATTTTTGCAAAGGCCCGAGCAATCAGAAGTGCCCATTATTTAAGAATTTTACAGCTAGTTCGCTTGTTAAATGCCTCTTTGCCAAGACAACAATCAGTTGATTATGTTTGTAAGCACCTTTTTGTACCTGTAGCACTTTTAATTAGACAAAGTAAACTCAATTATCTACGCATTTCATTCAGCAAATGTTAATCGTCGCGTAATTTAACCCAATTAAATATGCATGATGTTGTTGGTGGAGTCTAAGTAAACAAAAGACCATTCGCCATGAGTGTGTAATAATGATTACCCGCCCTTAAATGGAACACCTATTATTTGCCTGTTGACAGAGTCCACTCAACCGAATTATTGCCATCTCATCAGTGGGTATTTTCGACTGGAAACACTGGCTTGCTGCTTCTCTCTGTGCCTTTTTCGTTCCGTTCCCTCATAAACGAGGGCATATGCTTTCAATCCCCACCACCTTACCACCTTACTTCCTTACTACTGTGTTGCAATCGTAATCTTTTCAATTTCAAAAGACCCCTTATGGAAACTCCCCTCGGAAACGTTTACTGTTGAAAATAAACAGAAACCAAACACTTACCTAGATAAAATAGATGACTTTTGGACATATTTGGGGAATATGTCCTTTAACTCAATTTAGCTTTATTCGCCTGTCTGTGAGGGCACAGCTAAGCTATTTCAAGAGGCACTAGAAAATTTTAATTGAAGTATCTAAATTTAAAGTATAGGATCTGTCCAGTTTTCTGTATTAACGTGTTTTCATTAGCCAAATATTCGAAATAGAGAAAACATATTTCCAATATATTTACAATACTTATTTTTTTAACTTTGACTTGCTACGTCTCTCAAGTCACGTAAGTCGAGCAGTTCGTACAGGAAAGCAGCAAATAAATTGATTGCATTTCCAATATGCTATTTATATGTATACCATATACGGCTTTTATTGCGTTCTTTAAAGTGAGCATTTAAATGGGTTTAGGTGTTTGTTTTTCGTTCTTCCGGGGATCGAATAATTTTTGGTTAATACTCATAAAAAGCTAAGATAATGCATAGGAATATATAGGCTACCATAGCGTAGAAGAGTATTTAACTTTGGGCCGAAAATGTATGTAATAGGCAGAAGGAGGCGTGGCAGACCCCACAATCTATATATATTCTTAATCAGCATAGCAATCAACGTCCAACTGATTTCCCAAAATTTTGCGATCGGATAGTTAATAAAGAAATTATTATACCACTCTACTCTGCTTAGAGATAAACATGCTTATAACCTTCGACCGTTAAAAATGTTCAAAGATGCAAATGAATGTTATGTAACAGGCAAAGGCGGCGTGGCAGACCCCAAAAAGTATATATACATTCTTTCTCAAGATCGTACAATCGATCGAACAACAGAGAACAGTTATTAAGGAAAGTATGAACATAACACCAAGTTTTTATATTAGTTAACAAAGGAGGCAGACTTCCGGAAGTTCTAACCGTCGAGAATAATTTAAAAGAATGTTTTGTACGTTTGAATATGTGTATAAATTGAACAAATATAACTACACCGGAATATTTTATGCTATCAATTATTTTGCAGCAGTTTCAACCTAATAATATGATATTATTACGACAGCAGTTTTAACTTTGAACATATTATATATACGATTCTATACTATACGATATAATTTAGTTTCCAATCTAGACGACTTTATATTATATATATTATGAGTGTGTGTACTTACTCTTCGTAAATTGCAACATAAGGTGAATATGACTGGTGTTATTCGTTTTTTGTTATATTCGAAACAACCCCGATAATACAGTAAATTCCCTAACCTTGGGCAAACACCCCCGACACATTCTCGGATAAGTCCATCTGCCAGATTTGTAGCAATCTGCTGTTTTCCTAAATACTAACATAATTTTGTCATTATTTACCTCAGTGGTTCACAACCCTCTGGTAGCATTGCTCCTCCCCTTTTCACTCACATTCCCTGGGAAGTCATTTGTTTCGCTTTACGCTGCAAACACATTGGCTTTACGCTTAACAATCCGCAACTTGTAACGATTGTGCAATATTATTATCTTTAACGAAGCGTCTCTTGGGACAATCTTCATTTCAATTATGCCGTTCACACGCTGAATATAATTGAATGTACGGTGGGTGGGCACAGGCAGATATTGAATACATTTTTTAAATAAAATTAAATATAGTATATGTTAACTCCTCCTTCACTGGTTAGATCCCCGCTGTTCTGTAGTACAAGAACAATGATTCTTAGTATGTATTAAAACAAGAAGGAAAGGTTACCTTGGAATGTCTCTTGCATTTTCTGACTCTGGTCTTCACGGATTCAACGTTCACATGCTTCTTATTGCAGCACACTGTAAATAAGTCGTAACGACTCAAGCTTTCGAACGATTTTTATTATTTTTCAATACGTTGTAACCAAAGTTGATTTTTCGTAATTTTTCTAGATAACATAAGTAATATGCATATAAAATTTTCTCAAAAATCGGACCATTATAACATATAAAGGATTTTGTATGATTATTGGTCATTTATTGTTTCATTTCATCATTATTTTAAGACATCACTTAACTTATAGATGTCAATCAAAATTAGACATTAATCGACGTATACTTCTTTCATATCATTTAATTACAACAACTACAATATATCCTACAGTTTTATAGTAACAATCAGTTGGAAATAATGATTTTATGAAAAAAGTTGTATATTCCAGCAGTTATTAAAGCTATCAATAAATACATACAATTTAAATTATTCAGTAGCATTATATTAAACTAGTATAGGAACGATAAAGAACGGATATGGAAACTTGGGAGGGCTTAAGACCTTCTGCATGCCGCATGTAGCCTAACATTCTGATTTTAAATTGGACTCACAACATATAGTAAAATGTAAGTTTTACTGAGTTATATATGTATGTATATATTATATAAACCAATAGATGATAAATAATATGAAATGTATTTGTATATAAATATATACTGCAAGGGCTTTAAAATAACATCTAAAATAACATTATAATAATAAACCCTTTGTTCGATTTGATTAATATTTTTTAGAACTTGAGATAAATGGCATTTCATGAATCCACTAAAAGAGCCACGCAGCCTTCCACTCCACCCAATGCAATGGAAAACAGTCATACGCTTATATCCAAGAATTCAAATCATGTACGTGTAAGAACAACTATAGCTAATCACTTTTATATTCACATTCATTTCACATTCACGAAAAATATGATATATATGGGCCTATATATATAGACTCTGCTCATACCATATATCCTTAAGCGATATTAGATATGGATATTGATATATTTACAAGATAAGGAGATATATATAAGATACACCTCTTTGGACACCGATATCTTTACTGATTGTTCAGAGTTCTGACTTATACCTTTTTATACCCTTGCAGAGGGTATATTTATTTTGGCCAGGAGTTTGCCACGCATCTTAGAAAACATCTCTATGGGGTCGAGTATATATATTCTTAATCAGCAACAACAGAGGAACCGAACTAGCCCTGTCCGTATGTCCGTGTGTCCAAACGTCCGTCTGTTGCAACGCAAACTAGTCTTTCAGTTTGAAAGCTATCTTGATCAAACTTGGAGCACATATTTATACCCTTCGACCATTGAAAATGGTCAAAAAAGGGTATACTAACTTTGTGCAAATGTATGTAACAGGCAGAAGGAGGCGTGGCAGACCCCACAAAGTATATATATTCTTGCTCAGGATCACTAGCCGAGTTGATTGAGCCATGTCTGTCTGTCTGGATGTCCGGATGTCCGGATGTCCAGATGAACACACAGATCTCAGCTATTATAAATGCTAGAGACACCAAATTTGGAATGAAGGTTCCTATGTACTCGGCGCAGATCAAGTTTATTTCAAATGTTAGGTGCCACGCCCACCGCCCCCACAAATCAATAATTTAATTTTTGAACTCAATTTGTAAGCGCTGTATAAAAGATACAACTTTCTGACTTTAACATATACTAAGCTGAATGAAATATCTACGTAGTCTCCAAATTACAATCCGATCGGACAATAATCACAGAAGTTATTTAAGAAAGTATGAGCATAACACCAAGTGCTTCTGTCAGCTAACAAGAGAGGCGGGCGAGCGCGAAGCGCGAGCGCCATCTGTCGGGATTTATTTCAAAGCATGTGCATATGCATATGTGTGTGAATTTAACAAATTAAACTACACGGGAACATAGGTCGAAGGGTATCCCACTGTCGCGTTTTGCGCGACTGTTGCTTTTCTTACTGGTTTTTATTGGTGCACGCTGTAAATAATTCGAAACGACTTGCCATACAAGCTATCCGCCGATTTTCGCAGTTGTAATAATTCAACCAAATGTACTACATCGGATAATATTATATAATATGCATACACAATTTCATCAAGTTATCAGCTGCCATAGGTACAATCGGGCGAAATTAAGGTTTTGTATAGAGACCAGTTTTGATTTTAGAAATAATTTTACTTATTAGTGAAAGTTAGACATGATATTGTTTATACACAATCCTAATTAATTCCGCACTATTATATATAGCTAGTAATGGAATGATCGAGGGATATAAGAAGCACGAGAGCTACAGTAGAGATTGCTCGACTGTGATATACATATACTAGTTTGTGGGGTCTGCTGCGCTTCTTTCTGCCTGTTACATACATTTTCGGTTGGCACAAAGTTATGTATGGCAGCTACACGAGATATCTGTATCAGCAGAAACAGCCGAGTTGATATAGCCATGTCTGTCTGTCTGTCCGCATGAAAACCTCTAGCCTCTCAAAGACTATAATATCTAGAGCTACCAAATGTGGTATTAATATGTGTTATAATTGCACGCAGGTCAAGTTTATTTTAAATTTTGGCCACGCCCACTTCTGCCTCCGTAAATCGATAAAAACCGAATTCTTGCAACACTTTTTTAGATCCATCATTTCCCCTTGTCAACACGGTTTCATTAAACGTCGTTCTACAACGACAAATTTGCTTGAGTTGACATCCTTTGTGGTACAGGGATTTCAGCAAAATCTTCAAACTGATGTCATTTATACTGATTTTAGTAAAGCATTTGACTCAGTAAATCATTCCCTTGCACACAAGCTAAATCTTCTTGGTTTTTCGCCTAAACTTCTTAGTTGGATTGTTAGTTATCTGACTGATAGAACTCAAATGGTGCTCTTTAAAAATTGCCTTTCAAACCCACTTCATGCCAACTCTGGTGTTCCCTAGGGGAGCCATTTAGGTCCCCTTCTAAAGATGCCTTCTGTCACTCTTTCTTACAAGCCGACCTAGATAGTTTTCAATCAAAGTGCCGTGCAAATTCATTAGTTCTGAATAGTTCTAAATGCAAGCTGATGACATTCTACTGAACCAGCCCTAAGTTAGTATCCTGAACACATTGTGGTTGTGCCTTGGAAATAACTGCCTTAGTTGACGATCTTGGTGTCCGTTTGGATCATAAACTAAAGTTTTCGGAACGTATTTCTACTATGGTTAATAAGGCTATGGGAACACTTGGCTTTATTAAGCGATGGTCTAAGGAGTTTGACGATCCCTATTTAACAAAGACCCTTTATACCTCACTTGTTCGTCCAATTTTGGAGTACGGATCATGCGTTTGGTGTCCTCAGTATTCGATCCACAAGGACCGCATTGAATCCGTCCAAAAGAACTTTTTAATTTTCGCCTTGCGAGGTCTAAACTGGGATGTAGATTTAAGACTTCCTTCTTACTCAAATAGACTTAAATTACTGAATTTACCGTTCTTAGCTAACCATAGAACTATGCTTGGAGTAGTTATTATGAATAACCTAATCCAAGGGGACGTTGAGAGTGTTGACCTGGTTAGCCAGTTAAACTTCGCTGTCCCTTGTAGAATTACCCGTAACTACTTACCACTAACTCTTTCTTTCTGCATGAGCCATTCAGGGTATTCTGTTCTGATTTCAATAAGTACTCTTTCATATTAACAAATACAAACTCTGTATCAGCTTTAAAATTGCATCTTTTGTCCTACCTTGGTAGAAATTAAATTTCCTCGAAATGCCTGTCTATTTTTTCTTCGCTTCTGTCTGCATGCTTTCTTTCTCTATCTCGTTTATGACACTGGCCCTCGGTCGGTTGGGCATGTCTTATACTAACTTTTTACTAATACTATTAACTCTTCTGATCTGATTGGGTATTTCTGGGATTTTCCCAATTCTCTGCAACAAATGTTGGATCGGTTATATCTTTGTTTATCCCAGATTAAATTAAATTAAAATTAAATTACCTTAAACTCAAACAAATTAAATTAATTTTAAATTTAATTAATTTTGTAAACTTAAACTTAATGCTTAATTATTTTAAATTGAGTTTTTAAATAATTCTTTGTATCTAATTCAGTCGACTGTATTTAGTCGACTTTTAATTAAATTAAATAAATAAATAATTTTAATGATAGACAGTTCATTTTTGGTAAACAGAATAAATATAGGTAAACAGCCAAATGATTTCTAAAAATTTGGATCGAAAAGTTAATATGTGTATTTAAGTTATTCTAAATATGCACCGGCTTTGAAGCCTCTCCTTGAAAGTATGCAACACAAAATACGCAAAACGTAGAAGTTATACTCGTATATTTTATCTTTAAACTTAATTTATTTATTTATTTCATTTGGGATCAGAATACAAATATTTCTATAACCTAATGAATTTCTATGGTTGTTACTTCTCCAAGACTACTTATAAGTAGTTTCTGTGTATTAATAATAACTTAAGACTATGGAAATGTCTCCTTTTAAGTCTTCTTATTGGAATTGTCCGCCTTAAACGTCTGGCAAGTCGGTTACAATGCATGGTCAGTCTGTCGTTGTATCTGCTTGAGTGAAATGAGATCTGCTCCTCCACTGTACGCAGTTTGAGATCTCTGTGAAGTGTACTATTGCTTATGTACCATTCGCAGCCGGTAATGAGTCTTAAGCACTTATTCTGCACTGTCTGGATTCTTTTCCTGTGAGTTGCTGCTGCAATACCCCAGATTTGTATGCCATATCTCCAAGTCGGTACAATGATTTGCTGGTAGATTAGACGTTTGCACCGAAGTCCCAACTTGCTCCTTTTATTGAGCAGCCAGTACAGCTTGCTCCTTTTTGCGTTGCACATTGCGACTTTGTTGGCTATGTGGTCGCGAAAAGTCAGACGAGAGTCTAATGTCAAGCCAAGGTATTTGGCTTTTGTTGACTGCTCGATTGGAGTGTTGTTGATAAATACTGCTGGTGTCGTACCGCGACGTTGGGTGAATCAGACGTTTGCACTTTTTTGGGCGTTGATGCCCATGTTCCATCTTCTGGCCCATTCTTGAAACGAATTGAGGTACTCCTGAATGCCGTCGGAAGCCCCATATTCACTGGTTGCCGAGTAAAGTATGCAGACGTCATCAGCATCTTGTCCCTGTTTATATCCATTTCTGTCGCACTTGGAGTTGGAATGTCTGATGTAAATATGGAGTACAGCAGCGGTCCTAGGACAAGAAGTTATATATTGAAGACATCGTTTTGGTTTGGTTTGTAGCGGGTATATCACAGTGGAGCACACTCGACTGTAGCTTTTGTGTTTGTTGTTATTTGTCAAGATAATGCAACTTAAATACACCTGACTGTTATTTTTATATATGTATAATATACATATAAATTTCATCAAAATCGGACCACTATAACATATACATAGATGCCGTAGGTATGTTACAATCGGACGAAATGCAAGTTTTTGTATGAAGACCAGTTTAAATTTTAGAAATATCGAAACTTATCAGTGCACTTCAAAGGTAGATATAATATTTTACAGCACTCTATATATCACTAGTATATGAACGATTGGAGGATATATAGTAAGAGCCTGCAAAGGTATAGAACCTTCGGTAAGCCGCAGGTAGCCTTGGTTCTTGTTTTGTTCATTTTTTGTCTTTTCCTAATTTGTTACAAAATGTTAGATGTATTTTTATGTATCCCTTAAATCTAGATAATGTAATAAATTAAAATGCTAAAATACAATAACAACTTAAACGTGCACAGTTGGGGTGCGTTTGTATTTCACATACAATCAACCCATAAATTGAAAGTAGACAAATGCTTCCCTGAGGACGCGACAGATTACGTGATTTGAGTCTTTATTTTATATAAAAGATAACATAAAGGTTACCATGTTGAAGGTTTTATACCCTTGCAGCTTTTGCTTTCGATACAAATGTATGTTATATGACTATTATAAATACAAGTATGTATAAACATATATGCACATTTAGATAGAACTTGAAATATTCTATTCACTGTGGTTCTAATGTACATTTCATAATAATGTATCTGACCTAAATTCCTAATACTACAATACAGATAAATAAAAGTCGTAAACTGTTAAAATTGTGATTCTTTAGCTTATATGTATGTTAGTTATCCGTTGATAGTTATTGTGTTTACCAAAGGCTCCAAAAGTATGTAGTTATCATGGGAACAATAGGCGAAGACTCATGCCTAAAGTTCTAAGAGTATAAAAGCCTTTGTTTTTTATACCCTTCGACCATTGAAAATGGTCAAAAAACGGTATACTAACATTGTGCAAATGTATGTAACATGCAGAAGGAGGTATATATATTCTTGCTCAGGATCACAAGCTGAATCGATTGAACCATGTCTGTCTCTCTGTCCGGCTGTCTGTGTGAACGCACAGATCTCAGCTACTATAAAAGCTAGAGTTACCAAATTTGGCAGACTATACTATAAGCTGATCAAGTTTATTTCAAATGTTAGGTGCCACGCCCACCGCCCCCGTAAATCAAAAATTTAATTTTTGAATTTAATTTGTAAGCGCTGTATAAAAGCTACAACTTTCTGACTTTAAGATATACTAAGCTGAATGAATTATCTACGTATTCTCCAAATTGCAATCCGATCGAACAATAATCACAGAAGTTATTTAAGATAATATGAGCATAAAACCAAATGCTTCTGTCAGCTAACTGGGGAGGCGGGCGATCGCGAAGCGCGAGAGCCATCTGTTGGGAATAATTGTAAAGCATGTGCATATGCATATGTGTATGAATTTAACAAATTAAACTACACGAGAAAATAGGTCGAAGGGTATCCCACTGTCGCGTGCTGCGCGACTGTTGCTTTTTTTACTGGGTTTTCTTTATTTTATTTCATTAATTAACTAATGATGGCCTATTTTCAGGTCAGTTCAGTGCTGCTGTATGGCATACCAATCGTGTCTCTGTTCATTGAAGGGCAAGAGAGGCTTTGCCTGGCGCAAATATCAAACACACTTCTCAAACAGTTCAGCTATAATGAAATCCATAATCGACGCGTCGCACTGGGCATAACCTGTGTACAGTGCACACCTGTTCAGTTGGAGATCCTACGACGAGCTGGTGCTATGCCGGTGAGTTCGCGTCGTTGCGGCATGATAACGAGAAGAGAAGCTGAAAGACTCTGCAAGAGTTTTTTGGGGGACAATACTCCTCCCCGCCTCCCGGATGACTTTGCCTTTAATGTACAGCATAAGTGCGCGTGGGGCTGCCGCGGCGCTTTCTTACCTGCAAGGTATAACTCGTCGAGAGCCAAATGCATCAAGTGCACCTTCTGTGGCATGTTCTTCTCCCCAAACAAATTCATCTTTCATTCCCATCGGGTGACGACCAACGATCGTTACATTCAACCCGATGCTGCTAACTTCAACTCGTGGCGCCGTCACATGACACTGTGCGGACACACGCATGAGGAAAAGATCATACATGCATGGGAAGACGTCAAGGCGATGTTTAATGGGGGAACCAGGAAGCGCCTTGTGGGATGTAGCACCAATCGCAATCAAATTTCGCCAGCAACAATTGCTTCTGTGGGCGAGGCAACAACATCAATATCAACATCAGGAGCATCAGCACCAGCACTCTCTCCCCTTGTCAATAAGGAGTCTTCTCTTCTTTCAACCGGTTCAAAATCACGATCTCTGGATCAGCCTGGATATGACTACAATACAGTTGCAGCAGCAACTGCTGCTGCTGTTGTCGGGGTCACCGCCGTGGCAGCAACTGTTGGTGTGCCCTTCAACGTGCATCGTTCGACAGTTGAGAACCTTTCCATAATGCCAATATCGAGCAACTATGTGGTGGATTACACCATGTGGCAGCACCAACATCAGCAGACACAACAGCAACATCAGCAGCACCCTCATCAGCAGCAGCACCCTCAGCAACAGCATTTCAAGAAATGCTTCGCACCTTGCTCCTCCCATACCTGGACTCGCCAAGAGGCAACGCCAACATTCATCAAGAACGAGCCTTACTCGGGCAAGAATCGGAAATTGTCTGATTCGATAACCGACTTCCATATTCCCACCATATTAAATTCGTCGGCATTCAAACCTGTTGTCGCCTCAGCAGCAGCTATTGTTTCCACCTCCCTGTATGCAGCGCGTTCCTCCTCCAACGATTCCAATAGTAATATCTACATAACTCCTGAGACCCGAACAACGACAGTCTTCACGCACAACAGCATGGCAGCGACGCCTCAACAACGCCTACAGTATCCTGATGCAAGTGCAGTATTTTCTACTCCAACTTCCAGTGTCTTTTCACCTACTGTAGATGCTAATACCTCAGCAGATCCAGAGGCAGTATATCGACCAACAAAGGCTGGTGATGAGGATGACGAAGAGGTTGTCGACATCGAAACGACGGAAGACGAAACGCAGATAGTCAAGACAATGAATGATGTTGTCACCTTTAATGTTCTCTGTTCCCGATCGCATTCCAGATCACGTTCCCGTTCTCCCTCCCTGACAAATGATGACTTTTCCTGCCACTCGGGTAGCCCAAATGACGTTGAAGTTGACGTTGACGGTTCCACAACGGATGTGGACGAACAAATCGATCTTAAATCAAATCTTTGCTCAAATTTAAAGATTTATCAAACCGAAGACGAAACAGAATCTACAATTGCGTCAATCAGTAAAGCACAAATCGAAGTCCGGAAGAAGATTGAGGTATGTGAAGCGAAAACTTTTTTCGGCGAACACCTCTTATTCTCTAATAGTGTTCGCCCATTTATTCGAAACAAATATCAATAATACTATTTGACCGCTGAAAGATTCATTCTCCAACAGTTCAATAGTTTCTTTGCTTATTACTATCATTACTATCATATATGTATAAGCAATATTATAAAGCGTCCCAGCAGCTAGTTAGTTAGTTTTGAATACTATTTGGATATCCATAAAAATTGTTTGTAAATCTGAGTCTTCACCCATTTGTTCCGTGGCTCCACTCAAACACAGTTCAAATGAATGGATTCGAATTGGAATTGAATGAGTGTTAAGTACTGTAGCATACAACGAATCGAAATTCCTTGCATTACTGTTGAGCGGATGTAGGGAATTGTTGGGTCGCTAGCACGCGCTGGTATCCGGCTCAGATGTGTCGGCAATGGGGGGTTCAAACGAAAACCGCAACAACGGTGCTCACGACAATATAAATACAAATAAAAAAGAAATTCGCGTGGTATATCGCCAGACTACTAAATAAGATCAGAAGAACAAAAAGGTGCAACCGTATAATCGGCGATCCCTTGTGGCTACCTAACGTTTAATACATTTCATCACTTCCGTCGCCCATGACTGCCGGAAACAATTGATAATTAGTTAGAATTCATTATAAAGTTTATTTCTTAAAACTAAAACTCCTATTTAAGCTAAAATTCACTATTATTTTCTTTTTAATTTAACTATTCTAGTTGTAAAATTTATTATTTATTCTTTAATTAAGAAGTTGAAACTCAATATTTATTATTGGTCTCTGGAATTTTCTATTCAGTAAGATTTCAATTTTAATGAGGAATCAAAAGAAAGTGCTCTATCATTTTATATAGAGAACTTCGATTACTTTACGGGTCCCTATAGGTACATAGGTGTTTGTAAATTGAAATGCAAGTGGCTGTAACAAATAATAATGGGTTAATTCATTTATTTAAATGGTTTCGCATAACAACTTAATTAGCAAACTTTTAATTTAAGTGAAATTAAAAATAAAATAAAAAAAAAGGAAACAACTTCCATAATTACTGTATGTATATGTATATGATTGTCACTTACAATTGTTTTTATCCCAAGACGAAAGATCTTCCGTTTTGTAGATGTGTCAGTTTTATTTGGGGTGTTTATGTGTGTTTTGTGTTTAGTTTTAAATTCACTTATAAAAATTAAAAGTTCTTGAGGGTGCCGTGTTTATACATTGAATTTAATTGCTGTAGCTGTGACAATTAAGTCTTTTAATTTGTATGGTGAGAATTACGACACCTTTTCAACCTAGCTTAAAAGCAAACTTTACAAAATTTTCTTCTAACAACTATTTAAGTGTAGCATCGCGCCACCTTCTGTTTTAATTATTTTTACACAAATTAATCTTTAAGAAGCACTTATGATTACTGTTTTTGTCTTCTTGTTTGATCAAATTATTATTTTTATACCCTTCGATCATTGAAAATGGTCAAAAAAGGGTATACTAACTTTGTGCAAATGTATGTAACAGGCAGAAGGAGGCGTGGGAGACCCCATAAAGTATATATATGTATATTCTTGCTCAGGATCACAAGCCGAGTCGATTGAGCCATTTCTGTCTGTCTGTCCGTCTGTCCGTCTGTCTGTATGAACGCACAGATCTCTATTAAAAAAGCTAGAGTTACCAAATTTGACAGGAAGACTCATATGTACTATAAGCTGATCAAGTTTATTTCAAATGTTAGATGCCACGCCTACCGCCCCCGTAAATCAAAAATTTAATTTTTAAACTCAATTTGTAAGCGCTGTATAAAAGCTACAACATTCCGACTTTAACATATACTAAGCTAAATGAAATACGTAGTCTCCAAAATTCAATCCGATCGAACAATAAACACAGAAGTTATTTAAGAAAGTATGAGCATAAAACAAAGTGCTTCTGTCAGCTAACAAGGGAGGCGGGACGGCGCGAAGCGCGAGCGCCATCTGTCGGGATTCATTTCAAAGCATGTGCATATGCATATGTGTATGAATTTAACAAATTAAACTACACGGGAACATAGGTCGAAGGGTATCCCACTGTCGCGTTTTGCGCGACTGTTGCTCTCGTTTTTTTTCAATTTATTATTATTATAGTCAATAGGAATCGTTCAGTATCTTCTGAACTTAACCTAATGTCTGGCTTAAAAAATAATATGGATAAAGTGCCTTAAATAATATATACAAAGTACAAATGAAGGATTATGCTATCTTACGAGTAAGGAGGTCATGAGAATGTGTTCTCTTCAGTTGTCGGAGGGAAATGGGGTCGACGAGGTTATTTGCCAACGGATTCGGATGGGCGACAAGCCTGTCGGCGTATCGGCTGCTGTGGAAGTTAATTTGGTCTCCCAATGGGACATCTTTTAAGTCCCTTTCAATTATTCGGTTGCTCACATACCAAGGTAGCCCAGATGCATGTCGTGCCGCTCGTGATTGTATTACTCTAAGCCTTTTGAGCTGAGTTTTGGAGGCTGTTCCCCACACTTGAATGGTGTAGGTCAATGTTGGAAGTAAAATGGCTTTTATTAGGAGAGCCTTGGTTGCCATATGCAGTTTGCTGCAGTGAAAGAGCCGTGATATGCCGTGATATGGGCTTTCCAAGTGAGCGTCCGATCAAGGTGAACTCCAAGGTAGCAATAGAATGAGACGCAGCTGATGATATTTCCGTCGAAAAATAACATAGACCTAGGCAAGTTTGGGGTCGCAAGGTAAAAGTGACACAGGCCGATTTCGAGCAGTTAATCGCTATGTTCCATTTGGCTGTCCATCGCTCAAATGCATACAGCCATTCCTGAACTGCATTCGAGGCAATTTGCAGGGATGAGTGGGACGCAAGCATGGCGGTGTCATCTGCGTAAGTGGCCAGGAGCAGCTGAGCAGGGGAGGCTTCATCGGTGTTGTTGATAGGAGTTGGCATGTCTGCAGTGTACAGGGTATACAGGAAGGGTCCAAGCACACTTAATTGTGGAACCCTTGCATAAATACGTTCCAAGCTAGACCGAGAGTCTCGTATTGCAACATCGAAAGTCCGATCAGCAATAAAGGAGTTGAAAATGGCAAAGTGGGGAGGTGATCCTTCATCTTATATAACAGTCCTTCGTGCCACACCCTATCAAATGCTTCTATTACGTCCAAAAATACGCCGACTGTGTTAAGCTTGTGCTCAAAGCCTGCTTTATGAGGCGATGGATTTGTTCGGGACAACCATGGGACTTCTTAAAGCCAAATTGGTGTTGAGGAAGGTGTTCTATTACCTGCGGCAGTTTCATCAACTGGGTTAGCAAAATTCTCTCAAAAACCTTGGAGAAGGTGGGTAGCAGGGTAATCGGGCGGTATGAGTCAATCTGTGTTGGTGACTTTCCAGTTTTGGGGATCATTACAATATGCGCACGCTTCCATTGCCTGGGGAAATGACCTAATCTTAGCATAGCATTAAAAATTTTTACAAGGGCAAGGACTCTTTTGCGTGGTAGAAGTTTCGCAGTACCGTTATCTATGCCATCGTAACCAGGGGTTTTTTGGTTGCAGTGCCTTTAGTTGCATCATCACTTCTTGCGATGAGGTATGTCTTATGGGGCGGGTCGGAGCAGTCGGAGTATCCAAGAAATTTGCGATGGCTTCACGAGTGGAGTCGTCCGTTAAATTAAAGTGCTTGAAGGTGGAAGACAGGTGCGAAGCAAAAGCACTTGCTTTCTGATCATCCGTCTTAAGCCATAGGCCACTTCGATTCTGGACTGGTGATTGAAACAAAGTCTGTCTCTTGATGCCTCTCGCGAGTCTCCATATTGAGAAGCCACTATTATTATCTGGACCAGCACTCTCCAACAAGGTATCTAGATTTGCTCTACGGTTATTGGCTAGCAAACGGCGCAGTCTATTAGTAATACTTGAATATCGCGATGTATTGTCTTCTGAGGCGTCTTTTATGGCTGAGCAGATCCCTAGCCTCCAAACTTAAAATGGGAGACCTTCTTATGGTCGTCAGACCAGCTTGGTGACGGGTTGATGTAGCCTGCCTTGCAGCTTTAATGATAGTAGATGTGAAGTAGTCGAGTAGCAGGGCGTCTTCATCTAGTTGGAAGAGCAAAGGCAGATGGTCAGATGATAGCTCTGTCAGAACTTGCACCTTAATTTGTTGTTGTCTAAAGCCTTTGGAGATCCCAAAATCGATGGCACTTGGAGTGGCAGTTGCACGATAAGGGTAGCATGAGGCTTCTTCAGTTGCAACTATGTCGATTCCTTCTTCTGCCAGTGCAGAATACAGCACCCTACCTCTGGTACACGTCCTGTAGTTTCCCCACCATCTGTGTTTTGCATTCCAATCACCTGCCGCAAGGAACTTTGTGACAAATTGTGTGATGAACTGCCCAACAATAGCATCTGTCCATCTTAAAGTATGAGGGCAGTATACTGAGGCAACATTAAAGTTTCCTCTGCTTGAAGTCAGCTGAATAACTGCTGCCTGAAAATGATTTTGCGACAGAGTGGTGAATGGTTGATGAAAGATAGTTTATCTAACAAGGATCGCCGCACCTCCGTGTTGGGTGTCGTCCGGATGGTTGGCAGTATGTAGGGTAAAGCCAATGACCCTGAAGGAGGAGAAGTGGGTTTCTGACAAAAGGAGTATACTATATCGTAAAGCTCAATAAAAGCGAGAATCTCATTGGTCTTCGAGGAGTCCCCATTGGAATTCCAAGCTTCTATCTTAAGGGGAACAGCAGAAGCAATTGCATTGACGTTTCCACTAACGACATCATTCTGTCAAGCCTGGAAAAAAACGTTCCAGTTTGGAATCCAAGTTGGCGCTTGGATATGAAACAGCAGTGGCAGGCTGCACAATAGGCTGATTGCCTCTGACAATGGACGCAAAACTGACTTTCCAATGCTAAAGGCAGGTGGACTGGATTAATGAGTACTGTTTACGGGACCAACAGTGGTGGGTTCGTTGGTCTTCAAAAGATGCTTACGAGTAGAAGCCTCTTGTAGGTACTTAATGCAACCTTTAAAATTAGCTGCATAGGGCTTGCCACAGTGATAGCAGCGTCTGGCATCATCTTGTTCAAACCTACACTCCAGAGTGGGGTGGTTTTCTCCACATTCTCTGCAAATAAAATGCCGAGAAGAGTAAGCCTTTGTGTGAACGTAGCCTTGACACCTATGACATTGTACAGGCTCAAATTGCCTAAGGGGTTTCTCCCAAGTCACTCTATGTTTGCAGACATCAAGAATGTTCTTAACAAGCTTATTATTTTCCGCTTTTTTGAGATCAATGAATCTCATATTAAGAGGGAGCGAGATCGACTTATTGCGCGGAGTATATATTCGTACAATGCTATGGCCTTCATTTTGTAGACATACGATGATGTCCTCCGATGAAACTCCGTGGTGGATGTTACGTATTACGATTCTGTAAGGCCGATCCTCGGGAAGCTGAAGATGATGGAACAAAGATCCTTTCTCCAGAAAATGCCGGGCCACCTGCCTATGGATATCTGGGGTGTTGCACTGAACAGCGCAATCTCCCGAATTCAGAGCATTGATAGTGTAGGAATCACAAGGGGGTCCAGCTCGGTGCGAAATGCTGTAAAGTTCACCACATTAGGAAACATCATTCTGGGTACCATAGAGTGATGGATTGGTTTCGTGGTGGGGGGGGGGGCAGCTTTGTTAACACCAGCCGGCTGTTGGTTGCGTCTCGGTTTCCTTGCAGCACGAATGAGGGCGGTCCTCGACGAACAAGGCTCATCATCGTCACTCGAAGATACGACGGCTACATCGAAGTCTTCCTCGTTACTTAGGGGTTGGAAACGATTTGTAGAGTTGATCACAGGCTGATCAGCTGTTGCCGTCTTTGCCTTTTTTGGGGAAAGGGCTGTGCCTGCTCTCTTATTGGTTCCCCCTTTACCTGGTGTAAAAGAGACATCTTGCCATTCTGTAGAAGATTGGGGATTCGCTACTGAGCTGACGAGAGCACTGCTGTATGTCGTGCTGGCAGAAGTAGAACATACATTGCCACACAGCGAGAAAGTAGAGATATACGGGGACGAGATGGTTGAACTAGTTGATGTAATTGTGAGGGTTGTACTGCAAATTGTATTTGAAATATTAGATGTAGAAAAGGTTGAGATTTTGTTTTTTTGGGCAGCGGAGCCCCACTTTCGAAAAAACAAACCTTTTTATATTCAATAAATTATGGAAATATTAACATTTGTTTTACACTAAAAGTCACTTTCGGTGTCACTAATTGTAGTTTGTGCCACTACTGTGGGCTTGTCCGTGCACAAAAAGTATATTAACAAAATTTTAATTTTTAAAATTTTCACTGCAAAAATCAGACGCGTGCTACTCGAGTGACAGCTGACACCGATCATTTTGATCAAATTAGAGTTATATTCTCTTCACTTTAAGTATTTTCTTCATTTTTCATTTTCTTCACGGAACACGTGTCTATTTAGTATGTCATTTTTTTTTTTTTTTTTAGTTTGCACTAGATTTTTATAAATGGTGGTTTTTACCCTGGGCTTTAAATTTTGGAAGTAGTTGCACTTTTTATCATTGATTTAATCTTCAGCATGTGTGATCACTCCCATATAGGTTGGAGCACCCTGGGGAATAAGTCGGGCTCCGGTGGGCACCTAAGTGCAGGTGCACCCAAAGGTGAAAATTATGGCATAGTTTAACTATTTATATATAAGCATCATAGTATAACTATGTATATATAAGCATCATCGTATAACTAGGTACATGTGTATATATAAGCATCATAGTATAACTATGTATATATAAGCAGCCAGAATCTGGTCTGGCACCAAAGTTGGGGGTCTAGTCAAGCTTACAATAATTTTTCTTAATCCAGAAAAATATGCGGCATCAATTATTTATTTTTCAACAATAAAAACTTTGAGGCAGCACGTGTCAAAAAATATGATTTTTTTTCCAGGCTTAATAATCTTTTCTTTCAACAAGAGCGCACATCCGACGTCTTGGTCTGATCAAAGAAGAAGGGATCAAAGACAGTCACTGTGATCAGTATGTCGATTGCCCCTGACCTAGTTACCTTGTTACCGATGCAATTCGATTGCAGATAATTGCATTTATTTTTTGGAACTAGTGGCTATATCACCAACAGATGGCGCTTATAGCCGATCGTACCATAGGTCATATGCCCGATCACAGATGGCGCTATGAAACATACAAAAAATTGTATTGCCTACTTCTAGGCCGAACTAGTTCGTTAAGTTATAACAAAGTTTTTAAACTCAAATTCTACCAGTGACAAGCGCCACTTTAGTACGGTATGAACGTAATGTGTACCAAGCTAATTCGCTACCCACCTGTCCAAAACGATTTCTTATATAAATAACTTATATTTTAAACGTATTTTGTCTTGCATACTTTAGGTAACGGTTTGGAAATCAGTAACTCTTAAAATTATTTTGGGGATTATGTTAACAATAAATTACATCAGTTGTTAATCATATGTACACTTAAAGTTGTTAATGTTAATATTTATTTTCTCATTTTTAAGGATCCCAATAGCTTAAATCAGCATTTTAAGAAATTTTCCCGGCGAAAACCCAAAGAGCGTGGACTTACAACTTCAAGACTGGAAACTGAAAAGGGCATATTCTCCAATCAAACTGGATCCCACTTGCACATACAGCAGAGAGTGACTTTTCCTGTTTTTCTCAAATCCCATATAAACTCTTTTCGTCAACATCGCCAACATCGGCAAATGACTCCTGGAACACCATCGCAGATATTTTGCTGTGACGCAGTAGCAAAGGTTAATGATAATGTTGCCGATTAACTACGTTAAGGGTCTCTATACATTTAAATAAATCTTAACAAATATTTAGTTAATTTCACGTGTTTAAATGGGTAATAAGTGGGTACGCCCGACAGCAAGATTCCCTTTGCACAGTTTTGAAAAACTGTTTCGAATACACTAACAATTTTAAATAGTCTTCTGCCACCTTTTACTTTCTCACTGTCACACACAAATGCATGCACGCCCGCAGGAACTAAAGCATACCAGCAGGGGAGGGCAGCGCACTATGGGAAATTTGACCCGAAAATGCGGCCAAAATTAATAACTCAAGAACGGAGTGAGATATTCAACTCCGGTTTTTTGCATTGGGTTAACATAAGTTCTATCAATTTTACAAAAAAAAATGGTGGGCGAGGCACCGCCCATTATGTGGTAAAAGTCAACTCAATGTAAGAATATTTTAAGAGTTCACTTTTAACATCGAATAAAACATTTTATTATAGTATTTTGACATCAGTTTTGACAAAAGTGGGCGTGGCATGCCTCTAACTGAAGGAAAACCAAGAACGAAAGTCATTATTTGGCATATCGAAGGTTTTATACCCTTTCAGGTTTTGGCATTAATCTTTTCTGATTATTCCTATATTAGTCATATAACATGGTACAGAATGGTATTAGATTGTTTATATATTCTCTACCAGCTAAAATAACACAATTTCCTGCACATAAACGACATTTTAATGAACATCGTTAATTTTGATAATGAATGAACTGATTGTTCCTATGAATGCTATGGGATATAGTTATCCGATTTTAATGAAATAAAGAACATATACGAAGGTTATTATATGACTTTAATTGGCATTGAAAAATGTAGCTATTTCAATGAACAATTCAGATTTTCATACAAAAACTCGCATTTCGGACGATAATTCCTATGACAGCTATATGTTATAGTGGTCCAATTTCGATGAAATTTTGTAAGCATATTACATTTATAGAAAAATGCCAATGTTGTAAATTGAGGTTGCACTCTTTAATTTAAAATTTTAAGCAAAGCGGTTAAAAGCGGCATTTTTGGTAATAACCATTTGAACAAGAATTAAATAAGCTACAATTTAAAATACAGTTCATGGATCGACTCGGATCGACTCACTTTAAAACTCTATTTAAAAATGAGACATTGCCAAAACCATGAACTTTTTAGACTACTTACATTTTTACTGTATTTAGGGGACAACACGAATTTTTTGAACATTTGACGATCACAAATACATAATACAAACCCCAATGATTAAAACTCATTTCAAAATTTTTTTTGTAAATTGCTTAATATTGACGATATCGGTTTTTAAAAATTGTTCTGAAACTTCGCAAATAACAAGCACGTGCTTTGTAACTGCAACAGCTGCGTTCATCAGCTGATTTCTTCAAAGTGGCGCCACCTATTGAGATTTCTGGTACGCCACATTGAAGATTGATCAATTGTGAATGCGTTGCACGTTAAATTATTTAAATTCAGCGACTTTCAGAAAATGGGTTTAGGCCGCATTTTCAGGTCAAATTTCCCATAGTGCAGCGCCGTAACGCTAAGGTGACTTGAATATCTTCTGTGTTTATTGTCCGTTCGCATTGAAATTTAAAGGAGATATTATAGTCAGAAAGTTGTATTATAAATATTTTATATATTTATATTTTTCAACATGAAAATTTATATTACATTTTTAAATTTGAATTTGCGGCGGAGTGGGCGTCGCACCCAACATTTGAAATAAACTTGAGCCTCGTTTTTCCTGTTACATACATTTGCCCAAACTTAGTGCACCCTTTTTTTACCATATTTAATGATCGGAGGGTATCAAAACAACATAAATCCGCTGAAGAGTTATGTGGTAGATGTACGACGAAAGGCATCTCCGACGTCTACATACACATATGTACATATACGTGTATGTTATATGTGTGTATATGTGCATTCAATACATCAGTCCGAATTGTTCGAAAAGACTTGTCCTCATCATAACATATATTCATATTCTGACAAACAGCGTTTGAATTAAGAGTGCGATATTCCGAAAATATACAATAAATAAAAAATTAATCATATTATCATTGGTTGAAAAAAACATATTTTCCTATATATATATATATATATATTATATATATATATATATATATATTGGAAAATTGTAATTCGGTATGTTGATATATAAGTATTATATATTTATATATAATATAATACTTATATATCAACATACCGAATTACAATTTTCCAATTTCGACTCAGGAAAATATGTTTTTTTCAACCAATGATAATATGATTAATTTTTTTTTTTATATATGTTTTTTTCAACCAATAACACAACCCCACAAAAAAACAAAAGTGTCATGATCTGGGTATGCGGCATATGCAGTTATATGTGTTTTGGGTCGCTGAATCCGAATCTCCATCACGTCTGGATTTTGACCTAACCTCAAAAAACTGAAAAACCTTTGGATATCCCCCAAAAGATATAGAATCGTGATCTGGGCATGCAATATATGTTTTAACATGTATTTTGTCCTTCTAAGTCCGAATCCGAAGTCAAAATTTACATAGCACGTCTAAGTTTCGACATAACCTCAAAAAACTCGAAAAATTTTTGAAGTCCCAAAAAATAATGGGGGGTCATGATCCGGTCATGCGATATATGTTTCTATATGTTTTTAGACCTTCCGAATCCGAATCCGAAAACAAAACCAGCCTATCACGTCAGAATTTAGACCTAACATAAAAAATTTTTGAAAAACTTCTAAAATTTTGAAGTTTTTTTTAACATTGGATTAGGGTGTATTTAAATTTAATATAAAAAAATTTTTCTGTTGAAATACCCTCTTTTGAGCATTGTTTTATCAGTATTCGCAATAGATTCATATGAGTAATGATTTTTTGCTTCAAAACTGTATTTAAACTAATAAAAAACATAAATCAAATATGTAATTCAACATATTTGCATAAATGCCGTATTAAATTATTAAAAAAATTTCAAATTTTGGAAGTTTTTCAAAATTTTTTTAGGTTAGGTTGAAATTCAGACGTGATTGGGTGGTTTTGACATTGGATTTGGATTCGGAAGGTCTGAAAACATATAGAAACATATATCGCATGTCCGGATCATGACGCCCCATTATTTTTTGGGGCTTCAAAAGTTTTTCGAGTTTTTTGAAGTTAAGTCGAAACTCAGACGTGCTATGTAAATTTTGACTTCGGATTCGGACTTAGAAGGACAAAATACATATTAAAACATATATCGCATGCTCAGATCAGGATTCTATTTCTTTTGGGGGATATTTTAAGGTTTTTCAGTTTTGTGAGGTTATGTCGAATTCCAGACGTGATGGCAAAATTCTGACCTCGGATTCGGATTCAGCGACCCAAAATACATATAACTGCATATGACGCTTACCTAGATCATGAAACTTTTTTTTTTTTGTGGGCCTGTGTAATAATATATATGATTAATTTGCTAGCTAGCGAGTTCCAGCAGGCTTGTGCTCATAAGCTAAAACATATTTTTTCATAGTTGAACCACTAAGCATCGAACATATAGAGTACTCAAACAGCGGAATCTACTCATTTGATGCAATGCAGAGACTGGGACCCCTGAACACGAAGTGTTTCAAGAGTGAGCGATCGGCTTTCTTCGTTAGAAACCGCGAGAAGCGCACATCGGCATCAAGTCAGTCGCACAACGACAGCGGAACGATGAGCACGGGCATAGTTCTTGTAGTATCCCAAGCAGAATGCTTTCGAATATAAATTCGAAATTCGAAATTGCCCCTCTTTTTGCACTGAACTCGGTTAGCACAGCATAAAGCGTATCTCTTATCTCTCTGAACTCGGTTAGCACAGCATAAAGCTTATCTCTTATCTCTCTTAAGTCGCCCACGCGATTTGGTTAATCGTATGATTCAACCGTAACTCCAACTTAAAGCTTTTTTTTCGAAGTTATAAAAAGAGCTTTTACCTCATCTATCACACACTTTCTGACCGGCTCTTTTGTTAAACAGACGCATTGTCTTTGTGATCTGAAAAATTAAAATAAAAAAGTCTTAATATAAAAAAAGCAAGTACAGCTTACGCTGCAATTGGAACCTGGTTATACGAGTATCACCAGCAATTTTCCGGCGCGACCGAAGAAATCGGGTTAATTCCCTTAATTGTGCCAGTAGTGTTTTAGTCTTCAAAAGGTGACATTATTCAAGTGCTATTTTGTGCAACTCGCTAAAGTGAAGATTTTCTTTCAGCCGTGTGGCAGGTGGTATTTCTTTTGAAGTCTAGAAGGCCTGGCCACGCTTTCTTCAACTGATCTAGAGCCCACTGGCTGTCGAACGACCTCGGCCGACCTTGGTTAAATCCAGACAAGGTCATAGGTCGGACCTGATCTTAGATAATATCTGATCAGTGTATAAGATAAGTCATGACATTTCTGTGTACGATGCTGGTGCAACATTCTTCATAATTACCCAGTTTTCGGCTTCAAACCCAATTTCATCTTTGGTTACAAGAGAACGCGCGAAGTGCAACTGTTTTCCCAGGCACAGTTTGAAAGTCACCAATGTTTCTCAAACTGCCCAAGCCACACGCACACGCACAACCAGAAAATTAATTAAAATTAGCACAGCTGATGAGTTCTATAACTCGAGAGCAGCATTAGAATTTAAATTAAAATTGTTTCAATTAACTTCAATGAATTAAAGTTATTCAAACCGTTCTTATACGAAAATTTGAGTCTTTGAAAGCCTAAATGGATTCAAAGAAATGAAATCTTTATAAATCTAAATTAAATTTAAATTACAACCTAGCTTAAGTAACGTAATTTCCTAATATATAAATCTCTGCTTTATGGCCGATTAATTTGAATTTGTTTGGACGAGCATGTACACATGGTAGGCATATATATCTAATTTCTTCTGAGTATCTTTAACACAGCTTCCAACTTTACCCAACAACCGTACAATGGGCCCATCGTTCGAGAGAGTTTAAAAAAAGTCACGGATTAAAAAAGTATATAAAAGAAAATTTAAAAATGAGTGAGTCTACACAGTAGTTTGAACATAAATTAGTATATAAATGCCACGTGTTTTTTCTCTGTCTAAGGCCTACTTTCTTTAAGCAGTAATTGTATGTTAACTGCATTTATTTTGATTTACTTCCTCTCACAAAAAGAATGATGTATTTAAAAATTGTAAATGAATTTATATGAAAGAAATAGAATTGAATATGGATAACTAAATATTGTTATGGGTCTATCTGGATCTTCGCTGAGACAACATGAAATAATTTAATAATAGTATTCTTTGAATATTAGGGGCAATGCCTACATATCACCAGATATATTGCCATGGTAGGGTGGGTAGAGACGAGGGACAATAACATCTAGTTCCCTCTGATAAATAATTCCAGTATTCGTTTGAAAAGGTGTGTCGGCACCGATTTTGTCATTCTCGTAGATATAATCACTATGCTAGTTAAACCGTGCACTAATATTTTATGACGTAGTTAGTACTAGGGAGTTCGGCCTGGAAAACCCCGACCAATCCGGCGAGCTTGGACCGAGCAAAGCAAGAGTGCACATCCTCCGGACCCAAAACTCCATGGGCTCAGGCTTCTATCAGTCACCTTAGCCTGAGCTTGAAAGCCATCAAAATATACTAGGCTGTACACTACATTCTTTGCGCTCTGCGATCGTTTCAATGTGTGCGTGTATGCATGCACAAGCTCGCATATTAATGTATGCGTTGCTTGTGAAGTTTGACAACAGGCAAATGCTTTGGCCAGCGCGCTGGCAGCCTGAAGTCAATTTTCTGTTTCGGCGTCGAGAGCCAAGAGACAGAGACACAGTGGGCAAAAATGGTTATCTTGCGGCGAAACTTTTATAGCTTCGAAAATATGTGGCTTGATTTATGGAATAATTTTATTAAGTAAAAAGATATTGATGCATTCCGAATTTTTTAGTTTTGGCTGATAAATTTTGTCAAATTTAGTACAAACATAACCAAAAAAAAATTGCACAACTTTTTTGAATATTATAAATTTGATATAAAAACCAGTCGAACGCTACAGTCAGGTGCTGACTGTACAAGGCCATGGATTATCATATTATACCGTAATAAAAATTTTAACGATATGGAATCGCCGCTCGAATTTGCTACCGATTATCAAATATAATCAGAACCCAGGGAACACCACGGGGAGGCCATTACAAATGAAATTTAATTAAATAATTAAATAATTTAATTTGTTTGACAGTAACTTTTCTTTTAGTTTATTAGAATAAAATAAAAAAAAAACAAATTAAAATAAAATAAACAAAACAATTAATAATAAAAAAAAATTCCCACCCGCCTCAACCGGGAGTTGAACTCACGCACTCTCTCGCAGCCGTCCGCCACTCTAACCACTCGGCCCATCGGCAAAGTTGCATTGTGAACCAATTCTGTTACCATACAATGCAAACAAAAAGTTTAATAAAATGCTGTGTGTCTGACGCTAGATTTGTAAGTGAGTTTAATTCGTATCATATCTCACTTATTTATAGTCCGATTTAAATGAAATTTTCACATAACGTCCGTGGCAGGGTATTTGTCATGTAAGATATACAACTTTGGTTGTTGAGCTAATATTGTAGTTTTTAAATAGTTATTACTGATTTTCTAAGGCGGGAAGGGGCGTGTCCAAATTTCAAAAAAACTTTGAGACACTGCAATATATACGTATGTCGTCACAAAATTTCATGACTCTAGCTCTTATAGTTTCCGAGATCCAGGTGTTCATTCGGACGGACAGACGGACAGACAGACATGGCTCAATCGACTCGGCTACTGATACTGATTCATAATATATATAGTTTATGGGGTCGGAGATGCCTCCTTCTGCCTGTTACGCACATTTTCGTTTCGACAAACACAATAGTCCATGAATTTTTTTAAAATCCATGGCCTAATTAGAATAGAAATATGAATATTTAATCTATCTACTCAATAAATTATAAATGCACATGTTTTCAGATGTTAAAAGTTTATGCCGCCAAATAACTATTTTTGCCCACTGTGTCTCAGTCTCTTGACTCTCAACGCCGAAACAGAAAATTGACTTCAGGCTGCCAGCGCGCTGGCCGAAGCAATTGCCTATTGCCAAACTTCACATGCAACGCATACATTTACTTGCGTGCATGTGCATACATAGCACACATACATTGAAACGATGGCTGACTTGATGCCGATGTGCGCTTCTCCGATCGCTCACTCTTGAAACACTTCGTGTTCAGGGGTCCCAGTCTCTGCATTGCATCAAATGAGTAGATTCCGTTGTTTGAGTACTCTATATGTTCGATGCTTAGTGGTTGAACTTAACTATAATTCAAACATTTTTATTTAACTCTGCTGCAACAATTCCGGGTTTCAGAACAGCTGATTTATTGTCCACATAGTCTCAGTCTCTTGACTCTCAACGCCGAAACAGAAAATTGACTTCAGGCTGCCAGCGCGCTGGCCGAAGCAATTGCCTATTGCCAAACTTCACATGCAACGCATACATTTACTTGCGTGCATGTGCATACATAGCACACATACATTGAAACGATGGCTAGAGCAAAGAAATATACCCATGCTCATCGTTCTGCTGTCGTTGAGCGACTGACTTGATGCCGATGTGCGCTTCTCCGATCGCTCACTCTTGAAACACTTCGTGTTCAGGGGTCCCAGTCTCTGCATTGCATCAAATGAGTAGATTCCGTTGTTTGAGTACTCTATATGTTCGATGCTTAGTGGTTGAACTTAACTATAATCACTAAGCATCGAACATATAGAGTACTCAAACAGCGGAATTTACTCATATGGATGAGGTGCGGAGATCAGGACCCCTGAACACGAAGTGTTTCATGAGTGAGCGGTCGGCTTTCTTCGTTAGAAACCGCGAGAAGCGCACATCGGCATCAAGTCAGTCGCACAACGACAGCGGAACGATGAGCACGGGTATATTTCTTTGCTCTAGCCATCGTTTCAATGTATGTGTGCTATGTATGCACATGCACGCAAGTAAATGTATGCGTTGCATGTGAAGTTTGGCAATAGGCAAGCTTCGGCCAGCGCGCTGGCAGCCTGAAGTCAATTTTCTGTTTCGGCGTCGAGAGCCAAGAGACAGAGACACAGTGGGCAAAAATGGTTATCTTGCGGCGAATCTTTTATAACTTCGAAAATATGTGGCTTGATTTATGGCATAATATTATTAAGTAAATAGATATTGATGTATTCCGAATTTTTTAGTTTTGGCTGATAAATTTTGTAAAGTTTAGTACAAACATAACCAAAAAAAAAATTAGTTGTTGCACAACTTTTTTTCAATATTATAAATTTGATATAAAAATTAGAATAGAAATATGAATATTTAATCTATCTACTCAATAAATTATAAATGCACATGTTTTCAGATGTTAAAAGTTATTGCCGCCAAATAACTATTTTTGCCCACTGTGTCTCAGTCTCTTGGCTCTCGACGCCGAAACAGAAAATTGACTTAAGGCTGCCAGCGCGCTGGCCGAAGCAATTGCCTATTGCCAAACTTCACATGCAACGCATACATTTACTTGCGTGCATGTGCATACATAGCACACATACATTGAAACGATGGCTAGAGCAAAGAAATATACCCGTGCTCATCGTTCCGCTGTCGTTGTGCGACTGACTTGATGCCGATGTGCGCTTCTCGCGGTTTCTAACGAAGAAAGCCGACCGCTCACTCATGAAACACTTCGTGTTCAGGGGTCCTGATCTCCGCACCTCATCCATATGAGTAAATTCCGCTGTTTGAGTACTCTATATGTTCGATGCTTAGTGCTATAATTCAAACATTTTTATTTAACTCTGCTGCAACAATTCCGGGTTTCAGAACAGCTGATTTATTGTCCACATAGCAACCACTATCGATATAATCTACTGTATTTCTTAAGGGATTGTTGCATTCTGCGAATCGGCTGTGTTCATTTCGAGTGTCGATAGACATATATCGATGAACACAGCTACCCTGGTATGAACGACATCTGCTAACGGAGCAAGCAGTGCGAGCCTGAGCGGGACCTTGAGTCTGTTAACAGCCAGATCGGTCGCTGACCCAAGGTTCCCGTTTTGTCAAGCGCCGTTTGAACCGTCGGCAGATGCCCGAAGGCCCAGGCATATGACCGCCATCATCTCTTTCAAGGGCGGCCGACTCCGCAGTAGAAATCGAGCGAGCGGTCGTCGCAGTCAAAATCTGCAGAACAATTAAGTGCGTGTTAGATTCTTTTTTGTATAATTATAAATTTGATAAAACGATATTTTTGTGTGTGTACAGAAGCAGCAATTCCTGGACCACTCTCTCTCGGCTCAACACCTACCTGTCCTGGTGAGTCTGTTCCTTGCGGGGATCCGCCAGGGCCCTTTTAAGATAATTGTCCCGCCAATCCGGCTCCTGTGCGCAACCAGTGCAGTACGAGCGTCCGCCACAGACCACATCTGCAGTTCGAGCAGCTGCAGCAGTCCGGCATTTTGGCCGTTAAGGCCAGATCTACTGTAGCAGCACACCATCTCAGCTGCCGCAGGCCCATCTTTTGCCAGCAGGCCACATATATTCTCCTGCTTGGTGGCTGCATCGTCCACGCCAATGCCCTAAAACACGAACACAATAATGTCCCATTAGTTATAATTCTATAAATTGTTATTAGTTTTAAGATTTGCCGACCCCTGTAGTCGAGTCGTCTAAAGCGTATGCCTATTATACAGGGGTTCCGGGTTCGAATCCCGGGGGAGGGCATGGTACAATACAGATTTAACATAAATCATAAAATAGATAACGCTAAACTATAGTTAGTTAGCCGGCGCGCCTAAAATGGGCAGAATTAATAGATAAAAAGGACACAAAGGGGATATTGGATTTTTCCCCGTATGACTTAATAAAAATAGAGATAAAACAAAATATATTTTAAAAAGTTTTAAGATTTTGCGTTAGGTAGTTGTTTTTGCATGTTAGGTCCACGTGGGTAGGAAGATGATAGGATTAGGATATTATAAATAAATGTAAAAGAATATAGAAAAGAAATGAGTTGCTAGTTACCTTTTCCAGGGGAGATGGGGCGGCCTTAGTTGGCCAGGAACGGCTCGCCGACTTGGGTGATGCTCCGAAACTCCTGGGCAGGAGCATCACATGGTTGGGTGGGTGCGCGGTGACTTGGCTGTCACCAATGGCTGTTGTTGTTGTTTGATTGTCCCTCGTAGAGTAGTTTGTGCCTGTAAATAAATTGAAATGTCTTAAAATATGTATTTTATGTGCATTTTGGTTTGTTTACCTTTTGTCAGTGATGCGTCTTTTGTGTAAATACCGATGATTATCGATATTTTGGTGCGGACTGCAGGGCTGGAGGAAAAACCCCTCCCCAAGTGCTGCTGAGCTAGCTGGCGCGGCCCTACCGACAAAAAGCAGTCCGTAACAGGATGAACTATTTTCGGCTGCCGTTTTTTTTCTGCTTGAATAGCTTCGAAAATATGTGGCTTGATTTATGGAATAATTTTATTAAGTAAAAAGATATTGATGCATTCCGAATTTTTTAGTTTTGGCTGATAAATTTTGTCAAATTTAGTACAAACATAACCAAAAAAAAAATTGCACAACTTTTTTTGAATATTATAAATTTGATATAAAAACCAGTCGAACGCTACAGTCAGGTGCTGACTGTACAAGGCCATGGATTATCATATTATACCGTAATAAAAATTTTAACGATATGGAATCGCCGCTCGAATTTGCTACCGATTATCAAATATAATCAGAACCCAGGGAACACCACGGGGAGGCCATTACAAATGAAATTTAATTAAATAATTAAATAATTTAATTTGTTTGACAGTAACTTTTCTTTTAGTTTATTAGAATAAAATAAAAAAAAAAAAAATTAAAATAAAATAAACAAAACAATTAATAATAAAAAAAAATTCCCACCCGCCTCAACCGGGAGTTGAACTCACGCACACTCTCGCAGCCGTCCGCCACTCTAACCACTCGGCTATTGCCTCACTCCTTGGCCCATCGGCAAAGTTGCATTGTGAACCAATTCTGTTACCATACAATGCAAACAAAAAGTTTAATAAAATGCTGTGTGTCTGACGCTAGATTTGTAAGTGAGTTTAATTCGTATCATATCTCACTTATTTATAGTCCGATTTAAATGAAATTTTCACATAACGTCCGTGGCAGGGTATTTGTCATGTAAGATATACAACTTTGGTTGTTGAGCTAATATTGTAGTTTTTAAATAGTTATTACTGATTTTCTAAGGCGGGAAGGGGCGTGTCCAAATTTCAAAAAAACTTTGAGACACTGCAATATATACGTATGTTGTCACAAAATTTCATGACTCTAGCTCTTATAGTTTCCGAGATCCAGGTGTTCATTCGGACGGACAGACGGACAGACAGACATGGCTCAATCGACTCGGCTACTGATACTGATTCATAATATATATAGTTTATGGGGTCGGAGATGCCTCCTTCTGCCTGTTACGCACATTTCCGTTCCGACAAACACAATAGTCCATGAATTTTTTTAAAATCCATGGCCTAATTAGAATAGAAATATGAATATTTAATCTATCTACTCAATAAATTATAAATGCACATGTTTTCAGATGTTAAAAGTTTATGCCGCCAAATAACTATTTTTGCCCACTGTGTCTCAGTCTCTTGACTCTCAACGCCGAAACAGAAAATTGACTTCAGGCTGCCAGCGCGCTGGCCGAAGCAATTGCCTATTGCCAAACTTCACATGCAACGCATACATTTACTTGCGTGCATGTGCATACATAGCACACATACATTGAAACGATGGCTGACTTGATGCCGATGTGCGCTTCTCCGATCGCTCACTCTTGAAACACTTCGTGTTCAGGGGTCCCAGTCTCTGCATTGCATCAAATGAGTAGATTCCGTTGTTTGAGTACTCTATATGTTCGATGCTTAGTGGTTGAACTTAACTATAATTCAAACATTTTTATTTAACTCTGCTGCAACAATTCCGGGTTTCAGAACAGCTGATTTATTGTCCACATAGTCTCAGTCTCTTGACTCTCAACGCCGAAACAGAAAATTGACTTCAGGCTGCCAGCGCGCTGGCCGAAGCAATTGCCTATTGCCAAACTTCACATGCAACGCATACATTTACTTGCGTGCATGTGCATACATAGCACACATACATTGAAACGATGGCTAGAGCAAAGAAATATACCCATGCTCATCGTTCTGCTGTCGTTGAGCGACTGACTTGATGCCGATGTGCGCTTCTCCGATCGCTCACTCTTGAAACACTTCGTGTTCAGGGGTCCCAGTCTCTGCATTGCATCAAATGAGTAGATTCCGTTGTTTGAGTACTCTATATGTTCGATGCTTAGTGGTTGAACTTAACTATAATCACTAAGCATCGAACATATAGAGTACTCAAACAGCGGAATTTACTCATATGGATGAGGTGCGGAGATCAGGACCCTGAACACGAAGTGTTTCATGAGTGAGCGGTCGGCTTTCTTCGTTAGAAACCGCGAGAAGCGCACATCGGCATCAAGTCAGTCGCACAACGACAGCGGAACGATGAGCACGGGTATATTTCTTTGCTCTAGCCATCGTTTCAATGTATGTGTGCTATGTATGCACATGCACGCAAGTAAATGTATGCGTTGCATGTGAAGTTTGGCAATAGGCACGCTCGCCAGCGCGCTGGCAGCCTGAAGTCAATTTTCTGTTTCGGCGTCGAGAGCCAAGAGACAGAGACACAGTGGGCAAAAATGGTTATCTTGCGGCGAATCTTTTATAACTTCGAAAATATGTGGCTTGATTTATGGCATAATATTATTAAGTAAATAGATATTGATGTATTCCGAATTTTTTAGTTTTGGCTGATAAATTTTGTAAAGTTTAGTACAAACATAACCAAAAAAAAATTATAGTTGTTGCACAACTTTTTTTTCAATATTATAAATTTGATATAAAAATTAGAATAGAAATATGAATATTTAATCTATCTACTCAATAAATTATAAATGCACATGTTTTCAGATGTTAAAAGTTATTGCCGCCAAATAACTATTTTTGCCCACTGTGTCTCAGTCTCTTGGCTCTCGACGCCGAAACAGAAAATTGACTTAAGGCTGCCAGCGCGCTGGCCGAAGCAATTGCCTATTGCCAAACTTCACATGCAACGCATACATTTACTTGCGTGCATGTGCATACATAGCACACATACATTGAAACGATGGCTAGAGCAAAGAAATATACCCGTGCTCATCGTTCCGCTGTCGTTGTGCGACTGACTTGATGCCGATGTGCGCTTCTCGCGGTTTCTAACGAAGAAAGCCGACCGCTCACTCATGAAACACTTCGTGTTCAGGGGTCCTGATCTCCGCACCTCATCCATATGAGTAAATTCCGCTGTTTGAGTACTCTATATGTTCGATGCTTAGTGCTATAATTCAAACATTTTTATTTAACTCTGCTGCAACAATTCCGGGTTTCAGAACAGCTGATTTATTGTCCACATAGCAACCACTATCGATATAATCTACTGTATTTCTTAAGGGATTGTTGCATTCTGCGAATCGGCTGTGTTCATTTCGAGTGTCGATAGACATATATCGATGAACACAGCTACCCTGGTATGAACGACATCTGCTAACGGAGCAAGCAGTGCGAGCCTGAGCGGGACCTTGAGTCTGTTAACAGCCAGATCGGTCGCTGACCCAAGGTTCCCGTTTTGTCAAGCGCCGTTTGAACCGTCGGCAGATGCCCGAAGGCCCAGGCATATGACCGCCATCATCTCTTTCAAGGGCGGCCGACTCCGCAGTAGAAATCGAGCGAGCGGTCGTCGCAGTCAAAATCTGCAGAACAATTAAGTGCGTGTTAGATTCTTTTTTGTATAATTATAAATTTGATAAAACGATATTTTTGTGTGTGTACAGAAGCAGCAATTCCTGGACCACTCTCTCTCGGCTCAACACCTACCTGTCCTGGTGAGTCTGTTCCTTGCGGGGATCCGCCAGGGCCCTTTTAAGATAATTGTCCCGCCAATCCGGCTCCTGTGCGCAACCAGTGCAGTACGAGCGTCCGCCACAGACCACATCTGCAGTTCGAGCAGCTGCAGCAGTCCGGCATTTTGGCCGTTAAGGCCAGATCTACTGTAGCAGCACACCATCTCAGCTGCCGCAGGCCCATCTTTGCCAGCAGGCCACATATATTCTCCTGCTTGGTGGCTGCATCGTCCACGCCAATGCCCTAAAACACGAACACAATAATGTCCCATTAGTTATAATTCTATAAATTGTTATTAGTTTTAAGATTTGCCGACCCCTGTAGTCGAGTCGTCTAAAGCGTATGCCTATTATACAGGGGTTCCGGGTTCGAATCCCGGGGGAGGGCATGGTACAATACAGATTTAACATAAATCATAAAATAGATAACGCTAAACTATAGTTAGTTAGCCGGCGCGCCTAAAATGGGCAGAATTAATAGATAAAAAGGACACAAAGGGGATATTGGATTTTTCCCCGTATGACTTAATAAAAATAGAGATAAAACAAAATATATTTTAAAAAGTTTTAAGATTTTGCGTTAGGTAGTTGTTTTTGCATGTTAGGTCCACGTGGGTAGGAAGATGATAGGATTAGGATATTATAAATAAATGTAAAAGAATATAGAAAAGAAATGAGATGCTAGTTACCTTTTCCAGGGGAGATGGGGCGGCCTTAGTTGGCCAGGAACGGCTCGCCGACTTGGGTGATGCTCCGAAACTCCTGGGCAGGAGCATCACATGGTTGGGTGGGTGCGCGGTGACTTGGCTGTCACCAATGGCTGTTGTTGTTGTTTGATTGTCCCTCGTAGAGTAGTTTGTGCCTGTAAATAAATTGAAATGTCTTAAAATATGTATTTTATGTGCATTTTGGTTTGTTTACCTTTTGTCAGTGATGCGTCTTTTGTGTAAATACCGATGATTATCGATATTTTGGTGCGGACTGCAGGGCTGGAGGAAAAACCCCTCCCCAAGTGCTGCTGAGCTAGCTGGCGCGGCCCTACCGACAAAAAGCAGTCCGTAACAGGATGAACTATTTTCGGCTGCCGTTTTTTTTTCTGCTTGAACACAGAGTGACTCTCAGCTAAATTGGCCAGTGTGGCCAGATTTTGAAAAGAAAAATCGCCCGTATATTAATACTTAAAACTAGAGCCGTAAAACCATCGTCGATAGTATCTAGTATTATCGATGGGAGGCGTCCATCGGGAACTCTCAATGGTGTATTTTTGACCCAATGGTGTATTTTTTATACACTATTACAATTTTAATAGAAATTTAAAAATCCAGGAAAGTGAAACGACGCGAGTATAAAAAAAAAAAAAAAACCCAATGAACAAATTTGTTAAGGGTAAATTAGAAATAAATAATTTGCATAAATATTACTTAACAGTTATCAAGTTTGTTACGGACTGCTTGTTCTCCGATAGGGCTGTGCCGGCTAGCTCAGCTGCACTTGGGAAGGAGTTTTTCCCTCTGCCCTGCAATCCGCACAATAATCGATGAGTTTCGATTTTATACAAAGACGTCTCGCAACACAAACAAGTAAGTAAAACTTAACAAACATTAAATACATGAACACATATTTAACGATGTCAAATCTTATTTACAGATACTGCAAAAGGGACGAAATTTGAAAACAACAACAACTTTAGGTGGCCAACGGCCACTGCGCACCCACCCAACCATGTGGTACTCCTGTTCAGGATTTCAGAGTATCACCCATGTCGTGGAGCCCCTCCTGGCCAGCTAAGAACGAATCCCCCCCAATAATAAACGCTTTGCAAACGTTCATTTTTATGCGTGTCTTACAAATTTATTAGGTAATTTTATAATCTAACATTTTTTTGTTTTGGACTATATCATACTATATTCATACCCTCCCTTTCTTCTTCTCTAGCCCTACCTGCCTACAGAGCTCTATGGACTGATGGGGCACTCACTCTCTAAGGAGCGGATAAAATAAAAGGGGACAGAAGAAAGCAAGGGCTTTCACGGACACTAACTTTTAAGACAGAATATTATACGAATTTTATACTAAGTTTAAGAATAAATATTTTAAGACAATGGTGATCTAATTCTAATTAATATACATGTTGTCCATGGCAGCCGGATTTTATATGGTGGCGGGAATGGACGGAATGTTATGTCGGACGGCGAATAACCCCCTGGCGGCTCTCCGCATGGAATGGACTCACCAGGGCGACGATGTGTAATTGGTGTTGTTCCGTTTAATTCAATTGGGTTAAATTTTTTGCTGCACACAGTCTCGTTCCGTTTCCAGGTTCGGGTTTTGTTTGTTTTTTTATAAACCATTCGCGGGAAGGTAAGTCTGACCGCCTCGACTCTCGATTTTGAATCAGAAGAACTGCCCTTGAAAATCTGCTTGGCGGTCGCTGAGCCTGTGATTTCGGGTATCTAACCGACAATTTAAACTGTGCATCAGCCCAAACGGTAAACGGGGTTCGCTGACCGATCTGGCTTTTAAGAGAGAGCTCAAACTGCACTGCTTGCTTTGGCGGTAGATGTGTGGTACCAGGGCAGCTGTATTCATCGATAACTGGTTATCGACCCAAAAACAGCTGTTTTCCGCAAAATGCAACAAGTTAAACGAAATAAGACAAATCTTACTTAACGTGAGTAATCATTTAATAAAAAAGGCAGCCCAACGGCGCAAACTGTGGAAGAGTAAAAAAGAGGAGGAAACGGAAACAGCCCAAAAATAGGTTTTTATTTTGATTGTTCTCAACTTTGTATAAAAAAATATTGGGTTTATTTTAATTATTGCTATTTATTTTTAAGTATGTAACATGTCAACGCATTTGATACATGCATTTCAAATTATCAAAAAAAACTTTTTGAATAATGAATTTTTCCGCCGATAGTATCGATGGACTAAGCTACAGCTCTAGCTCTAGTATTTGAAGTGTTGCCAGTTAAGCATATTTTAGGCTATATCTACCATATTTCAATATGAAAATACTTATAAATTTGCAAATTGCTTATAGCCTGAAATCTAATTTATACATACAGTTATATTTATCAACATTTTAGGTAAAAGAATTATTTAGCAGTCGCTTCTTGTTTTTTTAATTGAATTTTGAAAATAATAAAATTTACAAATATGAATTACAAAAATATTGATAGTCGTATAATAGTCGCCTTTTGAGAAATATACATCTTAAGAAGACTAAACCGAAGTTGATGACATAGTCCCGTACCTTAATTGAAATAAAGTACTTAAAAGCAAATTACTTTCTGTATTTTTTCGGATTTAAAGCAAGCTTATTTTGTTAATATCTATTTTTTCAACATATTATTTCTATATTTACAGCAGATTTAGCAAATTTACGTAATTGGTACTTCGATAGGTATATCGATAATTGTGATATTGCACCGAATGATTGTACTCGATATTTAATTTTTTGTAAACCATCCCTAGTGTCGATGACAAACATTTTTATGAGAAAAACGAGAGCATTAAGAGAATTGAAAGGATTTAAAATACATACAGAATGATTATCACAGTAAAAAATTTACAACAACAAACATTCACAATTGAGTTTGACCCCGAAAAAACGGTAAATTCGAATTAAATTTATATATTTTGCAGCAATGTAAAAACGTACAGTTCGAGCAGCTGCAGCAGTCCGGCATTTTGGCCGTTAAGGCCAGATCTACTGTAGCAGCACACCATCTCAGCTGCCGCAGGCCCATCTTTGCCAGCAGGCCACATATATTCTCCTGCTTGGTGGCTGCATCGTCCACGCCAATGCCCTAAAACACGAACACAATAATGTCCCATTAGTTATAATTCTATAAATTGTTATTAGTTTTAAGATTTGCCGACCCCTGTAGTCGAGTCGTCTAAAGCGTATGCCTATTATACAGGGGTTCCGGGTTCGAATCCCGGGGGAGGGCATGGTACAATACAGATTTAACATAAATCATAAAATAGATAACGCTAAACTATAGTTAGTTAGCCGGCGCGCCTAAAATGGGCAGAATTAATAGATAAAAAGGACACAAAGGGGATATTGGATTTTTCCCCGTATGACTTAATAAAAATAGAGATAAAACAAAATATATTTTAAAAAGTTTTAAGATTTTGCGTTAGGTAGTTGTTTTTGCATGTTAGGTCCACGTGGGTAGGAAGATGATAGGATTAGGATATTATAAATAAATGTAAAAGAATATAGAAAAGAAATGAGTTGCTAGTTACCTTTTCCAGGGGAGATGGGGCGGCCTTAGTTGGCCAGGAACGGCTCGCCGACTTGGGTGATGCTCCGAAACTCCTGGGCAGGAGCATCACATGGTTGGGTGGGTGCGCGGTGACTTGGCTGTCACCAATGGCTGTTGTTGTTGTTTGATTGTCCCTCGTAGAGTAGTTTGTGCCTGTAAATAAATTGAAATGTCTTAAAATATGTATTTTATGTGCATTTTGGTTTGTTTACCTTTTGTCAGTGATGCGTCTTTTGTGTAAATACCGATGATTATCGATATTTTGGTGCGGACTGCAGGGCTGGAGGAAAAACCCCTCCCCAAGTGCTGCTGAGCTAGCTGGCGCGGCCCTACCGACAAAAAGCAGTCCGTAACAGGATGAACTATTTTCGGCTGCCGTTTTTTTTCTGCTTGAACACAGAGTGACTCTCAGCTAAATTGGCCAGTGTGGCCAGATTTTGAAAAGAAAAATCGCCCGTATATTAATACTTAAAACTAGAGCCGTAAAACCATCGTCGATAGTATCTAGTATTATCGATGGGAGGCGTCCATCGGGAACTCTCAATGGTGTATTTTTGACCCAATGGTGTATTTTTTATACACTATTACAATTTTAATAGAAATTTAAAAATCCAGGAAAGTGAAACGACGCGAGTATAAAAAAAAAAAAAAACCCAATGAACAAATTTGTTAAGGGTAAATTAGAAATAAATAATTTGCATAAATATTACTTAACAGTTATCAAGTTTGTTACGGACTGCTTGTTCTCCGATAGGGCTGTGCCGGCTAGCTCAGCTGCACTTGGGAAGGAGTTTTTCCCTCTGCCCTGCAATCCGCACAATAATCGATGAGTTTCGATTTTATACAAAGACGTCTCGCAACACAAACAAGTAAGTAAAACTTAACAAACATTAAATACATGAACACATATTTAACGATGTCAAATCTTATTTACAGATACTGCAAAAGGGACGAAATTTGAAAACAACAACAACTTTAGGTGGCCAACGGCCACTGCGCACCCACCCAACCATGTGGTACTCCTGTTCAGGATTTCAGAGTATCACCCATGTCGTGGAGCCCCTCCTGGCCAGCTAAGAACGAATCCCCCCAATAATAAACGCTTTGCAAACGTTCATTTTTATGCGTGTCTTACAAATTTATTAGGTAATTTTATAATCTAACATTTTTTTGTTTTGGACTATATATTCATACCCTCCCTTTCTTCTTCTCTAGCCCTACCTGCCTACAGAGCTCTATGGACTGATGGGGCACTCACTCTCTAAGGAGCGGATAAAATAAAAGGGGACAGAAGAAAGCAAGGGCTTTCACGGACACTAACTTTTAAGACAGAATATTATACGAATTTTATACTAAGTTTAAGAATAAATATTTTAAGACAATGGTGATCTAATTCTAATTAATATACATGTTGTCCATGGCAGCCGGATTTTATATGGTGGCGGGAATGGACGGAATGTTATGTCGGACGGCGAATAACCCCCCTGGCGGCTCTCCGCATGGAATGGACTCACCAGGGCGACGATGTGTAATTGGTGTTGTTCCGTTTAATTCAATTGGGTTAAATTTTTTGCTGCACACAGTCTCGTTCCGTTTCCAGGTTCGGGTTTTGTTTGTTTTTTTATAAACCATTCGCGGGAAGGTAAGTCTGACCGCCTCGACTCTCGATTTTGAATCAGAAGAACTGCCCTTGAAAATCTGCTTGGCGGTCGCTGAGCCTGTGATTTCGGGTATCTAACCGACAATTTAAACTGTGCATCAGCCCAAACGGTAAACGGGGTTCGCTGACCGATCTGGCTTTTAAGAGAGAGCTCAAACTGCACTGCTTGCTTTGGCGGTAGATGTGTGGTACCAGGGCAGCTGTATTCATCGATAACTGGTTATCGACCCAAAAACAGCTGTTTTCCGCAAAATGCAACAAGTTAAACGAAATAAGACAAATCTTACTTAACGTGAGTAATCATTTAATAAAAAAGGCAGCCCAACGGCGCAAACTGTGGAAGAGTAAAAAAGAGGAGGAAACGGAAACAGCCCAAAAATAGGTTTTTATTTTGATTGTTCTCAACTTTGTATAAAAAAATATTGGGTTTATTTTAATTATTGCTATTTATTTTTAAGTATGTAACATGTCAACGCATTTGATACATGCATTTCAAATTATCAAAAAAAACTTTTTGAATAATGAATTTTTCCGCCGATAGTATCGATGGACTAAGCTACAGCTCTAGCTCTAGTATTTGAAGTGTTGCCAGTTAAGCATATTTTAGGCTATATCTACCATATTTCAATATGAAAATACTTATAAATTTGCAAATTGCTTATAGCCTGAAATCTAATTTATACATACAGTTATATTTATCAACATTTTAGGTAAAAGAATTATTTAGCAGTCGCTTCTTGTTTTTTTAATTGAATTTTGAAAATAATAAAATTTACAAATATGAATTACAAAAATATTGATAGTCGTATAATAGTCGCCTTTTGAGAAATATACATCTTAAGAAGACTAAACCGAAGTTGATGACATAGTCCCGTACCTTAATTGAAATAAAGTACTTAAAAGCAAATTACTTTCTGTATTTTTTCGGATTTAAAGCAAGCTTATTTTGTTAATATCTATTTTTTCAACATATTATTTCTATATTTACAGCAGATTTAGCAAATTTACGTAATTGGTACTTCGATAGGTATATCGATAATTGTGATATTGCACCGAATGATTGTACTCGATATTTAATTTTTTGTAAACCATCCCTAGTGTCGATGACAAACATTTTTATGAGAAAAACGAGAGCATTAAGAGAATTGAAAGGATTTAAAATACATACAGAATGATTATCACAGTAAAAAATTTACAACAACAAACATTCACAATTGAGTTTGACCCCGAAAAAACGGTAAATTCGAATTAAATTTATATATTTTGCAGCAATGTAAAAACGTACAATATAACTAACTTGTGTTAATATCCATTATAGGTTTTAGAACTGAAAAAATTAATTTTTACTGAACGTGGTGCAGAATATATTGTTGAAAAACAAAAACTTATTTATGCAGGTAAGTACATATTATAATTTTAATTTACATTTCTGTGTATATAAACCTTTTTACATAAACAACTTATTTCTTGTTATTCTTTAAGGCATCATACTAGCGGATAACCGAACAGTCAGCTCATACAAAGTCGATGAAAAGAAGTTCATCGTTGTAATGCTAACTCGAGATATCGCAGCAAGTGGCCATAACACTAGCCACACCACAACACCACAGTTGACACCGGCAGCGGTTGCATCATCTTCACTTTCAAAGGAAACCAATGACAATTCAAAACTGACTGCAGAGAAGTCGGTGGAGGAGAAGAAACCACCCGTTAAAGTAGTTGATTCTGCAACAAAGCCGGACGTGAATACTAGCAAACAAACCCCTGCGGCGGGGGGTGATATTAGTGGTGGTGGTAGTGTAGTTAATTCCGAAGCCACAACCTTTACTCCAGTTGAATCTGAAAGACCAGCAACTGACTTGTCAAGTGTTGATTTGGTTGGTGAGTTGGCAAATGCCACATTGCAAACGCGTGCAGAATCCAATTTACTGATGGGCGAGGAATACAATCGCACAGTTGCTTCAATGGTTGAAATGGGTTACGCCCGTGAGGAGGTAGAGCGCGCAATGGCAGCTAGTTTTAATAACCCAGAACGTGCTGTGGAGTACTTAATAACAGGGATTCCTCAAGAAGAGAATCTCTTGAATGAAAGAGAGCCCTCTCTAAGGGGTTTGAATTTGCATCAAGCAAGTGTGAGCGATGTTGAAGCTGAATCAGCAACTGGTAATTATTCAACTTTTTTATTTTCAAGATAGTTTATGCTTGTTTTACAAATTATATGTCCGAAATATGTTATATTTGTACTTAAGATTATATATAGAAGTTATAAATTATTCTATATGAATGTGTATAACTTCGTTATACAGGGTGCGGCAGCATAATTTCATTTTTTCAGAACCCAATGAAAACTATTGTAGGCATCGGAAAATATTTATTTATTTTTATAATGTAGGTACATGTCTAAAGTTTTTATTTACATTGTTTTGAAGATGAAATCTGATAGGTGACGTCCCCCATTCTTCATACATTGCGTAAGCCAATTTCTGGCGTTTGTCGTGACTCTTGTTAGCATAGCAGGTGTTATGTTGGCAATTTCTTCTTGGATGTTGGTTTTCAAATCTTGTAGGGTTCTTGGACGGTTCACATAAACACGGGATTTCAAAAAACCCCATAGAAAAGAATCACAAGGGGTCAGATAGGGAGAGAGTGCCGGCCATTCCAAATGGCCTCTAATTGAGATAAGGCGGTCTGGAAAGTGTTCCCTCAAAACAGCCATCGATGCTCTTGAAGTGTGTGCTGTTGCACCGTCTTGTTGGAAACAAGTGTCCCCCAAATCGGATAGTCCAAGGGCAGATGCGTGTTTGCACGCAGAACGCCGTGAAGATCGCAATATTGACGCTCTCACTGCTTCAATGTTCTCAGGTGATCTAACGGGTCGAGGGACTCCAGTTCTTCGTTTTGTCGCACTTGCAGTTTGCCTGAATGTAGTGACCCATGTAACACTTGATTTGCGGTCTGGGACGGGAGCCAACGGGGCTAAATTAAAGCGATTCCGAAATGCACGCTGTGTTGTAATAACCGAACATCCGCTTGAAAAGTAGGCCTCAACGGCAAAGGCACACTCCTCACTATTCCAATGCATGATGGCGACTGAACCGTGTCGGGACAAAACTTTACAGTAGCGCCTCTTGAACGGGACCACTAGCGCTCCGCTATGACAGCAACTAACTGAATGGCGCGCATTTTAAAAAAGGAAGTAATGCTGCCGCACCCTGTACAAGTCTAAATCTATTTAATCACTTTATTATTTAATGAATTTTTTGCAAATAACTTACAAAATACTTAACATTTCCACCAGTCGCCAGGAGATTAGTAAATTTTAAAATGTAACCGAAATCAAACAAATATAACATAATGTCATGGCTTATATATTATAATTATATACATACTAACATCTTCATTTCAACCTAGACCCTTTCGAGTTTTTGCGCAGTCAACCACAATTTTTACAAATGCGCTCCCTGATATATCAAAATCCGCATCTGCTACACGCTGTTCTACAACAGGTAAATACTATAATTAAAAAGACGAAACAGGAAAACAGTTATCCAAATTTATACATGTACTTGCATTTCTAGATTGGACAAACTAATCCAGCACTTCTGCAACTTATTTCGGAAAACCAGGATGCTTTTCTCAATATGTTAAATCAACCCCTTGATGGGGAAGTGGGTGACAATGATCAACGAATTGGTCGATCAACGTCAAACATAAGGTCAAACGAAAATCAACCGACATCGGTTGTTCATGAGGATTCGACGGAGGGAGTTCAACGTGCTACTGCAGGTGACGAAACACCTCATGTTACATTTGCAGCTGGGGAAGAGAGTGTTAGTACAATTTCCACTGAGAGAAGTGCACAGCAGCCAGAGAGCTTGGGTTCTATTCGTCTCACAGCTCATGATCAAGAGGCCATCAATCGTGTATGTAGATAATTAAAACTGTTAAACGAACTATCAACTATTCTCACATCCTAATTATTCTAGCTTAAAGCGCTGGGATTTCCGGAAGCTCTTGCTCTACAAGCCTATTTTGCATGTGAAAAGAACGAAGAACTAGCTGCAAATTTCTTAATTTCATCGAATTTTGATGATTAATGGATTAAATCAGCCTACAGCTGACCAAATGTTGCACATTTATATACCATATGCAGAAATCGTTACAAATAAAATAATATATGATCGACAGGAACATTGAAATTTCATTTCCATGTAGTACGTATTTCTACATTTATACATTTCAACATGCATTTTCAACGTATAGAATATCGTGAAGGAACATTCACTGACTCGAATGGTGATCCTGATCACAAAGTTAATATGTTATTTTTTTCATGTACCATTATACCATTTTTAAAGGTCGAATGATATGAAAAACTGCAGTCTGCTTTTCTTGTTGCAATCATGTCTGCCTGCATGTCTGGCTCTTTGCCTGCCTGTCTGTTTGCACTTGTTTCTCTATTAGCATGTCTACTTGTCAATAAATGACATGGAAAAATAATTTCCCATGCATATAAATGCATTAATCATTTCGATTCCATTCTTAGATGCTTTTGAAAACAACTAAAATAAAAGCAGCGTCAAATAATTCATTTGGATAGACAAGACGAAAACAAGACAAAATATGTTTTCGATTAAAAATAAGGCTAAAATTATCTTTATCGATAATGTTGTAATGGTTTTTTATTTGTCGATAATGTTACGGACTGCTTTTTTGGCCGCGCCGGCTAACAGGCTACGAAAAGAATTGAAATGGATACTTTTCTTTGCTCAAAATAAATAATGATTATTTTTGAGCAAACAAATAAAAGTCATGATATTTGGGATTACCTCAGATTTGCCAACAGTAGGCCGGTAGAAACCTTCTGGTGCAACTTTTTTTCTTACGTGACTTTTCTAAATGGATGATTTTTTTATAAAACAAAAACAATCATTATTTTCGGTCCCTGAAAAAAAGGTCTGATCTGTCGGGAAAAGGCTGCTCTGGCAGCTTTGGCAATCAGTTATCATGTTTATGAATAAATATCGCGTAATCAAAAGCAATGAACTTGTGAAATATCAAAATATCGAAATAACTTTTTTCCAAAATGTACAATATCGATAGATTCATTGCTAGGTTGAACCACTAAGCATCGAACATGTTTGAACAAATTACGGGAAATATCGATAGCAGCGACAAAATGCTTTGTATGACCCTTTATACATAATGGAATATTTTGAAATTAATTTATTTTAATTATTATTATTTATTTTAATTATTTAATTTTTTATTTCAATAAACCTACCCAAAATTATATGTTTAAGTTTAAGTGTTTATTTAGTTTTTTTTAGTATATTTTAAAACACTAATAGTATTTTTTAGTATATGTTTTTTGTCGGCTTGAATATTTTATCGTTATCGACGTGTTCACCCTGATAGTTTGCTTGCTCTAACGCGAATGTATACACTTTTTTCACTAATGTATGTGTGAGTTATATGTGTTACAAATTATTGTATTCAGAAATTGAGAAACATTCTTTGATAATTTATTATTATGTGAATAAAAACGGTACGATTTTCAATGCAAAAATGTAACTGCAGGATATGGTATAGTTGGCTATATCACTGTTAAGACTGAAAGTTTGCACTGCCAACGCATTCTCTGGAGAATCACCATTTTGAATTTCCGATTTTCCTTATCAATAAAAAATAGGCAGTGCCTTGTTACAATGCTGCTGCAATTCCGAAATTATTCCTGTAAGGATATCGGACTCGTACTTATGTTTGTTTTATATGCTGTGCATGGTGTTAAGGTGGAGCATGATCGATCCTACATAGAATCGAATGCCAGTGATATAGTGGCTCAGTTTGTCCTACCGTATGTACCAAGCGACGGTACTGCCGGTGCCCCAACTACTTCAACGGAATCAAATTTCGCTAATCAGACAGGTGTACCACCATCGGCTGGGAGTGCCGGGTCCTCAGGCGTACAATCCAAAAACTATTTAACACACCTCACTTTTGATGCCAATCATAATGTTTTTTATGCGGGCGCAACAAATAAGATACTTAAACTAAACGAGAACTTGCGTGTCCTGGCGGAGGCGGTTACAGGACCCAAACACGATGCCCCTCAGTGTCATGCGGGTGGTTGTCCAGAAGATGTGGAGACAACTTTGGTGAACAACTTCAATAAGATTCTAGTTGTCAGCTATACCCATAACGACGGTAGCCTCATATCATGTGGCAGCATTAGACAGGGTATGTTTTACTTTGATATATATTTAATATTTTTTTGGTTTTGGAGGTTTTTCTCTGAGTTCATTTGATATTCTATTTTATTAATGTATTTGTAAATCGCTTGAAAGTATTACTCTTCAGCTACTGTTTACAGATTTTTTTAAAAGGAGACCGATACTAAGTTTATATATGTAAGCCTTTAATTTTTCCAAAGAGGCACTTGCAGGTGGTATACAGTTGTTACCAAAAAATAGGAGCGTTGTTGCATATCTTCTGCCCTTTGTTGTTATTATTTGAATTTGAAATTCAAAATTAAAACCATTATGACGATTATTTGATTTGAATTGAAGGAAATAGAGTGTGGGATGCATTGTACACCTGAGCACCTTAACAGTAAAGATTGTAGTGTAAATATTTTAAGGAAGTGAAAAATATGATTACAATCGGATATTAAATTATATAAAATACAGCTAAATATTAATTACAACCAAAAACATGTTGATAACCATTTGTAACACTACATTACTACTACAGCTACTAATGTAGCCAGATGTTCGGGATAGCATTCTTTCCTAAGTTAAACTGAGAGCAACAGTCGAGCGGCATGCGACAGTGGGATACTTACGTTGTGGAGCAGTTTATCTTTTTAAGTTTACACACATACATATGTACATATGTATATGTGCATGCTACCAAATTATTCTCCACGGATGGCAGTCGGGCTTTGCGATCGCCTGCCTCACAAGCATGTGGTGTTTTGCTCATACTTTCTTGAAAAACTTCTGTGTTTATTGTCCGATCAAATTGAAACTTGGAGGCTAGGTAGATATTTTAATAAGCTTAGTCAGTCGATGTTAAAGGAAAGTTGTATATTTTATACGTCGCTCACGAATCGACTTTAAAAAAATTAAATTAACATTTGAAATAAACTTGATCGGCGTATAATACACGGCGTATAATACACTCTTCCTGCCAAATTGAGTATCTCTAGCTTTTATTATAGCGAAGATCAATATTTATTTATGATATTTAAAAATTGGTTGAAGATTATCTCAGTTCGATTTTGTTAGTTTGGCGACCTTGGTTGGGTGAAATACAATAGTATTTTAGTGTTTTTGGTTTTTACTTAACAGTTTCTATGTCTCCTTTTGTAGGTGCCTGTGAGATTTACAATATGTTAAGATTTCCATCTGCTCCACAATTCGTCGCCGTTCCGTTGGCAGCTAACGATGAATATGCGTCCACATACGCTTTCATTGGTCCGGCAAGGTATTCGTGGAAGGAGGAGGATATTCTTTACGTGGGTACAACGTTCACAAATGTGGGAGACTATCGGCACGACGTGCCGGCAATATCATCGCGACGCTTGGACGATCTTAACTATGCGGAATTTTCAATCCAACAGTCAATCATTAATATCGATGTGAAGTATCGTGATCATTTTCTAGTGGATTACGTGTATGGATTCAATTCATCGGAGTATGCATATTTCATGTTGGTACAAAAGCGTTCGCACCTCGCTGAGGAGGCCGGTTATGTAACACGTTTGGCGAGGATTTGCATAACAGACCCTAATTACGATAGTTATACAGAAATAACGATACAGTGCACGGCCGGCGAAGAGCATACAGACTATAATATATTGCGGGATGCTAAGATCACGCTGGCCAGCCAAAAGCTGGCCCACCAAATGGGCATCAAGCGAGACGATCACGTGTTAATTACGGTGTTTTCCCCGTCGAAAGAGATAAGTGATCAGCCGGAAAACAAATCGGCTATGTGTATTTACAGTCTTAAGGATATCGAAGACATGTTTATCGAGAATATACACTTGTGTTTTAATGGAACAATTAAGGATCGCAACCTAGGCTACATTTCAGGGACAATTAATGATGGACGTTGCCCTATAGTGGGCTCACTGGGAAATATTTATAATTTTTGTAATGTCGGATTGAAAATTAGTGGTGTATCGCCTATCTCAGCTCATGCGCTTTTCCATTTTGACAATGTATCTGTTACCTCTGTGACAGCAACAACAACGACCGATCAGCAGCATTCGTTGGCATTCTTGGGTACCTCAGAGGGTAAAATTAAGAAGGTTTTACTTTCTGGGCAACAGCCAGGAGAGTACGAAGAAATCGTCGTGGATGCAGGAAACCGCATTTTGCCTAACACAATGATGTCTACCCGCAAGGATTATCTCTATATCCTGTCGACGCGCAAGATAATAAAGCTGCGGATTGAACACTGTTCGGTGTACACAAACTGTTCAGCGTGTTTGGAGTCTCGGGATCCATATTGTGGCTGGTGCTCTTTAGAAAAGCGATGCACCGTGCGCTCCACCTGTCAAAGAGATACGTCTGCCTCACGCTGGCTTTCCTTAGGAAGCGGACAGCAATGCATCGATTTTGAATCTATTGTGCCGGATAGGATCCCCATATCAGAATTAATTGAGGTACAACTGATTATTCGGACTTTACCTGAACCTTTTAATGCAAAATACCGCTGTGTTTTTGGCAACTCGACACCAATCGATGCTGAAATAGTGGAGAATGGTTTGGCGTGCACAACCCCTCCACTGGAACAACGTCCAGCTATAGCCAGCAATATGGACCATGTTCTAGTCCCACTGTCCGTGCGCAGCTCAGAGACAAATAAGGACTTTGTGTCGCGATCCTTTGCATTCTTTGACTGCTCCCACCATGGCAACTGTCAGTCTTGTGTAAGTAGTCTGTGGGGATGCAACTGGTGCATCTATGATAATAGGTGTGTTCATAAGTCGGAACAATGCCGCAATCAGGAAACACCAATCTTGACGGACGCGCAGTGTCCTCATTTGAAACATCAAAGGAGGCCTATTCTTTTACCAGTGCGTGTACCCAAGGAGATACGTCTTGAGATTGAAAATTTACCTAAGCCGAAAAGTGCCCATGCTGGTTATCTCTGCACTGTCCAGATCGAAGCAGCACAAATGCTTTTGCCAGCACACATCGAAAACAATCGAATAGTTGTGTGCGAAAAAACACCTTATTTCTATGAGACAAACACACATGAGTACGAGGTGAAGGTGGATATAACCTGGAACCGACAGCATTATGTAGATACGGCCACAGTAATACTCTACAAATGCGACGTTTTGGGTTCTCATCGAGAGCATGCCGATTGTAGCCTCTGTGTCACGAGAGATGTCAAATATCAGTGCGCTTGGTGTGGAAACTCCTGTGTTTATAATGAGACCTGTGGACACTCCCCTTCAAACTCGATAAATCTTGCACAAGTGCAGCAGGAGTGTCCACGACCACGTATTGACATTATCAAACCCCTCTCGGGACCAGTTGAGGGCGGAACTTTGATTACAATTGAAGGTAGCAATCTCGGCATTCGCGAAGAAGATGTAAAAGGCAGGATCACTATAGGTAATGTGCCCTGCGAACTGGTCAACTATCAAATATCGGTAAAGATAGAATGCCGAACGGGAGCAGCTCCTTATGAGATGGCGGCAGCCATTAAAGTGGCTAACGATGCCGGGTATACCGAATCGAGTGTTCAGTTTCATTTCAAGGATGTGCAACTGACGGGACTTTATCCTACAGTGGGTCCCAAGTCGGGTGGAACGCAATTGTCTTTGTTGGGCAAGTACCTAAATATTGGATCGAGTATACGGGCATTTTTGGATGAATATGAATGTACTATTAACGTGACGCAGGCGTCATCTTCGCGCCTTTTGTGCACTACTTCGGCAGCCACGCAACCGGAACCGATACGTACTTTGCGGTTATTTGTCGATGGTGCTAATCGCACCTATAGCTGTTCGGATCCATTTCTCAAGCCAGAATTGGGCTATGGCTCGTATTACTACAATCCGCCCGTTCCACTTCCATGCTCAATTTTCAACTATACTCAAGATCCGCGGATTATGCAAATCAAACCGTTGCGCAGTTTTGTAAGTGGTGGCCGCATACTTACAGTGCACGGAATGTATCTCGATTCAATACAAAATCCTGAACTGGAAGTGTTTTTTGAAAGCAATCGAGTTAACAAGACGGCTTGCACGGTGATCAACGCAAACCAAATGGAATGCCCTTCGCCGCCAGTGAATCTGCAGTTTCAGATACTGAGGAGTCGTGGGATACCAAAGGGTGCAGGACTTACAGCTGAATCGGCTCACAATGATATATTTCCCATGTATGCTACGGGTTCAAGTTTAGATGTGGCAGCCTATGTTAAAGTACACGAAAAGCAATTGAATCTACAGCTAAGCTTCGTCATGGACAACGTACAGTTAGTGAGGGATCTGAACAAATATTTTCACGATATAAGAAGCACTATTGTCTACATGGCCGACCCCAAGTACCTACCCTTTTCAAATGATGGCATCAAGCTGTATAAGGGTGACACTCTTGTCATCGAGGGCGAACTGCTTAATTTGGCTGCGGATGAATATGATGTGAATGTTACGATTGGCACTGCCCAGTGCAATATTACCAGCTTAACGTTGAACCAACTGCTATGCATTCCACCAGAACACCAACCGCTGCCGACAGATGAGAACGGTGTGGATCAGTTGATTGATTTGCCATTGGTTATCGTGAAAGTAGGCCGCAATCTGCGCTTTGTGATTGGCTACCTTAAATACGATTTGAACAAAGCCTACGCCATGTCGCAAGCAATGCTAGCTATCATTCTTACCGTTATTACATTGATCATAATCCTGATAATTGTCCTCGTGATCTTTAGGCGAAAATCAACGCAGGCAGAACGGGAGTACAAACGCATTCAGATACAAATGATTACGTTAGAAAGCAATGTCCGCTCTGAATGTAAGCAGGCATTTGCTGAACTGCAAACGGATATGACGGATCTCACGGCGGACCTAGAGAGTAGCGGAATTCCAACCTTGGATCATGTTAACTATATTATGAAAGTTTTTTTTCCCGGCGTTTCTGATCATCCCATACTTAATTCAACCAAAATGCGCGATCAGCATTCCAAAAGCAATTACGACACAGCAATGATGCAGTTTGACCAACTGCTTAGCAACAAATACTTTTTATTGACATTCATCGAGACATTAGAGGCACAGCGGTCATCGTTTTCCATTCGGGATCGCGTAAATGTTGCCTCTCTATTAATGGTTGTACTCATGAATAAAATGGAATACGCGACGGAAATATTAAAATCACTCCTGCTGCGCCTTATGGAGAAATCCTTAGCAAGTAAGCATCCGCAACTAATGCTAAGGCGTACTGAGAGTGTTGTGGAAAAGATGCTAACAAATTACTTAGCCGTCTGCATGTATGACTACCTGAAGGAATACGCTGGCTCCAGCCTTTTTTTGCTCTTTAAAGCCATCAAACACCAGGTAGAAAAGGGTTTGGTGGATGCGATTACTCATGATGCCCGCTATTCCCTATCAGAGGAGCGTCTGCTTCACGAACAAGTAAGCCATGAAATGGTTATGCTGCATATTCTGCAGGATGATCTGGACGAGAAGGTTCAGTGCCGTGTGAACGATTGGGACACCATATCTCAAGTTAAGCTGAAGATACTTGATGCAATTTTTAAGAATACACCATTCTCTATGCGTCCTTCTGTCAACGAAGTAGACTTGGAATGGCGGCACGGTCGCGGCGGACATTTAACACTGCAGGACGAGGATCTAACTACGAAAACAATTAACGGATGGAAACGTCTGAATACTCTGTCCCATTATGGGGTCAAGGAATCGGCAGTTATGTCTCTCATTGCTAGACAAAATGATGGTTTTAACCTGCCTTATGCCAAGCAGCAGCAGGGTGCACCTTTTCATAACTGTAAGTATTTTATTTATAATCAGATGAACAGTTTAACCGGTTAATCATATTTGTATATTTTATCATTTCAGTTTATTATATCAACAACTCACAGAGTCACATTATAATAAGTAACGACATTGAGTCGGGACTACACCAGCCTCGCCTCTACCACCTAGTTAAACCCATGTTACCAGATCATTATATGAACATTAAGAACTCAGCCCTATCCGGTCATGTGTTATCGTCAACTCAAGGACCTGTTATTGGCTCAGGAGGCGAACGCGTGAATAAAACCATTCCCGAAGTGTATTTGACCCGCTTGCTGGCTACCAAAGGCACAATTCAGAAATTTGTTGATGATTTCTTTTCTATCATTCTTACTGTCAATGAAGAACTGCCGCCTGCTGTCAAATGGCTGTTTGATTTATTTGATGAGGCGGCCCGGCGACATGATCTCGCTGATTCTGATATTTTGCATGCCTGGAAATCGAACAGTTTACCACTCCGTTTTTGGGTAAACTTTATAAAAAATCCTGATTTTATATTTGACGTGAACAAGACATACTCAGTTGACTCATGTCTAAGTGTTATTGCGCAGACTTTTATGGATGCCTGCTCCACCACCGAGCATCGCTTGGGAAAGGATTCACCTTCGAACAAACTTCTCTTTGCAAAGGTAATAAACATTTAATTGTTTCGTAACAAACATAAAATGTAAATGTTGTGGTTGCAACAGAATTAGATTACGAGTTAGAACTATAACTTCTTTATTCATGTCGATATTCTGTCATACAGTCTATAGTATATAGTCAGTTTTTCCGGATTCTTACCGAAATCGAAAATAGCTTAATATTTTATCAGATAATTTGATATGTCCGGGTAGCTCTAAACTAACTTATTAATTAGTTGAAACTAAACTAATCTGATCTTTTATATAAAAAGCATGACACTATTGACGTGATTTGAACGGTTAAATATGTAGTTAAGACGAAGTATTTTACTGTCTTACAAAATGCCTTATTGATTTTACAGGATATTCCCAATTATCGAATAATGGTAAAGGAGTTCTACCGGGACGTGGGCAGATTGCCACTTATTAGTGACCAGGAAATGAGTACAGCTATGCAGCACTTGTCGGTGCAACAGAATGATGAGTTCGATACGATTTCGGCCCTAAAGGAGCTCTACATCTACATAACCAAATATAGAGAACAGGTCTGTATTGAATATTTTGTATATTTTGTAACGTTGGCATAAATATATTCTATACGCTTATGATTACTATGAATATATACTAATATTAATAGGTACACACGACTTCAAAAATTTCTTCGATCTGGTAAACAGTCTTATTTAGTATACCAACCTGCAATTTTTTTGATTCTGAAACATCATGGGTACTTATGTATGTCGAATTTCTAGTTAAAGGAAATGAATTTCAACTTAAAGGAAAAATCATGGATAACCTATTGTTTTTTTTTATTTTTTTGTACAAAAATGGTGTTTCGCGTACCATTGAGGGTCGGGTTAAGTCGACAGAAACAAGATTATTATTATTATAAGATTATTATAATTGCGCCAATTTGTTTTCAATTGTGTACATTTAATATATATGTATAAATGTATATATAATTTTAATTTATATAATTAATATTGTATTTTCATGATATTTTAGATCATGGTTGCTCTGGAAACGGATCCCAATTGTAAGAAAATGCATTTAGCGCAAAAGCTTGATAATGTTGCATATACCCTCGACGGCTCGGACAATTCACACTGCTGACAAGAATGGGAATGTGTAAAAATTGCTGTACTGATAATTAAGACTTATGTTTATAGTTTTTACAATGAATATACCTATTCGATTCTCGGTTTATTCAACTTTGTGTAATTTGTATCAGGTATTCTCGTTATTCATTTCATAATTATTAACTCCTTAATAGCTGAGTAGGAGCAATACTCAAAATTCAAATTTTTAATGTGAATAATAAAAATTTTTAGTTTAAGAAAACAGAACATTTTTTAAAATTTCTTTAAAGAAAATTAACTGAATACATTTTTCATAAAAAAAAAAAACTGTGTTAAATGTAATATTTTCTTATTTGTTGATATACATTTAAAATAGTTCAAATGTGAATTAGACAAAAGATAACAAATTATAAGATAAAAATTCAACGTATCTAGTTGTATACATAATTTGGAAGATATGTGTATTTAACCAAGTAGTTGCACTTCATTGAAAACAATAGAAATATTGTATATATATTATAACGACTGACTTGTACAGAAAAATGAACAATCTATAGAGTCTGCTAGGTTGCAATTGGCCCATGGAAAACTAAATGCGTTCAAAGTGGCTTGCACTTAAATTAAATATTGTATGTATATGTAATGATAGTTTTAAAAAACAATGATTTATTTAAGTACATACAAATTAAGTACATACAATAGTATATGTATATTTACACAATTCGAATGAAGCACAACTATAGTGCGTGGCGATTTTTTTCTCACCAGTTTATCACCTTGGATACTACCTGATAAACTTTCGAAATATTCTTTCAAAGATCTTGTAGAGCACAAATGTTTTGCATCATAGATCCCTCGTTTTAATAAAACTATAACATTTAGTACTTTAGAACATGTGATATATATTGTATTAAGTATTCACATAATTCTATGTTTTTACGAAATTAAATATTATAAAATAGCGATAACTTCTCGTAATATAATTTGTACGATTCCACAAATTGTTCAATTTGTAAACCTCATTAGTTATTCATTTTATTAACCTTAAATTCATTTCAGAAATTAAATATACAGAATCGTACGTCTTCGATCATTTTAAGTGTATATATTCTCTAATTATTTTTCCTGTGTCTGCCTGTTGGCCGATTATCCTTTGATCCACACAACATATGAATGGATTTTTAGGGTCTGCGGCTCGTTCGTAGCAATATTATACACTGGATGAATGGATTTTTCGGGTCTGGCTCGTTCGTAGCAATATTATTACTGGTCGAATGGTAATTTGAGGTACTATAGTGACTGAAACATATGATCAGTAAAATTTATTACTGAATGAAAAAAATAGCAATTTAAATTTATTGTAATTTATTGAGAACGTAATTTAATAATTTCAATAAACTTCAATAGTCTCTAACACAGACATCCAATAGGTTATCCAAAATATCCTCACTACGATTTATTTCCGTACTTTGCAAATAATTAAATGGATCATCGGCCATATCCATGTAGGGGCGATAATTGGAATAGTTGCAATTTATGGTTACGCTGCGTGGGATCTCAGGGTTGGAAGTGACAGGAGCCAGGGGACTTATTGCCTCACTACTCGTATCCACTGAGCCAAACGTTGACATATGCGACGATATGATTACATTTTCGCTAGACACCGGTATCTCATCATCACTATAGATCTGAAAGAAATATAATGAAAACTTTTAGATTTTACGATATTGACAAGATGAGATTGGAGATCTGACCATATTGGTACAGCTGAATTTGTTAGTAATGATACTGTTTAAGCAGGTGGACTCATCGATGATTCCTGTTGTGCTAATGATAATGGTGCCCAGCTCAAACTGTTGCTGTAGGGGATGCAATAATTCCATGTTTCTCTGCGCTTGTTCGTCGGTTGGATGACAAAAATTGATGTCCGTTGGCGCGCTTACTACATTTGGAAACGTCACACCCGGATCCGTTTCTATATCCAGCATAGTTGAGGCGTGGTTTTCATTTGCTTTAAAGAACACTTTATCGTCAGCCTGGATCAGATCTGAGTGCCTTCGATAAAGAATTTTTAGGGTATTTTTCTCAGAGCTAACATTTGCCAGTTTTTTTGTTGAATCCAACTTGCGTTGGCTCGTTTTACGGTTGCGTATGCGCTTTCTTTCACATTTTTTTGGGTCCATTCCCAATTCCCAGTAGCCTCCCTTTCCTTTCTCTTCACGTTTCCGATTTCGGAAACAATGATGCAATGAAAGATTGTGTCTGATGGAATTCTGAAATTGAGAGACTGATAAATTACAAGTTTCAGGGAAAAATGCGGTTCTTAGTTATTTATATAGACCTGTCACTAGATATGGGGATATTTAGCTTTAAAACTTTAACTTTAAACTTAACCTATTGTCATATTCATGTTGTTCCTATAGGTGCACGCTGTCAATAAATCGGAAGCGGACTGGATTGGAATGCGATAAGGTGTAGCTGTCTGTTAACCAATATACACAGCTCGTATTTTGATTATTTCAGGATATATTTGGCATGACGAAGGTGTAAACAGTATTTGTAACCTATAGGTATAATATGTTGACGAAACTTGGCACACATGCTTCTTATTGCTGCACGCAGTAAATAAATCAGAACGAATCGGATGAATATGTGTGAATCTAAAAAATGAAACTACACCGGAACATTGGTCGAAGGGTATCCCACTGTCGCGTGCCGCTCGACTGTTGCTTTCATTCTATATATACATATATGGATATACAAATCGGATCTTACCATAATAACCACTAAGCAATGAACACATAGAGACCTCAAACAGCGACTGAAGCAGTTTTGATGCTATGCGCTGTTTGTAGTGAGAGCCGAACAGCGAGCTGCCCCAGCCGAACAGCGAGCTGCCCCGGTCGAGCGTTCAGCCGAAGTCTTTATTCTCAATGCCTCTGTTCTGCTTCTTCTCTGGGTCAGCAGGTCCGAAAAATCAGCCTTAAACAGCGTCAGAGCTGTTTGTTCAAAAAGTATCGCGAATTTTGAATTTTCGCGGGTTACGTGTAATCGAATTTCTTTGTTTTTAATTTTTTTTGTTTTGTTATGTTGGTACACTCTTCCCGAACATCTGTACCCAGTTTTAAGTGTATAACATTTTTTGTTTGGTTGTGAGAGGCGTAAAGGTTATAAGTGTTTTGCATGCTCGCCGATTTTTGCTTTTTTCGGTGTTGGCTCACATGGTCTGTTCCAATGGGACAATTGGGCTTTGGTTTCGATATCATAACCATATACCCATGATTCGTCACCAGTTATGACCCTTTTGAGTAAATGTGGGTCATTCAACAGCTCTTGAGCGATGCTCATGCGACGGTTCTTTTGGTCAAAATTTAGCAATTTTGGAACAAACTTCGCTGACACACGTCTTATGCCAAAACCGACATCCTCAGCAACTTTTTAGATAGTGATTCGACGATTTTCCAAAACAATTTTCTTCACTGCTTGAACGTTTTCATCAGTTGTTGACGTGCTTGCGCGTCCAGAGCGAGGCTCGTCATTGGCATCTTCTTGGCCATCTTGGAAGAGTTTGTACCACTTGTAAACATTTTTAGGCCATGGATTTTAAAAAAATTCATGGACTATTGTGTTTGTCGAAACGAAAATGTGCGTAACAGGCAGAAGGAGGCATCTCCGACCCCATAAACTATATATATTATGAATCAGTATCAGTAGCCGAGTCGATTGAGCCATGTCTGTCTGTCCGTCTGTCCGTCCGAATGAACACCTGGATCTCGGAAACTATAAGAGCTAGAGTCATGAAATTTTGTGACGACATACGTATATATTGCAGTGTCTCAAAGTTTTTTTGAAATTTGGACACGCCCCTTCCCGCCTTAGAAAATCAGTAATAACTATTTAAAAACTACAATATTAGCTCAACAACCAAAGTTGTATATCTTACATGACAAATACCCTGCCACGGACGTTATGTGAAAATTTCATTTAAATCGGACTATAAATAAGTGAGATATGATACGAATTAAACTCACTTACAAATCTAGCGTCAGACACACAGCATTTTATTAAACTTTTTGTTTGCATTGTATGGTAACAGAATTGGTTCACAATGCAACTTTGCCGATGGGCCGAGTGGTTAGAGTGGCGGACGGCTGCGAGAGAGTGCGTGAGTTCAACTCCCGGTTGAGGCGGGTGGGAATTTTTTTTTTTATTTATTGTTTTGTTTATTTTATTTTAATTTGTTTTTTTTTTTTTATTTTATTCTAATAAACTAAAAGAAAAGTTACTGTCAAACAAATTAAATTATTTAATTATTTAATTAAATTTCATTTGTAATGGCCTCCCCGTGGTGTTCCCTGGGTTCTGATTATATTTGATAATCGGTAGCAAATTCGAGCGGCGATTCTATATCGTTAAAATTTTTATTACGGTATAATATGATAATCCATGGCCTTGTACAGTCAGCACCTGACTGTAGCGTTAGTATTTTTTTTACTCAGAACAGTTTCACTGTATGCCACTGTCAAAATTTCAAGTGTTTCGGAGCACTTTATTTTATTTATTTTTTTATGCAAATCCTTTGATCCATATTTCTCGATAGCAAAAAATCGGCAAGCACGCAAGACACTTATAATCTTTACGCTTCTTACAACAAAACAAAAAATGCTATACACTTAAAACTTGGTACAGATGTTCGTGAAGAGTGTACAAACATAACAAAACAAAAAAATTGAAATTCGATTATACGTAACCCGCGCAAATTAAAAATTCGCGATACTTTTTGAACACACATCGTATGATGACGAAACTTCGACTTCAACTTTTGTTACCGCTTTTCAAACCGCTTTTACAACACGCAGTGTTCACTAACGATCAATATTATATGAGTACTAGCACTAAGCATCGAACATATAGAGTACTCAAACAGCGGAATCTACTCATTTGATGCAACGCGGAGACTGGGACCCCTGAACACGAAGTGTTTCATGAGTGAGCGATCGGCTCTCTTCGTTAGAAACCGCGAGAAGCGCACATCGGCATCAACTCAGTTGCACAACGACAGCGGAACGATGAGCATGGGTGTATTTCTTTGCGCTCTGCGATCGTTTCAATGTGTGCGTATATGCATGCACAAGCTCTGTTCTGTCTCTTGGCTCTCGACGACGAAACAGAAAATTGACTTGAGGCTGCCAGCGCGCTGGCCGAAGCATTTGCCTGTTGCCAAATTTCACAAGCAAAGCATACATTCATATGCGAGCTTGTGCATGCATATACGCACACATTGAAACGATCGCAGAGCTCAAAAAATACACCCATGCTCATCGTCCCGCTGTCGTTGTGCGACTGAGTTGATGCCGATGTGCGCTTCTCGCGGTTTCTAACGAAGAGAACCGATCGCTCACTCATGAAACACTTCGTGTTCAGGGGTCCCATTCTCCGCGATGCATCAAATGAGTAGATTCCGCTGTTTAAGTACTCTATATGTTCGATGCTTAGTGGTACTAGCGATGAGCTATCGAAAATATGCACAAATTGTATCGCATTTTTCTATTGATTGTGCCATCGATTGCTCTACTCACTTGTGTTGGTAAGCTACAGCTCGTTACTATATATCCCAATTTTTTTTCCTTGGCTTATGGGGGGCTACAGCCCCCATAGCCCCCTCCCCCCAAGATCCGTCAGTGTAATAACGTATAGCTGCCATAGGAGCAATCGGTCGAAGACATTTTGATTTGATTTTAGGAATAACTTAACTTATCAATGCAAATTAAAGTTAGACATAATATTTTAAAACAGAAGTTTTCAACTATTCAACTTAATTATAAAATTTGATTGATTTACAAGGCGTGCCACTACTCGTTCTTGCATTGAAAGCTGGCATACCCGACATCAGTCGCCGACTGACTAGATGCCGATGTGCGCTTCTCGCGGTTTCTAACGAAGAAATCCGATCACTCACTCTTGAAACACTTCGTGTTCAGGGGTCCCAGTCTCTGAATTGCATCAAATGAGTAGATTCCGCTGTTTGAGTACTCTATATGTTCGATGCTTAGTGTCGACATTTTTCTATGAAATTTTAAGTTATCGATAGTTATGTGAGCAACATAGTTTTAAGTATTTTAAAACTAAACTAAGATGGCCACATTGTGATTAAAAGCGACGCCATTAAAAGACGCGCAAAAGTTGTGAAATGATTTGAAAAATTTTAGATGTGAAATAATCTAAAACGTTTTAAAATACCAATCGAAATTATAAAGGTAAATTTTATTTATACCCTGGGAGACATCTCCGATCTTATAAAGCATATACATATATTCCAAATCAGCATAAACAGGCGAGTCGAACTGTCTGTTGCGACGCAAACTTGTCTCCTTGTTATATGTATGTATATGTATAGTAATGTTGGCCAGAAGTTTGCAACACACTTTAGAAGACATATCCGACTCTATAGAGTATATATTTTATATTCTGAATCAGCATCTAGCCATTTCTGTCCATCTGTCTGCTGTAACGGAAACTCTCTCAAACAGTCTCAGTTTTCGAGCTACATATGTATGTACATATGTATGTATGTTGATGAAACTTTGTACACATGCTTCTTATTGCTGCACGCAGTAAATAAGTCGGAACGAAACAGATCGGACCGAAATAGCGTATATTGCAACCAAATTTACTCCATCAATATTTTTCTATACATATAATATGAATATACAATTTAATCGAAAGGGATCACTATAAAATATAGCTGCTGTAGGAACAGTCTTCTTTGAAATATAAATGTATGTACCCCGACAAGATTATTTAAAATTGTTTAGAAAATTTAAAGGTGAACCGAACTGTTGCTACATATCTCAATGATTGCTACAGATATGCCATTCGAATTCCCGATGCGACTCGCTTTTAGAATGACGAATAGTAGTGCTCGACAAGCTTATCCATATTTATCTACTTTTTAGGCCATGGATTTTAAAAAAATTCATTAGGCCATGGATTTTAAAAAAATTCATGGTCTATTGTGTTTGTCGGAACGGAAATGTGCGTAACAGGCAGAAGGAGGCATCTCCGACCCCATATATATATTATGAATACTATATATATTATGAATCAGTATCAGTAGCCGAGTCGATTGAGCCATGTCTGTCTGTCCGTCTGTCTGTCTGTATGAACACCTGGATCTCGGAAACTATAAGAGCTAGAGTCATCAAATTTTGTGACAACATACGTATATATTGCAGTGTCTCAAAGTTTTTTTGAAATTTGGACACGCCCCTTCCCGCCTCTGAAAATGAGTAATAACTATAAAAACTATATACACTATGATAACACAACCCCTGATCTGGGTATGCGGCATATGCAGTTATATGTATTTTGGGTCGCGGAATCCGAATCCGGGGTCAGAAATTCTCCTCACGTCTGGATTTCGACCTAACCTCAAAAAACTGAAAAACCTTTGGATATCCCCCAAAAGATATAGAATCGTGATCTGGGCATGCGATATATGTTTTAACATGTATTTTGTCCTTCTAAGTCCGAATTCAAAGTCCAAATTTACATAGCACGTCTGAGTTTCGACTTAACCTCAAAAAACTCGAAAAATTTTTGAAGGCCCAAAAAATAATGGGGGGTCATGAGCGGTTCATGCAATATATGTTTCTATATGTTTTTGGACCTTCCGAATCCAATGTCAAAACCAGCCAATCACGTCTGAATTTTAGGGGTTGTGTAATCCATGGCCTTATACAGTCAGCTCCTGACTGTAGCGTTTGTATTTTTCCCTATAGCTTTGAAGAATCTACTTAATTCCTTCACATATGCAACTGTCAAAGGCTGTAGTTTCAGAATATTAAGTTATATTGACCTATCTCATCGCTTTCTTTTATTTTTTCCTATTTTTCTTTAGTCAGCAAGATTTCGATTCAATCAAAAAAATAGTAGTGCCCAACAAAAAGTTAAAATTATTAAAATATTTCATTATTGGCAGATTTATGGGTATAAATAACATTTAAGGACATACGTTAACCGTTTTTAGCAATTATATCCGTTTGGGACACATAAAAACTTTGGAATGCCGAAGGTGGCCTTTCTTGATTTATTGTAAACTTACGTTCCATTTCTTTCGAACTCTGAAAAATGCAAACTTAGACTCAATCCACGCACAAATCTGCTGAAGAGTTACTCGTCCGTTTTCTAACATAGCCATACCAATAATGTGGGAGTAGTTAAAGGGCGGTTTCTCACTGTCATCTGTTTTATATTTGATTGCCGACTTATTGTATTCTGCAAGATCTCTGCAAAGAGAATATAAATATTTAGTATTTTACTCATTGTCGATAGAATGATGTGTATATTTCTTATTCAAAAAAGTTGTAAGATGAGAGAATATAAGTTAGAGCAAAAGATAAATACTGTCTGCTATTATGGTTGATTAGAGTTGTACCGTTTAGTTCAGACTTAGTTCGTTTGAACTACTCTTCAAACTGAACTAACGAACTAAATCCCTGATTTTAGTTCGTTGGTCTTTTGGTCTTTAGTTCATTGGTCTTTTGGTCTTTAGTTCATTGGTCTTTAGTTCATTGGTCTTTTGTTCTTTTGGTCTTCGAGTATTTTGTTCCTACCTTTAGTTCGTTCGTTAGACCGATAGATAGTAACAGACCGAAGGAGCTTGTTGCAACCAAACAACGTCGATAAGCTCACATTCCTGCATAATAATATGATATAGTTACATTATTTAATTTATATTCTTAGCGAACATATTAATATCAACCAAAAACATGAAGTTCCTTTTTAACTTGAAGCAAATATTATAGTAATAATATATTATATATATTATATTATATATTATATATTTTTTTGTTAGTTTTTGAATTTTGATTTTTTATTTGTAATTTAAATTTAAACATAATTAAGCTTAATTTATTTTCAATACCACATGCAACTATTTTTTATTTAAAACATTTACTTTTAACGATCGACAATTGAAAACATGCGCGGTGAATGGCAAAATTGTACGATGTCAATGAAAGAACAAGATTTTGACGAACGAACTAAAGACCAAAACACTCGAACGAACGAACTAAAGATTGAACTATATAACGAACTAAGACTCGAACGAACGAACTAAAGATTGAACTATATAACGAACTATATAACGAACTAAATATTGAACTATATAACGAACTAAAGACTCGAACGAACGAACTAAAGATTGAACTATAGTTCATCGAAAAATGAACTAATGAACTAAGTCCCTGAAACGAACCCAAATCAACAACTCTATGGTTGACCACGAATATATGTATAAAATATATCACTTGGTCTGCTACGCATCTTTCTGTTAGTTACATATGTACATACTTTCATTTTCACAAAGTATGTTAGTACACATTTTTTTTTTGACAATTTTCAATGGCCAAAGGGAAAATTCGATTACAATCCCTACTGTCTGCGCTCTTTATGAATTATTATTTTGACTGCGCAGCGATTTAATTGAATGGAGATTGTTTTGAAAATTCAGATTTTCCGGATTTATGGTGAGGGTAGCAGAAATTTGCTTTAGACAAGCAGACAGACAGACAGGCAGTCAAACAAACAGGCAAATAGTATTACATGTGTACATATAGTACATACATATGTTTGTATAAATGAAGTTAAAGGTATTTTTCTCACCTCTTAATTTTATTGACGAAAACTTCGTATCTTTCGGCTGGACTCGGCTGTTTTAAAGATGTCGATGGTGCAGTCGTTAAACTGCATTTTTTTACTGCTGAAATAGGAGCATGACCACGGGTTCCATAATTTTTGGCATAATCAAGAAGTTTCTGTTTATCATGCGCTGTGATTGCTTTGTCGGTCTGATTGTTGTATATTGTAGCTTGTGTGCTTCCTGTATCCCCGTCTTCAGAGTTTACATCTATTGTTTTGGGCCAGGTTAAGTTCTGGTTGCGCATCAACCAATTTAGATTAGTAAGATCTCGATCCACATCGTACTCCTCCAAAAGCAAGTCGGGAATTTTATTGGACATTATATAAATGTTGAAGAAATATTGCCGTTTTCTGTCTATATATACATGCACCTTATTCTGCAATACAAAGTAGCAATTTGATACAGTTGCAGATATCAGAGATTAATACGCTAATGGTCAAATGAGCGACAAGAAACAACATCTACAATACGATAATTAGTTATCTTCGCCAATTTAAAACAGTCAAACGCTACAATCAAGCTTTACTGTATAAGATCATACATTTTTACTGTAACTGTAGAATTAAAAAAAATACCCAATCAAAGCATGTTAAAAATGAATGATTGACTGTATTTTAACTTGTACGTTCTAATCAGGAATCGTAAATAATAATTATGATATACAAAAAATCAAAGTTCTTAAAAGTATCTGAAAAATGTGTTTTGCGAACACAAAAACCGCGTAAAGTTTTTTTCAAATTTTTAATTTAAAAATTGTTTTTCTATGTTTATATATGATTTAAAAAAAAAATCAATTTATAACTTTGATTTTTAAAATAAAAATCAAAAAGTAAGAATTATGAATTGATTTTTATTATAAAAATCTGAAATAAGAATCAAATTGAAATTGCTCATAAAACGAAGCATGTCTCCATTAATCTTCAAGTTTTTATACCCTTCGACCATTGAAAATGGTCAAAAAAGGGTATACTAACTTTGTGCAAATGTATGTTACAGGCAGAAGGAGGCTTGGGAGACCCCATAAGGTATATATATTCTTGCTCAGGATCACAAGCCGAGTCGATTGAGCCATGTCTGTCTGTCTGTCTGTCTGTCTGTCTGTGTGAATGCACAGATCTCAGCTATTATAAAAGCTAGAGTTACCAAATTTGGCAGGAAGACTCCTGTGTACGATAAGCTGATCAAGTTTATTTCAAATGTTAGGTGCCACGCCCACCGCCTCTGTAAATCAATAATTTAATTTTTGAACTCAATTTGTAAGCGCTTTATAAAAGATACAATTTTCTGAATTTAACATATACTAAGCTGAATGAAATATCTACGTAGTCCCCGATCGGACAATAATCACAGAAGTTATTTAAGAAAGTATGAGCATAAAACCAAGTGCTTCTGTCAGCTAACAAGGAAGGCGCGCGAGCGCCATCTGTCGGGATTAATTTCAAAGCATGTGCATATGCATATGTGTATGAAACTACACGGGAACATAGGTCGAAGGGTATTCCACTGTCGCGTTTTGCGCGACTGTTGCTCTCGTTTCGAGTTGATCCACTGCAAGTGTGTCTGATGAGGAGGTTCTTATCTGTTTTATATATTTTGCCCTTGAACTTTGGTCGCTAATAAGTCTAAACCATTGTCTAAACAAGTGAATTCATACATGAATTTAACAAATTAAACTACACGGGAACATAGGTCGAAGGGTATCCCACTGTCGCGTTTTGCGCGACTGTTGCTCTCGTTTCGAGTTGATCTACTGCAAGTGTGTCTGATGAGGAGGTTCTTATGTATTTTATATATTTTGCCCTTGAACTTTGGTCGCTAATAAGTCTAAACCATTGTCTAAACAAGTGAATTCATACATATATATATATATATATATATATATATATATATATATATATATATATATATATATAAAACTGATAGGTATTGCAGTATAGCTCATATATATGTACCAATATATAATCTGGGACTCTCGGTTCATGAGCAATTTCAATTTGATTTTTATTTCAGATTTTTATAATAAACGAGAGCAACAGTCGCGCAAAACGCGATTCATACACATATGCATATGCACATGCTTTAAATTAATCCCGACAGATGCTTTAAATTAATCCCGACAGATGGCGCTCGCGCTTCGCGCACCTCCCTTGTTAGCTGACAGAAGCACTTGGTTTTATGCTGATACTTTCTTAAATAACTTCTGTGTTTATTGTCCGATCGAATTGTAATTTCGAGACTACGTAGATATTTCATTCAGCTTAGTATATGTTAAAGTCAGAAAGTTGTATCTTTTACACAGCGCTTACAAATTGAGTTCAAAAATTAAATTATTGATTTGTGGGGGCGGTGGGCGTGGCACCTAACATTTGAAATAAACTTGATCTGCTTATAGTACACAGGAGTCTTCCTGCCAAATTTGGTAACTCTAGCTTTTATAATAACTGAGATCTGTGCGTTCACACAGACAGACAGACGGACAGACAGACAGACATGGCTCAATCGACTCGGCTTGTGATCTTGACCAAGATCAAGCTTGGGTCTCCCAAGCCTCCTTCTTCCTGTTACATACATTTGCACAAAGTTAGTATACCCTTTTTTGACCATTTTCAATGGTCGAAGGGTATAAAAATCAATTCATAACTCTTACTTTTTGATATTTATTTTAAAAATCAAATATAAGTTATCAATTGATATTTATTTTCAAAAATCAAATATAATAATTAAAAATTATTTTTAAATTAAAAAATTAGTTTATAACTCTTATCTTGCAATTTTTTAGTTAGTATATGTAGCTATAGTGTAGCCTTATGTTGATTTTACTGATTTACAAAGTAGGAAAGAGGCGTAGCAAATTTTAGAACAATTTACAATGAGTATTGTTATAAAATTTGGTGGCCCTACTACCTTTAGTTTGATAAAGAACAGGCGAAAACAATGTAATACGAACATATGTATATAACAAATTTATGAACGAAGTTTTCGAGTAGCCAAAACAGAAAGTTGTATCTTAAATACGTCGCTTATAAACCTTATTAAAATGGAATCCAATACTTTAAATAAACAGGAACCTTATGGCGGAATATGGTGTCCTAAGATTTTATTATAGCTAAGAACATTATTTTATGGGCCGTTCATAAAATAATGTTCTTAGCCATAATAAAATCTTAGGACTTATATCTATATGTATGTAAATGCGAAAAGAAGCACACATTCACATAGTCATCACTCGTGTTAGTCATTGGCTCACTCCTCAAGCTTTACAATTTGCTTGAATCTGATTGGCTGGCTAACAAATTATTGTGGGGGTCGTTCACACAGGCGATTACACCCGCATGTACGTATATTGTACAGTATACAAAGACGCCATTTTGAAATTTCCGATGAACACCATAATATACAATTCGTTTTTATTATTTTCGATTTTGAAATTGATTTATTTGGGAAATATTGTATTAAATTTGATTTGATTTCCAAATAACAATTAAATGCTACTTATAAAAACATCGAGGTTAAATGAAGCTAACACAATAAACATATTTCTCACAAGCTTAATTTAACCTTTTAAGTTGAATATACAATAACACTGATAGGATAAGTGTGTATTTTCACTTTGATTTTAGTATCGTACTTTTTTTTGAATTAAGTGATTTATGAATATACTATATACTGGCTGAAGATCTAGTTTTTATGTAAAGGTATCAATATATCCGCATTAGGTTGACCGACTCAACATACACACCTTTGTAAATATAAATATATTGTTTTATAACTTATATTTTTAATAAAAGTATATTTAATAACAGTATTGCTAGTTTTTACTTAGTAGACAATTTTTTCCAACTGTTTCGGTTGAGGTGCTCGATTGACACTGCAGTTTGACTACTCGCTACACCTGTACTGTTGTGCTCTCCAAATCTCCCTATTCTGCGGGTCCACCCCTTGTGGTTGGTATTACAGCAATTGCTAGGTGGTCGGTCAAACAGGTACAATACATGATAAAAAAAAGTTCAGTGACCCAGCAGGGTTTGTTTCACTCGGGAAAACTGGACATGTGCTGGATCTAAACCCCTTATGAAGCGCCCCTGTGCGACTACTCTAACTTAGGTCCCGAACACCTATATACGTTTACTCGACGTTCAAACGAGAAATAGCCGAGCAAACATCGACCACCGTCCAGCAGTGACCGTAACAACCCCCTTTCCTTTATGGACGTCGAGTAAGTTCAACGGATACCAGTCGTTCGATGTGAACAGGGTGGCAGGTTACAAAAAGACTATTTCTAGACTATAAAAATACAATTTGTCCATTATAATTTCGTAAGAAAGGTAAAGACTGTTATATAAACTCAACTTATAAAAATGTGTTGCATATCAAAATCAAGATTTACTAAGTTGCGAATTTTAACCTTTCGCTTAGTTTTTGCGAAATGTATTAACCAACTGCTATTAATACAAACACAAATACATGCATATATAGTAATCTACAGCGGTTCTTTCAGGCTTTCCCCAATTTTAATGGGCAAATAGTAGTGATCAATTGATCCTTTCAAGCAGTGTGATATTAGCGAATAGAAGAATGTGTGCAATAGCAAAAAGCTGTATAAGAGTGGTCATAATGCAATAATCATGCAGCCGTGTTTAAACATAATGAGTAGTCTCTTTATTTGTATTATTAACAATTATGATGGCTTATTTCTTCATAGTCTCCAAGTTTATATCAAATTGATAATAATCGATATTTAGTTCACAGACCCCAAAAACAATATATTTACTGAATAAGCATTAACATCCGAGTCGATATATCCATGTCCGTCTGTCTGCCTGTCCCTCCGTCCGTATGAAAACCTATTTCTCAGAGACTTTAATAGCTAGGGCAACGAAATTTGGTATCAATACTTTTATTATCAATACTTTTATTGCACGCAGATCAAGTTTATTTTAGATTTTGGCCACGCCCACTTCCGCACCGAAAATCGATAAAAACAGAGTTTTTAGCGTAATTTTTATATTTCATTCATTAGACAGTTTCATTTTTAGTAAGCGCAATGAATTATATTTTTATTATACTGAAAATACATGCTTGGACTAACGATATCCTCTTGATGGCCCTGTTAATACCATATGTCGGTTCCCACAAAATCAAGAATATTTATATTAAACAGAGCATTTGAGCGCACTTTATAGAAGGACTTAACATGTATTCCGGCTGTTAAATTCATGTACATATACATACGTGTATGTACATGCTTTCAAATTATTCCCGACAGATGGAGCTCGCGAATTGCGCTCGCCTACCTCCCTTGTTAACGTTATATAATATTTGGTGTTATGATCATACTTTCAGTAATATGTAACTTCTGTGTTTATTTTCCGAAGGATACGATAGATATTTCAATTAGCTAAGTATATGTGAAGTACATATATGTTGTATATATTTTACGTCGCTTACAAATCGAATCGAAAAATTAAATAATTGATTTGAGGTGCGATGGGCGAGACACACAACATTTGAAAAAAACTTGATCATCGTATAGTATACAGGAATCTTCATGCTAGCTGAGATCTGTCGGTTCACATACACAGACAGAGTGATCATTATGTGGGGTCTGTCATGCCGGTTACATACATACATACATTTTCACAAATGATAGTATACCCTTTTTTTAACATTTTAAATGTTTGAAGGGTATATAGCAGAGCTGGAAGTTAAATCGAATCTTGATTTGATTAATCGATGGTTTAAATTTTCTCCGATGCATCGATTTAATTTTTGAAATTCGAATTAATCGAAAATTTGAAACTACTGCTAAATTAGTACACAAATCTAGTGGTGGTACAAAATTTTCGAATTTCGAATTTTTGAAAATAAATCGATTGAGTTAACATCGATTTATTTCCACTTCTAGTATTTAGTAACAACATTTTTAGAAAATCGGTAGGTTAATTATTTGACATATAATCAAATTTAATGTAATTGGGAAAGCACTACATGTTGCAACATACATTTATAAAAACTTGCGAATAATTCTACTGGCACAATATATCTAGGTATAACAAAAAATTACTTTTCTAATTAATACATAAAAATAAATAAATGCTGTTAGCTCTTTACACATTATTATAATATTACAGCTTAACGGTTAGTTATAAAGCTTACTTTCAACATGTAAATATTTATATAAGCATATATGTATGTATATAATATATATAACAATCTGTATTATATCATAAATGCCAATTTTTCGTTTGGTACATCCAAAGTTGCTAAGTTCAGAACATAGCATCCATTAGCCATGATAGTATTTATATGTAGATACATAAAAGTGGCTACAACGAGTCAAAACCGGATAAATCGCTCTCCAGCTAAAAAAAAAACAAAACATTTTATAAATTAAATACAACCCAATTGAGACAAAAATGTTAACCTTTTCAGTTTTGTAAAGGTGCGAATGAGGTAGCAAAAAAGTAGAGCCCAAATCTCGCTCGGCCATTGTATTTGCCTCCTAAATTCAAACGAATAAAGCTTTTATTACTTGATTAATGAGTAATGAGTAAAGTAATGATTAAAACCATACGAATGTAAGATACCCTTCGATTAGTTTTCAAAAACCGATGCAAGGCGAAGGACATCATCCTGTTGTGTTCACTTGACATATATAATACTGAGTCTGAGACTGTTACTCACCTCAATGGTATTACTCTGTGTATGCATATCATAATTAAGGTGCATTGACTTGGTAACTGCTTGGATTGTTGTTTCATCAAAGGATCTAACATCGACCGCTCTGTTGATGTATAATAAAAGATAAATATCACATTATAAAAATTGTTGTTAAAGGATTCAGGGCTTCCACTATTTGGAGCACTCACAGCTTTTCTTATCAATCGTTACTTACGTTGTATTTGTGTTAGTGTTTTGCATCCAAAAGTTCATTTTGTGCATTTCGCTAAAATGAAATGAAGTAGGAGGGTAACACTTGTGTGTAATTCATGAAAAAACTATAAAATACTAGAACATACTCATCTGAACGTAGGAAGGTGTCAAAGTTCGTAATAAATATTTGATTCTGATGGTCTGAAACCGTCTCTGGAGTCGAAGTTATTGCTTGATTGTTTACAATGGTAGACACCTCAAATCCTGCAGAGACTAAAGCACCAACAGTTGCCTCAATAGGAGATTCTCTCATTGATTTATTACCTGTAGAACTTTTCCTTTTAGCCTTATCGACCTTCTTTAATGTCATTGGATGATGCAAAGCAGTATGAGAGTATTTTGCTCGGGGAATCATGACCTTAAGTGAACAATTTCCTTTTTTTTTTTCATTGGATGGTTGCGGCTTAAAATTAAGCATCTCGCGTGAGGCAGTTTTTTTAGATTGAGAGATGATCTCCTTAGGTTGAGTCTACGTATTCGAATAAAGTATAAAGTTCGAATAAAGGATTATAAATATATGGAAATGTTTAATCAGAATTCGGTCAAACGAACCTGGAATATAAATAGCTCTGAATTGTGACTAGACTCGCTGTTCGAGTCATCCATTAACTTGACATGCTTCTGCAGACTGGAGGTAGCGAAAACGCTGGGCTGATGGTAATTTGATGTAGATATAAATCTGGGTAGATTCCCCTTGTGTTTACCAGCATGTTTCACGTAGAAAAGCAGAATGCATAGCAGTAATAATATAACTAATGTCCCGATACTAATCATGAATATAAGGAGTATTTTTAAATTCAATTGGCATGATACCCCAGAATACCAGACGAAACATTCGCAATGCACCTGAGACTCATTCAGGCTCACGCAGTTGCCGTGATAATTGCATTTTTCACAGCCAATAACTTGATCCGAACATTGCCGCCCTGGATAAATCGGATTTTCTGAGATATCCATATAGCCTTCTGGGCAGCTACACGTGTAGCTGCCTAATAAGTTGAAGCACTGTCCGTGCATGGAGCAATCATTAAACTCATCATTGATGCACTCGTCGAAATCTGAAAATAAACAAATGGTAAGAAAACTGCGGTCGGGTGATCACAAAGAATAATACTAATAATAATCTAATATTTTTGATATATAATGGTGCAGAATTGAATAGTATTGTGAATATTCAATATTATGTGAACATTTGATTGGGACCGATAAGATAAATTGTTTTTGAAATCAAAACTGATCTTCATACAAAAACCTTAATTTCGGACGATAGTTTTCCTATGACAGCTAAATGTTAAAGTGTTCAGATTTTAATGCAATTTCATATACTTTTTATATATGTATATAGAAGAATGATAGAAAAAAGGTTGGCTGCAATGTCTTGAAAAACAATAAAATTGCCCAATGCGTTGTATGGCTGATATACGATATAACGGTCCGGTCCGGCTCGTTCTGACTTACACATTTACATCGTGCAACAATAAAAAACATGTGTGCTAAATTTCATCAATATAGCTCTAAGATTAAAATACTAGTTTGCACTAGTTAAAGCACTAGTTCCCCGCAAGGGAATACAAATTTTATGTGCGTATCGTAAATATGAATTTAAATGCTAAATTTGTCTGCCTGTCTATCTATTTGATTGTCTTTCTACCTGTCTGTCTATCTACCTATCTATGCCTGTCTGTCTGCCAGTATATTTGTCTTTTTGTCTGTTTATCTATTTATTTGCCTGTTTGTCTGTCTGTCAGCTTTTCTGAGATAGCTGAGATCCCGACGTTTGGACAGACAGATGGACATGGCTAAATCTACTCGGCAGTTGATGCTGACTAAAAAATATATAGGGTCTGCTATAAGTCAGCCGGTATAGGGTATTGCAAGTCTATAAGTTCAATAAGGGGTAACTTACCTTGAATTTTAAGAGAATTCAGACTTTCTTTGGCCATATATAGTTCTGTACCACCTATGCTATAGTTACTTTTTCTCAAATGCTTGCGAAAAATTGATTCCAATCGACTTTCTTCGCTATTTTCGGAAAGCTTAAATTAGAAATAAAAATATAAATTTTATTTTATTATTTTTTTAAGAAGCCTCATACCTGTATTAGAAAGATTCCCATTACTGAGCCCTGCTTATCCGCTATAAATTGTTGTAATTTAACACCATAGTATATATCACGAAAATCAGACTGCATTATCATCCGATCAATGGCATCAAGAATAATTGTTTTCAAGTGTCGGTACTGACTTGTGGATTGGTTTAAAAAATCATCGTTGAACTTGAGAACAAAGCTTCCAACTCGACTAGTTGAAACGAGCATCTGGTACGTATACGTGGCTGTGAATATATGTATATATGTATATTCAGGATTATATATTTTCATAGAAAAAGAACTAATCGTTTTATATATTTTGTTTATACAATTTGGCACAGTTTCTACCATGCTGGATTCCTAATTATTATAACAATTAATAAACACATGAAGAATGTGTGTGTGAAATGAAACTGTTTTACTACTATATTTCCTCAAAGTTTCTTTCTTGTTAAATTGTTTAATAAATTTAAAGTTGAATCAGTACTTACGTTTACACGGTCGATCGGGAAACATTCGCGCGAATCCTAAACGGCATTCGCAGCTACTACCATGGTCTGCAAAGTGCAAGCATATCTCGTTTTTAGCAGATTTGCAGCTAGGGTTACACGCAAGATCCGCGGGGACAGGCCGCAAATACTGAGTTTTTGAAGATTTATCAGTAATTACGCCGCCTAGGAACACATTATTAGAGTTGAGAGGAGGTACGAACTCTTCGTCCCGCGTTGGCAACTCGAACGATGCATTCGCATCGTAATCAAAATTTCTGTTGTTATTATTGCTATAATTACCGGGGGCTTTGGTCATAACGACGGAAATTTTTGAAGTATTTGGTCGAAATGTATCGATATTATCCACCGATTTTGAATTCAAATTTGTAATCCGAGTGTTGGTTGCATCTCTACTTCTATAAACTGTTATCACATTTTGCTTTGTTGACGAAGAATTAGTAAATTTGACTCTTTCTTTTATGGAACTGGCGGGCTCACTTGAAAACAGTGTTAATTTTGAAATTTCAAATGTGTCGGATTTACCTAAATCATTATTTTTGTTTAATGCTTCCGAGGGTTCCAAAGGAATTGTAAAGGTTTGATTTGGATGTATTGAACTTATTGTGTGAGTTTTTGTATCAGTTTTCCACCTCTTGTTCGTTATTAATAAATTTACGGGTTTTGATGTTTTAATTGGCTTGTTGGTAGTCATTAATTGTTCTCTGATCGTTAATTTATAATGAGTTCCATAGTAGGATATGGGCTTGGTATTAATTATGGAAGATTTTGAAGCAGAGTATGTAGACTGCTTAATATCCAGTGGCAATACGGATTTAAAACTATATCTTGGCACAACGTGGAGTTTCTGACTGGATAACGCAGATGTGGAACTTTCTTGGGTCAAAGATGGAGCTGTAACTATTGAAAACTTTCTGGTCTCGAAGGCAGACATGTAAGTTAAACTTGGGCTTGACTGCACTAAAATATTTGAATTTAATGATATGGGAATAAACAGTTGCTTATTGTTAAAACTAAAACTGTCTAGTACTGAAAAATTTGTAGCCATTATTGAAATAGAGCTTCGATGCGGGTTGGCTTTCAATTGCAGTGAAAGCTGTGGCTGTATTGACAGGACTTCTGTTTCATATATAATTGTATTACGCGGACCAGTCGATTTGCGGAGTTTGTAAGATTCTTTTTCATAGCCTGCCGGCTTTAAACTAAAAGGTTCGCCAGTGGCCAAATAGAGTTTTTTATGGAAGTCGCTCTGGACTGAAGTCACACTTTCACCCAAATCAAAGGATTGTTTTTGTGTCATAAACGGTTGACCTAAGCTAATAGCTTTGTTACCCGGTCGTGTAGAAGATACCGAAAATATTTCCAGTTCAAAGTTATTTCTAGCGGAACTATAATTTAAATGATGATACGGAAAAGATTGATTTGCGCGGGAGATTTTTAAATCTAAACTTTTGTTCTGATGCAATTTATTGGTTGGTTTAAGAAATATCAAGTCATAATTTTTAAGACTCGGCATGTGAGCCGAATCATTCAATTTTGATGATTCCGTTTTAGCCTTTACAGATTTCCAATTGTTAATCGAGAGGAAGGCTATTTTGTTTGAAACCGGTATATTTAACCTCTCTAGTTTTAACAAGTTCTGATTACGCTGCTTGGATGTGCTTGTTATTTTTGATTCTGATTTTGGTTCTTTTTCTATTGAGATGGATGATACATCTAACCTATTACCTTGGGGAGTAAGTCGTACGTCGATGTGAGCTTTATTAGAAGGAATTTTAACCAGCGGCATAGTCGGTAATAAAATATGCCCTCGTATCGCTGTGGCCGCTGGGAAGTTGTAACTTTCCTGCTTGAATGTTAAAGGTGGCACATTTATAGCAACATCATGGATAAGTACATCTGTCTTGAAGTTAACGCGATGATGAGCAGAGGGAAGAAGATTTGGAAAGGTGGTACTATCGACTTTTGCATATGTAATATGAGTGGCAACAGGCAACTTTGTGCTGAATATTTGCGGAATCGGGCGTATTTCTATAATTTCATTATCATTCAACTCCGCATTAAGATTCGTAATTTGCTGGCTTGGTTTATTAAAAAACAAGGGGCTAACTGTGGAACGAAAATAGGAGGGAGCGGGTGGTCGCAACATATTTATTGTATCGTAATGTTCCGGATACAGTCTATGGAAATTTTCGATAGCAAAAGGAAAAGGCGGCATAAGTGAATGTGAAGGATTATGCGGTAGAAGGGTGGGAGGTGGTGGAGGTATCCTTGATTTTTTTTTCAACGGCTGAGCTAACTGTTTAATTATGCCATTTGGACGACCGATAATAAGATCGGCATTGGCGTTGATTATCTCTCCAGGACGGATTTGAATACCGTGGCTAATCAGCGCGTGGTGTTTCTGAATGGGAAACAGAGTACTATTTTCCTCTAGATTATGCATTTGCGGTGGATTTATATGTAGACTTTGTGCCGTAAGTCTATTCAGTTTTGGATCGATTGTCATATTACCAGATATTAAACTGGTTTGTTTTTCTGTATATCCTGTTAACTTAATAGGTATGTAAACAGGGCGCTCGTCCATTGTCTGATTGGTTTTTCCTGTTTCCTTAAGTATTTGCTGTTTCCTCCGGTTAACATCTATATTTTTCTGCAGTAGATCGGCCATAACATTGAAGACGGGACGGAATCTTTCCAAATCAAACGTACCAATAATATGTTCCACAGTAGATGGAGCTGGAGTTTTGGGTGTCGCATCAAAAGCGGGCGGCTTACGATATACATATTTATGTTGTGATTCTGACATGTTTAGACCATTAGTTTTAGATGCATATACGAGCTCAGAATGAGAATCAAGTTCAATTTTATTTGTTGTTGTTTTAATAGAACTCTCATTATCTACAAAACTGGATGTTATTTTTGGCATTTCAGTTGTTGCACCAAAGCTCTTGCTTGAATTTGTGGAATAGCGTAAAGCAGTAACTTGCAGTGTCTGGCCGTTCAGAAGGGTAGCCAGTGTTATAACCTTGCGGTTATGGCTATCATTTTCAAGCATTAGTTGTGTCCGGAACGTGGATAGTAGTTCCGCTTGTAGCAGAGAACTGGGAACAATATGTGTGATAACCTGCGTTTGCAAATCCTCGTTTACATCTTTAAGAGTCGATGTGTCGATTAACGGCTTGGCCAGATATGTGATAGTTGTCATAGAAGATTTTGTCGCATAAATATGAATATATTTATCTTCTATGTTCATCGGCGCTTGCGGCGTTCCTCGACCTGGAAGCGATTCGGTGATCACAACTTGAGTAAGTATCTTCTCGTCGCTTACAACGCGTTTCGATGCAAACTGATCGTGCAGCGTTCTTGTTATAGTAAGCCGACTATAGTACGTGTTGGTATCATACAAAGCAGTAGCCTCCTCAGATGGCTGCAAATACGCTACATAGTCCTCTGGTCCAGTTACTGTGTTTAATACCGTATAGCTGGACTTAACTACTAACTTGTTATTACCTAGCGTGTTGAAGTAATGATATGTTGTTGGGAATATGCCGACATCTAGTTGGGGGACCTAATATATATAATACAATTGTATTGCACCATCTAAAAAATCAACTTAAAAGGTCTTCTAAACTTACATCGGACACCGTCAGATCCAGCGAGAGCTGCGAAGTCGATCTTGGGAATCTGCGCTCCTCCGTTTGACTGTTTGAGACGACCGTCTCTCTGCAGGCTATCGTTGTTCTGCCTTTGTGCAGGTAGGTTGTGTGATATGTATAGGTTGTTAGACAGGTCTTTGTGATAAACTGATTGTCATCAAGCCGAATTGTAAAATTGTCCTATATAATTCCAATTGCATTTACTATTAAGATCAAGTTAATTTTATTTAAATCATACCTCGTTGGAAGTGGGTACAACCAAGATCATTTGATTCGACAATGTGCTAGGGGCAAGAGTTATTGGACGTTTTTTGACTTCTGTTTGGAGCAAGCTAATCTGCTGATCGCTGTGTTTGACTTTGTCACTGGCTATTATCAGCTCTACTCCGTTGGACATTACGTGCTTCGCTAGATTTAACCTAGCCTCATCGAAACTTCTATTTGCTTCATTGTTGCGCCGATACTCTGTATCAGTAAGTTCGCTTTTACTACTTTTTACCGAAATACTGCGGTGCCTAATGTGCCTGTTATTATAGCCTGCAGCAATTAAAAAAATATTAATTGATGCAACAATGATAATGCGTCAGCAATTATGGAACCTCTTAAAAACTTCGAATAAATTGAATATTTACAAAGCTTAGAATAAATAACTCAGTTGTTCAACAGTTTAATGGTCGAATGAAAACATGGTTACCTTATTCAAAATCTGTCACTATTGTTTTACCATCTCACATACTTACACATACATATACAGCCGAATTATGATTCCTCATCGGAGATGTCCGTTTTTATACTCTTGCAGGGGGAATATTAAAGTCTTTAATTTTTTGAAATAGATTATTCCGCTGACCGTCTGTTACGAGCAAGGTCGAGTCGAGCTGGTCGAATTTTGTTATCGAACAGACAATTTAAGAGTTAGAAGTTTGGTGGCATATATTTATGCCGATCGGCTGATTAATAACAATATTAAACGAATTCAGGAAAAGTGTTATAAAACTCTGTAATATAATTTATATTAACTATACACACAATTTGTGAAGAAGGACGCTAATGTTGCAAGAATATAAAACCTACGGCATGCCGAAAGTAATAATAGTTTTATAGTTTTGTATATACAAATCATTATTTTTAATTTAGGTTTAAATAAAAACAATTTTATTTTCAGAATATATCGGAGTTATAAGTGTAAGCATGATACAAATACAGCTTAAAATTAAAGAAAAAAAAAAATTTTTACAGGCATGGATATATTTACTTTGTAAAACCCATTATAAATAAACCCAAATTTATATTATATTTGTTACAGTTTTATATGTACATAAGTATATATGTAAATATTTCCGTTTTCAGTTACACATATACACACATTTGACATTTAAGTAATTTTGTTCTTCGAATTCTAACTTTAACTATTATCTTATTAAAGTTATAACTAACTTATTTTTCCAATAAATTTAATTTTTGTTTTTATTCTTGGTAGAGAGCTTGGATATTTTCTCGCATTCTATTAATTATGAAAATTATTAAATATTAAACAGGGCCGTTTATTGAGTTCTTCGTACGGCGTTAAACGTAGATTGTATGTATGTATTAAGAGAGTAGAACTACTAATGATGGATATGTTTTTCCAAAGATATAAAAAACAATTTTATTTTGTAGTCGTCAGTATAGGGGTGCATTTGTAATATAAAGAGAAATAATTCAAATATGTTTAGCTCAAAAAAAATAAGAATAACAAATGTGTAATATCATATATCAGTGTGTTTAAATTCTGTAACAATTTTCGTATTCTCAATCCTTAACAACAATCATCTAGCGCCAATGAAATTTTTGGGCTACCAATATTATCACAAGGACTATCAAATTAGTTGCAAAATTAGTTGCAAAACTAGGGATTTGTCGTGAACTGTTATACATTAGAAAAGTTCGCAGTAGGACCATTCACAGAAATAAACATCGATAGACTGAAGTATTTCGTGCTGATGTTCCACTACGTTCTTAATGTGAACAACGTAAACACTGATAGCCATGTGTACTATACATAGCTCAAAAATTTATGTGCATAGGTGCCTTTTCTGTCTTTATTAGTTGATTTATAGTTTTAAATATCAACATGATATTTCTTTGGCTTGCCATTAGATTGTTCATCTCTATTATTCCGATTTCTTTTATTTAGATTTTTGACTAGTCTTGGGCTGGATGGGATTAAGAGTTGCATTGCACTAAGGTTAGGCAACTAGATTGGTTGGTTTTTGAACCTGCAATCGGTAAAGGTAGGTTATTTATTCAAAAAAAACTGGCAGATGGTTGAAATGTTGTTCTGGTGGCTTTGTCATACCAGAGATCCATATCACCAGTGGAACTTTCTAGTGAGGTGGTATAATCTTCTTTCAATTGATTAAGGGACTGATAAATTTGATTTCGTTCGCTGCCAGCGAAATTAAAAGGGATCTGCTCCTGTTCTTCTACCTTCTGCCACTGGCTAGATAAGTCCGTTACAGTCTGCCGTATGGTGTGCTGCGAAGCTTGTCTCTTGTGCAAACTGTTTTGCACAGTCGATAAAACTGTACTAAACTCTCCTGGTCTACGTCCAGAAACATAAAGCGTAATCACGCTGCCTTCCGGTTCAATTTCAGTTTCTGGTTTTGGCTTGGTGCGCTTGTGTGACTTCCGAGATTTTTTGCGATTGATTTTTTCAATTGTTGGAACAATAGCATCCTCAATTGGCAATTCCGCATCCAAATCTTGCAGATTTTCGCTAAGAAATATTTGTGTTGATGTGGTTGGTAAGATTATTGGAATTGGAGCCAGGGGTTGTTGTTGCTGTTGCTGTTGTAGAAGCAATTGTTGCAGCAGTAGACTGTTTACTTGGGGCACCTGTGATTGCACCGTCTGTAAATTCTGAGTGGGCGTATTAACAATCGTATCCACGCTGTACTCAGTTGCTGTAATTGTCTGGGCAGTAGTATCAAAAACAGTTGTCAATATTTTCTTGCCCTGGAACGTTATTGGTAGTATTGTGGACTTGCCATCATATATAGTTGTCACATAAGTTGACGTATGCGTACGGTATTCTGTGACGGGTGAAGCCACCATCGTTGGCTCTAGGGGCAGGCCCAAACCAGAAATTGTTGCCTGCGGTTGGGCAAAAGCGGGTAAATTAATATTTCCCAACAACAGTTGTGAAAGCAGTATATTAGCCAATGGCGCATTTGCTGAGATTTGTGGTTGTATCGTGGATACCAGCTGTTCTACGGAGTAAACTGTCGAGGGAAGAACATGCGAGAATGATGTTTTTCTACCACGTATTGTTGTGGGCGTAAAGGTGACCGTTGTCGTCGAGGAGTCATGCAATAGATAACGGGTTAGCTCCGTGGCTCCAACTGAGTTTATATTGGAATCTTCGCGGGTTAGGTAAAGTGAAGACTGGCCATTGTTTCCAACCAACTGAGTATATTGATGTGGCCCTAAAACTTCGAGGCTCGTCTTTCCGGTAACAATTTGCTTATATTCTGTTAGGTGTCCGTTTACTACAGGAATAGTTACCTCTGCAGGGATGACATGTGTGACTGTGATCGACACACTCCCCAGTTGAGAAGAAGGCATATCTTGATTGTAATCATTGCGAATGCGTCCACGCATCGTTCCACGATTTCGATTTGAACGAGTTGTGCTTGGAGACCGCAAGTTAGAACTTTCGATATTATTGTTACTGTTATAAATCTTCAGACGACGCGAGGTAGATGGGGAAGTGACACTAGAAGTAGAACGTCGCCCTGACGGCTGTTGATTACGTCGGAAATTGCTTGAAGCAGTCGTCCGTTTGCCTGCATCTTTCTCTCGTAGGGTAAACTGTGTACGCGGTGACATAGGACGAGTCGGACGTATGCTACGATGATTCACTGTTGTTGACGCAGTAGAGCTCGAATGAGATTGAAAACGGGAGCTAAATCGAGTATTAACTTTTGACCGTGGGGTACTTGGTATGGATTCGATGAGCTCCTCACTCGTTGAAGTCACCTCAGTGACAGTTTTAGGACGGCGAAAGCGAAAGCGACTTCTGTTTACAGATTCTACCTGACGACGCACTCGTTGTGCGTGAGTCTTACGATTGGAACGCCGACGCCTATTCCCTTCGTTTTGGTTATCGTCCTCCTCACCCTCGTCATCGTCTTCATATTCTGATTCGTCATCTTCACTTTCCTTCGGTTTTTCCTTTTCTTTTTGGAAAAGTCCACGTGGTGGAAATAGGTTGTTCTGAGGACGTGCTCGGGCTATTGGGGGTCGTTGAAAGCTCCGAGGTTTAGGTCGTGGCGTTGTGGTCGTCGTTGTAGTAGTAGTCGCTGGTGTCTTGACACGCCCGGCCAATGGGTTTTTTCGAGGTGAAATGGTAACACCTGAACTGGTACGTGGCAAAGGAGAAAAACCTCCAGGCCGGTTCAAGGGTCGACGGAAACGTAAAAGCGGATTCTGATTCTGTTTCTGTTCATCCTTTTCTTCATTGACCTGATCTTCGGTAGAACTTTCTTCTTCTTCGACTTCAGAATTTCCATCACTACTTGACGTAACAAACGCCTGGTTAATCACAGTTGTGGGTCTAATGCGTTGAAGTGCGGTGCTCCTGAAGTTTTGACTACTTGAACGCAAATACGGAGTACTTCCACCAATACGCCGCGAACTTGACACTGGCGTGGCACGAGAAGACCCAAAACGATTTCTGGATGGAGAGAACCCAGCAGATGCAGCGATACTTCCTCCTAATTGGCTAAATGACCCACTGGACTTTATGGGTCGGCTGAAAAGACGTCTCGATGAGGTCGCTCCAATCAATATGTCGCTCAGATTACTGGAAACATTCGATATAGTACTCCGACGTGACGAACCAAATCTGCCTAGAGTTTTTAGAGCCGGTGTAGCAGTTATTGTAGGCGTTATGTCTGATCGTGTGATAATTGTAGCACTACTTGGACTAATAATTTTTTGTTTTGGTGCAAAAGTAGGACGATTGCGAGACGCAAATGGTCGAATAACCGGGGCAAAGGTACTCTTTTTTGTCTGGAATTGCTGTTGAGTATCATCTTCCTCCTCCACTTCATCTGACGAGTTATTTTGTTCGTTCGTTGTGCTCATAATACTAGTCTGAATTTCGTGAGCTGTCGCTACAATATTAGTATTAGTAAGTTGTCCACCAACCTCCCGAATACTGTTCGAAATTAGGGTATTGGGTAACTCCGAAAGAGAATTTTCGAACAGAAAACTTGACGTGCTCTCTATGATCTGGGCATAGCGATTCTCAATAATCGTGCCTAAAACTTTGGATTGATAAAGAGTAGTAGTGGAATTGCCTATTCGCGTACCCTCGATAAGGCGCACCAAACCCGTTCGATACGGCTTGGACGACACGTCTTGTGAATTTACTGCTTCTGTTCCTAGGTTCTGTTTTTTTGTTTCATCGACTTGCAAGCTAGAGCTGCTGTTAGTAATCTCTATCGGATTGCCTTGTTCATTGATTGTTGACAAAATTTGAGTTGTAAAGTAAAGGGTGCTCACTCCATCTGCATCTATGATGTGCTTATAATCGTAAAAGATTATTTCGCTGCTCTTACTAGGGGGACTTGTGTTTATTGCTTCTGGTGTATGCATCAGTTGATTAGGTGACTGTATAATGCTTATTGGTGTTTCAATATTGGTAACAGTCTCAAGTCGAGAATCCGTTAAGGTTGTATTTGCCTCATACGAAGTGGTATAGTATGTATACGTTGTATAATAAGTCGTTAATTCACTTAAATCTTTTTTTATTGTTTCATTAACCTGTATCGAATTGAACAAGGTCTCAGTCAAAGTTGCCTTTCCACTTTCCGAAGGCTCTATCACATTTGATATGGTTTCCTCACGACTTATTGTGCGTATTTCTCCATCCTTGGCTAGCTTTGTCCAGTAGGTAAAAGTGGTAAAATATGTGATTGGCAAAGTTGCTTCCTCCTGGCTAAAAATTTTTGTTGGCTTTATTGTTTCAGTAGCAATGTTTGTGACAGTTTCCAGTCGACTCATTACATTCGTGTTATTGCCCATATACATTGTTGTGTAGAACGTGAATGTGGTAAAACTTGTCTGGAGCAAAAGCGTGGCTGACGGTACAATTTCTTCGGTGTTACTTTCCGAGCTTACCTGATCATCAATGGAGTCCTTTAACAACGGATTGATCTGCATTCGATGTCCGTTGGAGCTACTGGAGCGAATATCCGTTACAAGCGTCACATGCTCTTCAGACGGTTGCTCCCTTCCCTCATTTGATATACTTGATTCAGTAACGTAATTGGTAAATACTTCAGTTCGCGACATTATATCCTTTTCATGATCGCCAAAAATGGTTGTATAGTAGGTGTATGTCGTAAAAAAAGTCTTCGAATACTTGCTATCATTTAAATATCCGGTGTTTTCACTTGTCTGATCCTTAAACTCAGGAGCATTACTTGAACTCGCATGCAGCAGGCTTTCTAGCTCAACTGGAATTGTGTATTTTCCTGTACTTGATGACATCAGATCTAAGGTTTCAATTGACGTCGCAGAGATTTCATTGTCTCTGATTTGTGCTATAAGGTCCGTTTGTTTTGTGTTTAAACTTCCTTTATCGATTGGTGTGGTAACGACGTTTGTAACTATTTCTGTGTGGCTCGCTACCGTTGTGGATTCACCCTGGAAGAAGGTTGTTAGATATGTGTATGTCGTGTAAAGGGTTTTGTATATCAAATCCACTTCATCTGCATCATAGTCATCGATCTCCTCATTCTCTGGGTCTATCAAATAATCATCCGTTGTTGTAAATTCCTCAGCTGTCGTATCTTCGGTTTGTGTCGTGGACTCAGGCTCAACTGTTGTTGTATCTTCTTCTTTTTCTTTGAACAATATAGAGTCGGAGGAACCTACAATTTCGGTACTTGTAGGGTTTTCCAAGTTAACATGGGTAGGCTCAATGCAGTAAAACTTGGTAGTCTCTATTATTTCAAAAGTCGAATCTATCGACAAGCTTGGATTTTTGTTTGTGCTCAACTGTGTTAAAAATACCTGGGATGACAATTGGTCACACTTGCTCTCAACTATGTTCTGTAGTTCGTTAGGCTCTGGTGAAGGCGTTGTTGGAAAAGATTCGTCGTCATTTTTCTCCGTTGTATCGGTAATAGGTTCCTTCTGTTCATCTTGTATTATGCCATGTTGCTGATCTCCGTTGTCAACACCTATTGTTTTGTCTTTGATAAGCTTATCTGACACATTTGTTGATACTAACGCTGATGTTAAATACGAATATGATATTGAACTCATCGGCAATTCGGGATTGTTTATTGTTGTTGCTGCTGTTGTTGATGTACTCACGGTGGGTTCAACAAAGTTTGCAAAGGGATCATCATCAATAAATATTGTTGTGGCTCCAGCAGTTGCCTGCAGATTTAGTTCGATGGATGATTCTAGTACTCCAGGCTCTTCCGTTTTAGAGTCTTGGAGATTTTTCTCTTCGTTAGTAAATATACTGGAAATCTCGGCTTTTGCTTGTGCCTTAGACAATGAAGCATAGAGATTTCGAATTTCTTCATCAGTTGGTAGTTTTAACGATGGCATCGCTTCACTAACTTCCAATTGCGGAGAAATGACTTCGTATTTTGGCTGCATGACCGTAGCATTTGGTATTACGCTAGGGCCAGCCTGTAACGAAACTCCTTGCGTAGAAAAATTATCGACAGAAGAGTCAACCAGTGAAATTGAATCAGTTACTCCCAACGAATCTGTGGAAGTAATTAAAATATTCTGTTGAACCGTACTGGCAATTTCTAATATTGACTCTGGAGCTGGTATATCAGCTTTATTTAGCGTCGCCATGCCTTGAATAGATGTCACCTGGCCTGTCATCAGCTTAGACTGGCCGCTATTGGGCGAGAACACAATCACACTATCTCCAACGACCGTGGTAAAGTCCGCGAATCCATAATAAGTGACAGTTGAAAAGACTCGCTTTTGCATAAGGTTCGCCTCTGAATGCAGTTTTGACTGGTGAGAACCCTCAAAGGCGTTTTCTTTTTCCACTTTTTTGTCTTTGGATCCCTCTCTTTCCTTCAGGTTGTCCTCATTTGTCTGATAGCCGCTTGGTTCAAAGTGATTTTTCACCGTAATTGTGGGCAAATCCCCAATAGCAAGTACCTTTTGAGCTCCTATTTTTACAACTGTGACGGAAGAGGACACAACTTTAACGCGTGAGTCCTCTTTGATACTTCCTATTTCTTGATCTTGAGTTGCGGTAACCACTTCAGACACACCATCGCTCCGAAACTTCGGATAGTCAGTATTTCCCACAAATTCATCATCAATATCACGCCAATTATCCGCCTCTGCATTCAAAAGGTCATTATGGCTTTGTAAATATGATCGGGTTTGGGTACTCCCCACCCAACTAGTCAACACTGATGGCTGTCCGTTCTCATAAAGCACCCGGGAGCTTTTCTTCAAGTACTGGGCATAAAAGCGACCATTATCAAGTGTCGTGCCTACCACCTGGGTTGCGTATTCGGTAGTAATACCCTCCTGTATGAAGGTTCTGGCTGTAGAGGTCAGTAAGCCTACCTCGGGACGCACAGAGAGAAACCGACCATGGTTATCGCCCAAGCGACCCACTCCATCGTTATTTACTAATAATACAGTGGTTAAATCTAATATATATTAAACATAGATATTTGATCGATTGAATTGAAATTTGATTGGAAAGAAATGTAGCACACATATTTACAAAACATTCAAGTAAGAAGTAACAAATTTTAAGATCGAAAAAGTTATGAAACATGTCCAGAATGTACAGCATAGAGAGTTGGTGAAATCATTTACATAAAAAGAAATAAAGAAAAGGTTACAAAATAGAGATAAGAACACGACAGAAATATAAAAAATTTATATTAGTTTATTTACAAAGTAACACGTTATAAAAAAAATTAGGTACAACAGGTACAGGATAAAAAGCTAAATAACAAAAATTGTAATGATCACACTTATTTGTTAGATTGTTAACTCACATATTCTTAACATGGGATTTTATGCATTAGTATAGACTTCGCTTTTATTGTTGTCAAAATGGCAAGTAATTTAAAGAATTAATTAATTGCCAAACAAAAACATTTAATAATAATGATAATGATTTACATGGCAAAATTGGTGTGGTTGATCATGAATATGTATAAATTTTGTGTGCACACGGTACCTTCTGCATATTAGTTATAATATTATATATACATTATTCGGATTGTCGTTTAATATCTTTAAATATTTCTAATATATAGTTTGTAACATAACATAACCTTGAACCCAATTGGTAAATTTAACATAGTTTTATGGGATGTGAATAGTGTTTTTAATACTATTTATTATTATTAGTTGCTATGTATTATTAGTAGCAGTTATTTATTAGCTAGAACTTATGTTTGCTCTAGGATTTGACTGCTTACCATCGGAACTGGCCACCCGAAGGGCTGGGGTTGGCTTTACTGAATAAGCGTTGTCTGAAAAAAATTATATTTTGAATTATTTCTTAATCAAATATTTGCTTACTTATAACTAAAATGTTAATAACAGTTTAAAAACTTACAACCATGGCATAGTATTGCATATTTTTGATTATTGAACCCCATGCAGGGGGTATATTAATTTTAGGCAGATGTTTGCAACGCAATAAAGAAGACAAAACCAACTTCATAAAATATTGACTCAGTTCGAAAAAAACGAAAGTTTAGGCAAATGTTGCCGTGGCAAAGTTTGTTCGGACAAGCGACCGTACCTGTGAAATGGAATTCGATAACTTCAATGCAAGAGGTAAAACAATGTTAAATAGTTTTATTTTGTCAACTATTTTAGGCAAAATGTATCTTGGTACATCAACAGAGTCATGTGTCATGATATATTTTCAAATGAAACAATGATATTATTTCCAATAAAACTAATAATAATTGTAAAACTTTCAAAATGTAATTGTAAATTGAAATTAAATTTAACAATTAAAGCAGCAGGTCACCGTGAGCATTTTTGACTTTCGCGCTTGTCTTGTTTATTTTTCTTGTGTGTTTTTGACCTACATATATACGAGTCTGCTTACTGTCATTGTGTTGCGTTGGTATCACATCGTCTCTATCTCTCTCTCGTTCTCTCTTAAATGACAATGCTTACAATGCGGCTGCTGCTGGTGTTGCTACTCATACTGATGCTGTTGTTCTTCTAGTTTGTGTAGTGTTGCCGCGCATTGATTTTCTTGGCTTTGCATTGTGAAAGTTGAATTTAAAATTCAGTAATTTCTTGTTTTTACTATGAGTTACGTGCATGTACGCAACACACAGACAAATACGTCATGTTAACCAGAAAATCGGACTTGAAGTAAAACGGATACAAACAGATAGAAACATTGTTGTACCCTTGCGCACGGTATATTTATTTTCCCAGAAGTTTGCAACAGACACAAAGTAATCAACATCGACAGGGGAGTTGCACTTGCTGTCTGTCTGTCTCTCAAACAAGTCATACACATTTGCTAATACAAATGTATAACAGCATGTTGCCCGTAGTTAAGCCTGTGCAGAGTGTCCGTTGCACGAGGATTTCATAGGTCGATACGAGCTACATCGTACCAAGGTATCGTACAGTTGTTATATGCATAGGAACAATCAGACAGAAATGAAGAATTTAATAAACTAAACTTAATATGTTCGGCGCTTAGAGCTTTTATTACTGTAAACGAATACATGAACCATGTATTAAAACGCAATACTATTATATTAAAACTTTTACTAGCTTAAAGGTGAAGCCAGCCAAAAACTCTCAGAATGTTGAGACTGTCTTCTTGTTTTATTTTTTTATTCATTTGCAAATGAACTGCGTACATACTATAGTATAATAAAGAGATTTGTCACTTAGGATGTGCAGTTCTCATTAGCTAATACTTAAAGTTTGTGTTATTTTCAATTTCAATTTAAAATAGACTCCTCAAAATTTTTAAATCTGCAGTCCATGATAACTTTTTATAGTCTTCGACTTACCGTTTGATTGGGCCAATCCAAAAGGTGGGGCTGTCATAAGGCCGAAGAGCGTCAGCACGATCAGATGACGAGAAATTTGGAAATTAAATAATACCCCATGTTTCGAATATTTCTTTTGTGGTTGCTTCATCTTTAAAGCCGTCTTAGTTGACCGTATATATTGCTGCAGCATCATCACCATCAGCTTTATACATATATGCACTGCGAACTCACGCGCACATTTAACGTAAGTTTGTATAGTTTTTTTGGTTTTGGTATACACATACATGTGTTTGTGCAAATGTGTGTGTAGTGGTTGTTAAAGGTGTTGAGGCAAATCTGGTTGATTGGCTTGAAATCTACATTTGAATGAAAAGGTGAATAAATTTTGTTGTTTCTTTTATTTGTATTTAGTGTTAAGCTCGTAGCTCTGCTATGTAAAAAAATATGTATACGCTTTGTATAGATTTGTTAAATTTAACGGAGTGAGGTTTCCAAACTGGAATTTCATTTCCTTTTCTTGTCGCGTTCAACAGGTTGTCTGCATATTACATTCATACAAACATGTATTGTATACGATATGTAACTTTATATATGTACATACATATTTATTTTTGTTACATGATACAATTTGTTATAACGTAATATAGATAGTAAACATATATGAGGTATTATTTTTTAATCTTTTGCTACAAGGAGAAAATAGCGGTTAGACTGGGACACTGGGACGACAACGTAACTGGCACAAACACTTAACCCGTACAGACACTTATAGCAAACACTCACACGCCTATATATGTATATATAGTCTGGGTGGAATTTTTGAGATGCGCTATCGACCATTCAACGCCGACGAAAACCACAGAACTGACTTGTCCAATACGCAGACGCAGCGACAAGTTGCTGGTACGAAATCTCCACAATCGAAGCCGAAGACGGAGTCGAAGACGAAGACGAGACCAAAGCTCACAACACGAAGTGACACAAAAAGTCCGCATGTGCCAAAGCAGTTTGGCCGGTTCAGGTGGTATGCTGAATGCTGTGTATGTCGATGAGTCTGTCTGTGGTACGTATCTGGTATTGTTGTTGTATCAGTGAAGAAGTTGAAGATTTGCGAATGGCAGTTTAGTAGTATGGGGCCACGTCAAAAGCTGATGTTTTAGTTGAAAAGGCAACTTGTATTCCCTAAACATAAAACAAGTAAAGAAAGCTACCGTCGCCCTCGACATTAAGATACTCATCATCTAATTTGAAAAGCCGATGCAAACACGTTATCTCTAGTGCACAGTGGGTAACAAGCCGGAGAAATGGCAAAAATGACATTACAAGTATGTTTTCAAAAAACATATAGATACAAATATTGCGATTTCACAATTTTTTTTAAGTTTTTTGAGGTCAAGTCGAAATTGAGATGTGCAAGGTAAATTTTGACTTCGGGTTCTTTTGGGGGATGTTCGAATGTTTTTCAGTTATTTAATATTAGGTCAAAATCCAGACATGATGGCGAAATCCGGATTCGGATTCAGCGATCAACATACATACGAGGTGTGTTCAAAAAGTATCGCGAATTTTGAATTTTCGCGGGTTACGTATAATCGAATTTCGATTTTTTTGTTTTGTTATGTTGGTACACTCTTCCCGAACATCTGTACCAAGTTCTGTACCATTGGGACAATTGGGCTTTGGTTTCAATATCATAACCATACACGTATACCCATGATTCGCTACCAGTTATGACCCTTTTAAGTAAATCTGGGTCATTCAACAACTCTTGAGCGATGCTCATGCGACGGTTCTTTTGGTCAAAATTTAGCAATTTTGGAACAAACTTCGCTGACACACGTCTCATGCCCAAAATGATAAAAAAAATTTCATGGCACGAGCCAAGCGATATACCGACATCCTCAGCAACTTTTCTGATAGTGATTCGACGATTTTCCAAAACAATTTTCTTCACTGCTTGCACGTTTTCATCAGTTGTTGACGTGCTTGGGCGTCCAGAGCGAGGCTCGTCATTGACATCTTCTCGGCCATCTTGGAAGAGTTTGTACCACTTGTAAACATTTTTATACCCTTCGACCATTGAAAATGGTCAAAAAAGGGTATACTAACTTTGTCCAAATTTGGAATGAAGGTTCCTATGTACTCGGGGCAGATCAAGTTTATTTCAAATGTTAGGTGCCACGCCCACCGCTCCGCAAATCAATAAGAAAGTATGAGCATAAAACCAAGTGCTTCTGTCAGCTAACAAGGGAGGCGGGCGAGCGCGAAGCGCGAACGCCATCTGTCGGGATTAATTTCAAAGCATGTGCATATGTATATGTGTACATACATAGGAACATAAATACATAGGTCGAAGGGTATCCCACTGTCGCGTGCTGCGCGACTATTGCTTTTCTTACTGGTTTTAACTAAGAACAGTTTCACCGTATGCCACTGTCAAAATTTCAAGTGTTTTGGAGCACTTAATTTTATTTTTTTTTTATGTAAATCCTTTGATCCATATTTTTCGATAGCAAAAAATCGGCGAGCACGCAAACACTTATAATCTTTACGCCTCTCACAACCAAACAAAAAATGCTATACACTTGAAACTTGGTACAGCTGTTCGGGAAGAGTGTACCAACATAAGAAAACAAAAAAAAATAGAAATTCGATTATACGTAGCCCGCGAAAATTCAAAATTCGTGATACTTTTTGAACACACCTCGTATAACTGCATATACCACACACCTGGATCATGATATTTTTTTTTTGTGACCTGTGTTATATTTTAATTATATGCAGTTTAACATTTTAATAGAATTATCTGCTTATTTTGATTTATTAATTTGACCACTCCTACTCCGACGCCCCTTGCAAGAACCTTACTTTTGACCAATCGTTTTTATGGCAGAACATATTACAGTTACAGTAAAAGTAAGATGTAAAGATGGTATATTCATTGAATCAAGGTATTTTGATTCGATATTGTGGTTTTACCCAGTGTGCAGTGTTGTCAACTCTTTTTTCGCATTGATTTATCCGGATTGCAACCTCTTCTGCCGGGAAAATATAATCTATTCCTTGACGATTTTTCTATTATTTGTAAATCGTTGCAGAAGTTTGGTCAATGATATATGTATGTACATATATATCACACCCTTCCAAGTCTAAGTTGTGTCTTCCTTTATTTAACCCAAGTGCATCTTGCTGACGCTGTAAATAAGTCAGAACGAACCGGACTGGACCCATATATTGTATTGTAAGTTAAATATACAATGTTTGTATGCATATCTATGCTTAAAATTCCAAGCCGATCCTATTTTAAAACGAAAGACATTCAAGTCATTGTTTTCGATTGTACCGAGCAGTAACACTCTGCTGAAAATCCATTTTGTTTTCAAATACGAGAGTAAGAAAAGAAACTGCTGCAGAAACTGCTAATAAAGTATTCGTTGTTGTTGGAACGATCGTTTTATTCAATAGTTAGGTTTATTAACAACCAAGCTTATTGACTGAATCTCTATTTATACACATACATATATTGAATTTAACTAAAACAAAATAGAATGTGTTTCAGCAGAAAAACCCAATTAAGTTCAACTATTGTACTTTATTCTGTACTTATTCTATTTTAAGTACAGAATATTATGGTATAAAATAATATTATTATGGTATAAAATAAATATTAGTAATATGGTATCTAGTTGTCTTATCGAAGAGGTAGCTTATCGGTAACTAACCAATATATACGCACACAAGATAAGAAACATATGCACTTGGCTCATAAACGGTTAACAATTATTGCTAGGCAAAGACATTACAATTTTTATGGATTCCTTCTAAGTACATAACCAATTTTCTAGACTAAACATGTTTTATTTTAGAACATAATTTTAAATAATTATTTAGCTCTATGTACAATATTTTAATATATGATATTGTATATGAAATAATTACAAGCCGACTCGATCTGAGCCCATTTCAAAGAACCCGGGAAACACACCAGGTTGTGTATCTACATTTTGTTCTGCGCTTAAATTGACATATGTAGGTTGTGTTGGCTCTGATGTCCGCGGATCGTGAAGGGGCTCGTAAATTTCAGTAATAGGAGGCCAGTTATCGATTGACTTAATCTTGTACTCCAGCTGCATGTATTTCCGGGTCGAAGTTTTAAAGTTCTGCTCACGTCGCACCTGAATGTGTTTAAAGACCAACGTTTCCACCACAATAGATTCAAGCAGTGAATGTGAAATAAATGCAGCGGCGCCATAAATCAACATTATATAACGAAAGAACATGTCGGGTGGAACAACCAGCTGGAAAAACTCAGCGAGCCATTCGGCAGGATAAATCACCAGATATATAACAATGGCCAAATTCAAAACAATGGTTAAACACAACGGCCAGTTGGACCAAAGCGGCTTGCGGTATGGCACACCCTTCGAGAATACAAATGCTAGTATAATGTACTGAAAGCTAGAAATGGCAAACATAGTATAGTTTTCAAAGCAGCCAAGATGACTTTCATCAGAATGTTGGAACGGCACAAACCAGGACTGCTGATGCAGCTGATACCAACCTGTAATAATATTGGAATTAATAAATAACTAGGAATTCATATTCGTCTTTCTCACCCGCCACCTGGAAGGTAATCACTAAGCACAAATGAAGTAGCAGCGACGATAGCGGCGTGACAGATATCAGGGAACTAAGCGGTATCTGCTTGGCCAGTTGCCCTTCATATGCCTCTGTTTTGCCAAAGAAAAAGGCAAATACTGATATTAAGCCCAAATCAATATACAAATACTGTTTATCCGTAAGATTTGATTCAATAGAGTATAGTATCATCACAGAAATAAACTGCACCAATGAATACGCTGCCATGTATTTGAAAATTCCAAAGGAAGTAACCAAAGCGGCGCGTCCCTCTCTTATAACATTCGGAACTGCTGCAATGGTCGGATTACGAGACGTAAACGGCGATGCTATGGACGACTCTGTCTCGCTCAATGAAATTCCTGTGTGGGCCACTTTCAACGCACCGCAATCGTTTGCTCCATCTCCACACATAGCTACGTAATAATCGAGGTTTTGCAGCTCCACTATAAGCGATTGTTTGTCTTCTGGTGACATTCGAGCGTATATGGAACCACGCGTCAAAATAAACTCCATTTCTTGAGAAAAACGATCACGCACTATTTGCCAGGTTTTTCCTTCCATAGCAAAAGTAAAGTGACGGCGCCAGTGGCTGCGAGAAGCTAGAGCAGCTATATCCAGCTCGACTTCATCATTATGTGTCCAACTATCCTGGGTCTTTACACTCGATAGGCTATTACTGCCACTTGAGATAGATGTTATATCTAAAGCGAACGATGATGAAGTTCCGTTTCCATTGCATTGCGGTGGGACATTCAAAGATGTTCCCATTTCCAACGTATACTGAAGCTCGTATTGATCGCTTTCAAGAGTTTGTACTGCATGCACAGTGATGACAGCCTGAGTGGGGCTGACAATACCGCAGTCACGTGCAACACTTAGCGCTGTCAATATATTGTCACCTGTTATCATAATAGTGCGAATGCCAGCGACACTAAGAGAATTAATAACATCCGTTGTATCCGGCTTAAGGCGGTTTTCAAGGATAACGAAACCAAGGAACTCCAGGTCCTGTTCAACTTCTTCACGTGACAAACGTTGCACTTTGGTGTAGTTAATTTTCAGACTTAGTTTTTTGTATGCTACGGCAATGATGCGGAAGCCACGTTTGGCGAAAGTTGACAGTTGTTGACTGTAGTCGTCGGGTATGCTCCCCGGCTGACAGAGTTGTTGCAACATTTCTGGGGAGCCCTTGCAATACACATTGAACCCTTGAACTGTAAGGCATCGCGTGATCACAGCCATGCGTTGCAAATTCGATGAAAAAGGGAACTCTCTTACAATACCGTGATCATAGTTCATATCTCCTGAGGATAGCCCTGCATTTGCAAGCAAATCATCCACAGAAGATTGTCGCTGCACACTGGAGCTGATCGCTCGATGCGGTTGTCTCAATATTGTCGGATAGATCAGACCATATTTTTCCTTCTCGGGTATACTATTGACATCTTCCAGCAACCAGCCTGTTGAGTCAAACATTTTCAAATCCAGAGGATCGCCCATCATTTTTCCGTTCATCACGGTTATTGAGTGGCAGGTAACCATGCCGAAAAGAAAGTGATCGAAGGGTAAACGCTGCACATCCCTTAAAGGTATTTGGAATTGATTTGTTGATGACTTAGGAACTACACCCCACATATCCAGACCATCCTCCGTCAAGGTTCCTGTCTGAAAATATGCAATAATAATTTCGTTTTAATCAATCAATCTTTTAAACTGAATCGAAACTAACCTTATCAAAGCAACAACAATCAATACTACCAGCAACGTTAATCGAGCGTGGCGATATGCAGAAAATATTATTGGTTTTTAAACGTTTCTGAGCGTAGAATCGACCCACTGTCATGGCGGCAGGTAAAGCAGGGGGAACCACTATCGTGATAAGATCCAATGATTCAACAACTATCTTGACGGCGTCCGTTCCCCGTAATATCTAAAAATAGAAAAGAAAGGTTACCTTCGGCATGCCAAAGGTTTTATACCTTTGCAGTTTAGGTATACATTTCATCATTTTTGATGAAATATTAAATATAACTGGGTTGAATATTAAATATATTGGTCCGAGAGACGAGTTTACGGTACAATTAACGAACATACTGAAAGATTCGCGGACAACAAAGACCATGATAAAAATAACATTACATTTTATTAATTATGTAAAGAATTAAGGAGACTAAGAAAATATAGACGAAAGAAGTCAAGCTCGCTCAGCTCTGTTATTTTTGGGATCAAAGTTGTATGATGACTATGTTCAAGGTATAAAACAGATGAGACCCAGCGACCCATAACACATTTAACTTTATAGGTGCTTCGACCGGAAATACATTAAGCAGCATATGTCGCTTACCCAGACATGGCACTCTCTTATTGTTAAGTGACTGTGTAATTATAGCGATTATATAGATTTGTAATATTGGAAAAAGTTAAAATACCTTAGTAACAAGTGTGTATATAAAGCCACAACAAGCAATGACGGCCAAAAACTGTATAAATTTATACGAATCCTGCTCGAACTTGTAATCAACGGGTGGTGGGTACAGAATGGAACGAATTAAACCACCTTTGGCAGTGATATTTCCCGTATTTATCACCAAGGCGAGAACTTTTTTCGAACCAATGTAACGCGTCTGTATGACTTTAGTCCCACAGAAAAGGGTATTTTTTGCGTGTTCCTTCTTATCAAAAATTATATCACGCTTCATCGGTAGGGCAGTCTTTGTCACCGGGACGCTTTCCCCTGTCAGCATTGACTCGTCCAGAATGCAGTTTCCTGACAGCAACACCGCATCACATTGCATTGTGCAACCGGTCGCGGGTATCTCGACAATGTCACCGGGAACCAAACTTCGCGTAGGAACTTCGATCGAATGACCTTTAGTATTGACAATCCAGGCATTCCCAGTATTCTTAACGGTTTCATGGAGTACATCTTGATTCTATAATGTAAAAGAAGTCAAATTTTTTGATACTTACTTTGATATGTTTTATTCTTACCTTTTTAGTCTGAAATACAGACATTGATATGCCGAAGATAGACATTAGCAGAATCACGCAAGCATAATAATAATAGTCATACGTAAACCACAGAACAACAGAGAATATTTGAAACACATAGAAGGGATTTAGAACTTCCAGAAATAAAAGTGTTTTTAAGTCCCGCAACGGAATTGTTATTTCATTATAACCGAACACTATACTGCGCGACAATTGTTCGTGGACACTCAAGCCGCGCTGTTGATAAAAATATGAACATGGTACATTAACATCCAGGCCGTTGATTTTATTAAAGCCGTTTATGCTGCTATCCCATGCGTAAACTAGTTGTTTGCAGCGTATAATTCTTAAAGACCGGAAACCTAAAATAAATAAAATTAACTAAGTATATGTATAATATATACAATATTAGTTTCTTATATAAACTGTGATTTCTGTGTTCGTATGCACAGGCTGATAGAATATGGCTTAGCCGACGTGATAGCCGGTTTAACTTTTATTTATTAGTTGTCGACAACAATTGTGAAGATTTCAATAAGTGTGTCACTATGTATGGCGAGCTCACACGTTAACTAAAACTTACTTTTAAACTGAGCCGACGAGAAATGAACGGATAGTTGAAGTTTATTTTCATCCAAAGTCTCTCCTGGTAATTGTTCTAGCAAAAGATTTCTGTAATAAAAAAGATATATTAAATTTAAAATGTAACATTGAATAATTATTCAGTATTAAATAATCTACTTTAACTGATCCGTTGTCAAAAGACTGACGGGCTTTACATGGTAAAGCCTGTGTTTTCCTTGGTAATCCTCCTCAATCAGAACCTGCTGCGCCTCTTGAAGCGGGCAGGGAAGACAGGTAGCAAGCAGATACCAATGGCGCCACCAGTGCAAGACCAATCGTAATAGTCCCCCGGTTAGGCAAATGCATATCCAGCAGAGAATCCAACGCAAAAGAGATCGGCGATAGCCGCTGATCTTCATTTGATCTTCCTGGTCCTGATTTAAAAAGCCCACGCATGGTTTCGTATCTTGAATGAAATAAAAAACAATAAATTACTTGCTAGTACAAAACATTTAACCGGTCTCATACGTTTTACCGCTTGACCATACAGGTTAATCAAGGAATTACTAACACACCAGCATTATTTACCTTGCACTCCACTTTAGACTTTTCGCTAATCATTCTAATTTTACATGTAATTTATGCAAACAAGCGACGCATAACCAATTGAGGAAACGTATTGCAACGCTGATAGGTACAAATCATATCATGGTTGCCAAATTCTTCTCGATTATTCAAATATTTAGCTCGATTATTTTTGATGCCTCTATTTGTACTTGTCGCTGAACATTTCGAATGTTTTCTAACAAAGTGCAAATGATATTGCTCGGCAGACATGTTGCATAGATGCTAAACGATATATCAGAGCGGTCCGACTTCATCCGGCTTAATTTAGATCGTGCTGCAGTAAGCAGTACATTTGTTAAGTTTCATCATGGTAAAAACTTTAGAACTGAAACTACAGTCAGACGGACATAGATCGACTCGCCTATATATAATACTTTATGGATTATAAACGAAGTCTCCTAGGCAAGATTAACATATTCTCGGCAAGAGAATAAACAGTACTCATTTAATAACTGCTAAGCTGTAATTGTTTCTGTTTTCATATATAGACTGTAGCAACCACTAATCAAATACGAATCCAACAAATTAAATCATTTAAATCAGCTCAGAAGTTCTTGAGCTCTTAGACAAATAACTTACACAACTTCCTATTATATGTACATATGTACATATATATAAATTTTTTGTCCATACCTCGCCTTACATCGCAGCTCATCATCGGTGTTTAGCTTGCGTATTTCGACCGCCTTGTGACAGGAAAGTCTGCAATAGCCACAAACATTTTGGTTTAGGTCAGTCAATTTCAGACGGCCTCTATTAATCTTCGTATAGACATTTAATTATTATATGTATGTGAAACTCAATTTTGTAATAATCGGCGTAAGATTGGACACTTGTTTTAATTTGAATAAAATAACCTAACCTAATTATTAATTGGATTCATTTTATCATCATGAACTTATCTTTTTAACAATTATTTTTAAGGTTTTAATTATTTTTAGTATTTGGGAGGGTATCCAAATGTTATTGTCAGTCGACACTTAAACTTGAGACAAAACATTACCCCACTTTATGATACAAATTATTGTTGTAAGTTTAAAAAGTTTATAAGGTTAATTTCAAGAAACTATAAAAAGTAAGTCCGCGCATTAGGTAAATATTATTGTTTATAAAGAAGAAAATGATATAAACTACATGGAAATTAAAAATTAGCCAATACGCCTTAACAGAACGGATCACTTAATCAGAATAAGCCATGTTGCGACACACGTATGTACATATATGTATGTGTGCATTTATTAAGACATATGTACATGTGTTTGAAGATAAAAAGGAATTGATAAGAAACAACGTGCATTGCCATAGAATACACCCAAAGCCATGCACGCTTCTTATGTACATATATGTATGTAGTTTTGTATGTATGTTTTTGTCAAACCTGAAAGCCGATATTTATGTATGTATGTAGATACCGTAAAGTTTCATTATATTTATTGTGTTGTTTAGAATTTTCTTTACTTATGGGGGATTTAGAAACACTCACAATTTTTCAAATGCAATAATGCTATTTCTTGATTAACTTTTATAAGTTTTGAATAATACTATAAAATTATAGTGAAATATACATTAAATATGTGCAAAACGAGCTAAACACATACACATACATACGTATATTTTCCATGGCACATTCACACTATCGTAGTACTCACGAAGTGAAGAATTGTTGTCAAGCTTCGTCAATAAAACACACAAACACACACACACCCAAAAATACTAATTAACAATTTACCGTTTACTACACAACACGTTCTTCACCAACACTCGTCAATACAAACATGCATACATTGACTTATACATATGTACGCATATCAACAACAATTGGTCTTATACAGCAAAAGTTAATTTGCCCTTGACCGCACTTCCAGCAGATATTTTAACTGTTGATCAAATTAGAAATATCAATTGAATGAACCCAAAAAATAAAAAATATAAAACCACTTTTTATACAACTGCAAAAGCAAACACGGTTTAATAATATCGCTGACATTCTGATTCCTAAAAACAGCTGTACATATACATACGTAATACTTATTCATGCAAATTGATATTTAACAAGCATAATTAATCGATTTGATATTGTAAAGTCCATGGGCGATCAACGTCATCGATTTGCAAACGAAATCATTCTTTCAAAACACTAATCAAAATCGAAACGCAACCACAGACACAAATTATAAAAGACTAAACTGAACCCCGCACAGAGTGAGGAAAGACTGAGACAAAAAAATATTTTGAAATTGAATTTCGAACAAAATACACTTGTGTGTATGTACATACCTAAACAAGTTTATGTACATATTTTTATGTGCATGTGACCGATGGCAATTAAAATAAAAGTTTTTTCGTTGTAGGAGTTAAAATTTAATGATTGCTACTTAAGTTAAGTTTAGGTTATTGTAAATACAAAATAATCATATGTTCTAAGTTCGAATGGATCTCGAAAATACAATCTTGGTCTTCTAACAAAAATTCAATTTGCAGAATAATATTAAAAGCAGACTGAAAGGTTACCTTCTGCACACCGAAGGTTCCATACTTTTGTATGTTCTTATCTGCTCCGATGGTTTCTATACTAGTTACATATACGCGTATTTAATGGTGCAGAATTGAATAATAATGCGTCGATTACTGTTTAACTTTGATTGGCACTGATAAGTTTACGCTGTCTCAAAAACCATAAAGGTCTTCATATAAAAGCCCCCATTTCGGAGGATTTATGTATCATATGAAAGCTATGTTATAGTAAACCGATTTATATGAAATTTTGTAGACATATTATTTATACAAAAAAATCGGTATGGTAGTTATACAATATAAGGGTCCGATCTGCTTATCCGACTTATTTACAGCATGCAGGAATACGAAACATGTGTGCCAAGTTTGATCAAGATAGCTCCAAAGCTGAGAGACTAGTTTGCGTAACAACAGACAGACGGACAGACAGGGTGGCAAATGTCCCTTAAGGTGCAGTGTTAACTCATGGAAAAAAATATATGTATACCCTCTCCAAGGGTATACATACATTTATTCATATAACTAACTAAATATTTCGAAGCTCGTTGCAATTGCCGCATTTGCAGATTTCATACATTTTAAACAAAATAAAAAAAAATGGACAGTAGTGGACAAATATGCCGAAGTTGAAATTGTATCTTTATCAAATCTATTTATATATATATTTTATCATATCAACCCTTTAGTCTTCTTAACACCTCATTCTATAATTAAATAAAATTTTGAAAATATCGTTGTTAAAAAACTTTTCCTCGCATTTCTGAAAAAAATCAAAACCTAATTCGATATAGAATAAAATTGAGTTTGTATTTCATCGTATGTAAATGTATTTTGGCCAAAGTATAGCTCAATCATCGTTTATTCCTTCAATTCCTTTTTTATGCACTTCATACTGACTGGTTTCATCATTCCCTTTCGTCCTTGCGCAGTTACTTTATGAGTTATATTTAAATACATACATATAAGCTGGGTAACTAAAAAAAACTTTTCCCATATACGATACATCCGAAAAAATACGATGATGTTGTTAGATATCAGTAAGAAAAATTTGTCTGCGCATGTTTTCAAAAATTTTACATAATAATTTAGTTAATAGTTTTTAGTATAATAATTATAAGTAAATATAATTACCTTTAACAAGTAACTGCGAATCTTTTAGATCAAAATCCTCATCAAGGTCCACCATAGCACAGTTTCCGGAGAAACCCAATTGTGGCTCTTCGGCATTCTTTTGATACGACTGAGTGGAATGCGGGGTAGATTTTTCCGAGTTATTCACACTGCTACGTACGGTTATGTTATTATTGTCCATTGTACCAGTATGTATTGTTTGAGGAAGTACTTGACAATTAGAAGTTGTGTTTCCCGCCGACGCCAGAAAAACAGCTTCGATTTCAAGCGGTTCTGTGGGCGAGTGCCACCAATTAAGCTTTAAAAGATTGTTTTTAGTCGCGATGCGAGGGAAACTGAGTAAACTTTCCGGTTCGAATATGGGCTGCAACGGCATTAACTCTGGCGCATGAGAATTTGACATGATCGTACATTTAACTTTAACACAAATAAGTGCACCTTAATAACGGAAGTGTTTTTGGCTTTTTTTGTTTTATTTTTTCGAGTGTTTTGATAAATAATTTATGGAAAATTGCAAGCTCTTACGAACGGAAGTGTCTTTGGTTTTTTTTCCGTTTTTTTCTTTGTTTTTTTTTTTTTAAGTGTTTTAATAAATAATTTATGGAAAACTGCGGGTCAGCTATGCAACTTTAGTACATTCCCGATAACATGACCACATAACCCATTCTGGGATTGTCCCCAGTCAAGGACCGCGCGAAATGATACCATATAATATGGCATCCTTAATAATGAGTAATTCCAATACAGCTTGTAGCAAGTTTCTTTACATATGGAGTAAACAAATCCGCACGCCGGCAGATCAAAATGGGTTTTCAATCATCCAAAATGTGTTTTACGAAGTTCAAATGTTCCTCCGCTACCGACACGTTTCTCGAAAAAGAACTGCTTTTCGTAGTCTTTTTGCAAAAGCACCAAATCTAACAGGACGATGAAATCCCCAGTATAATCTCGATGTTTGCGCAACCTTCTCTTGAATGATCCGATGTGCTCCTGTTGCTTCGTTGCACTTTGAACTGAATTCATTACGTTTGGAAATTGGATAAATAACTTTTTTGACAACCTTATAATGGTAAGCCAATTATTAATTAGATATACTTAAACAATTTTTTTTTTATTGTTAACAATCCGTACGAACTTGATTCGACTTAAACCACGATATGTAATCCAAACCGCTTTTCGATTTTAATATGTCCAAAGAAAACACAATTGACGACTGTTGATTGTTTTGTTTAAATTGATTTACAAATCCACAAAGTATATTGTTCACAGCTGATAAATTGAATGTCTTTAAAATTACTGTACTCATTTCTTCATGAGCATTAAATAGCATATTTATCACGTTTTGCCACTCGCGACAATTTGTAAGTTTACGAATTTTTCTGCAAGCTGAAAGTTATAAACTTCTGCACTACAATTATGCTGCTACGGTACCTGCAAATAAATAAGAATTAATATGATATTAAGAGAAATTCTATAAATAAACTTGCATATTTTTTCAGTTTGTGTTAAAATTGAAAAATATAAGTATGTTTATAAATATACGATTGCAATCACGAAAATTTTCGCATGGAGGTTGTGGTGCTGTCGTAACAAGGGCCAGTCACGTTGAACTCCTAAAGTAATCGATACCCGCCATGTTTTTTTTTTGCGTGTCGATTTATTTATTTTAACGTTTAATTATTTTTATTAAGGGCATGTACTCAGATCGAAAAAAAATTATGCCAGCTGAGTTAGAGTGAGTCAAATAGCGATGCAAGAATTTCCGATAGCCTTGCACAGTGGTCCACAAGAAGTGGACCTTTCATTTTTTTATTGCTAGTGAAACCTCAAAGACAATTATAATGCATTAATTTTAAAATTTCAATCGCTTTTGATGGAGCTGTCAACTTTTAAAATAAACACAAAGTTTTTGTGTTGAATTGCACAAAACTAGAGAGTTGATGGAAAAAACGGATTTTAAATTCGGTTACAAACAATAATTCTTAAGAGTACAATTCCGAATTAGCTATTATAATATATTTTTAATTATATCAACGTCAACGAGAAAAATCTGTGCATATGTTGTAAGTAAAATCTCAGCTGAGTGAAAAAAATACTGAAATGTAAAGTAAAATACTGACCCATAACTGAAATAAAAATAGCCCCAGTTTATGCGATAGAGGCGAAATCATGCAATGATATCATAAAATATATGAGTCAAGACAGTTTTTAGTTGTACCGAAATTACATAAAATAAAATTAAAAAATATATTTAGGGTTGCTATTGCTATTATATGACGAAAATATGAAGTAATATTTTTTTGTTTTCGGCTTAGTTTAGAAGATATAGCCTTCGAAAAGTCCAGATTTCCCATACAAAACTTCGATGTTTCAATTTCAAAACTTCGATATTTTCAAAAATTTTAAAATATCGATATATCGTCGATATTCTTTCCAGCTCTAATAAGAATACATATTTCTCATGAAAAGATTAGTATTTGTATTTACATACTTGTAAATAGATTTCCAAGTATACTTTGTTTCGGCTTACAAAGCCATACAAAACAAATGAGAATCAATTTCTTAATTGTTCACTATTTTTATTATAATTTAATTTTAACGTATATTTTATATCTTGGCCTATATAATTACGCAACTATACGTAACATATGCATATGCTTTAAATACACATGTACATACGTGTAAACAAATATTAATGTCATCATTTCGTCCTTATAGATTGTTTAAAGTATGTATAAAATCTTGTATACGCATTAAATACACTTATATTTTGATATACATATACATATATGTATTTAGAAATATGTGTACTCCTAAAAACAATACTTTCTTAAGATACTTTATGTATTGAATTGCTCTCCTCATATCAGACATGAATTCTGCAATACGCGATTTAATTAACTTACATACATAAATACAACTTTATACATACGTACTTTTGTGTTTGGACACATGTGTCTCTACAAGTTAAATATATTACATTAGAAATCAGATACGTATTCCATTCGCATCGCCCAAGTATGTGTATTAAATAAAACAGGCAGTCACACTGTACTTCAAGATATTATTCGATAAATTTAAAACTACTGATTTACAGTATTCGATAGTTGAACAACTGTAAGCTACTATCGGACATTCGCGCGCAGCTATGCAAGAGATATATGTTTTTTAAGAATTAAAGGCAGTTGAATTGGGATTTGAATATTTAACATTTTATAATTAACGGATTTCACTCTCAAATTCCAGTCACCAGTCTGTCACCAACAATACCATTTTATAAATAAGATACGAGTATATTCAAGCCCGCTCCGTTTTTTAAAAAGATTATTGTTTTCATTCAGCTTAGTATATGTAAAAGTCAGAAAGCTGTATCTTTTATACAGCGATCACAAATTGATTTAAATTATTAAATTATTTATTTACGGGGGCGGTGGGCGTGGCACTCAACATTTGAAATAAACTTGATCTGCGCCTAGTACATAGAAACCTTAATGCTAAATTTGGTGTCTCTAGCTTTTTTTATAGCTGAGATGTGTGTTCATCTGGTCCTCCGAACAGACAGGCGGATATGGCTCAATTGACTCGGCTAGTGATCCTGAGTAAGAATAAATTTACTTTATGGGGTCTGTCACGCCTTAGTTTGCCTGGTACATACATTTGCACAAAGTTAGTATACCCTTTTGTAACCATTTTCAATAGTCTCGAAGGGTATAAATACTCATTTCACACAAATAGTTGGTTCAGCCATTTAAATAAATAAGAAAGTATAATTATAATGCCACTAAGGTTTTGATTCAATTATTTATTTTGGAAATACATTATTTTATATAAATACAAATAAAAAAACGTAATGCCGGTTTTTTTTTTTTTTGTATTTAATGAATTTATCTTACCAAGCATTAGATTTGCACAATAATGTTTGGAATTGAATCCAAATTGGTTATTCAGATTAAAGTTAAGAAGTTTGGTTATTGTTTAGAACTGAAATCCTCAGACGCAAATTCATAACAAAATATATTCGGTTGCAGAAAAAAAATAATCCAAACGTATTTTCGGAAAAGCCTTGATTCTAGACAATTATCAGAATTGTTTGTATGAAATTCATCTTTATCATTAACTGGGACTGCTCATTAATATATTCTTACAGAACATACTACAAAAACTTGCATTATAAAGGTGTATGTATATAAATAAATAAATAAATCATAACTTGATTTTAACTTCATTTTTTAAGATCATCAGTGGTAATACGTTTGATATGTGATGAATTCCCAGCTGAAGTATTACTATTCATTACGTGATTACATTCATCTTCCAGGGACTTTGCTAGCGCATCTTCAGCCTGTATTGAAATTGTTTCAATAGTTTCTGTTGCCAAGGTCTCTATTTCTATGAGCATAAGAACTTGTTAATATGTATTAGAAAAAAAGAGAAATATTGAAACTTACTCTTTAGATCTGGAATTGGATTATCTATGACTTTAGTATTTGTTTCATGTGGAGTTGTGGGTAGTGTCGAGCACAAAGCGTTGTCATCTGTGGATAAAATGAATTAGCAATCGAATAACCCATTGCACTTCCTTACCGTTAATAGGTTGATAGTTCTCATTGTTATGTTGTAATTCTGGGCATATGGCCAGTTCAATATTTAATGTTTCATTGAGACCGTCGGCGAGATTTTCATCATAGCATTGGGTCGGGACTGATGGCGACGACCGCATTTGGTCCTTGGCCAGGCATCGTTCCAGTTGATCTGTCACAGTCTCCAAGTTGTAAATGCACTGTTCCACAATATCAACACGTCCTATCTTGTTTAAGGCTTGTGCCATCGCATTTCCAGTTGCACGCTTTCCATCCTGGTTATGCCAGAGGCGTAATAACATTAAGCCCTGCTGGGACGACGACTGATCACCGTACTCTGCCTTTATTAAGTCTATATCCGACTCGAGAACACCCAATTCATGAGCAAGGCGCGGCCAGTCATTGCCAAGGAAATTCGATATATCCAACAATCGAATGTCGGCACGTTGTATCTCCTCCGGCTCTGCAGCCAATATCGATGAGTTCCCAGCTTTTATTTCGGCATTTATAAGATCTTTTTGCATTTGCCCGTAGCCATTTACACTATCCTTGGCGGTTTTATTGCTATTATAATTGTCAACTTGAGTCAGCGAAATGTTAAGTACGCATATCGGCTGTAAAGGGGCATCGCCGGGATTGATCTTTGGCTCAGTCATAAAACAAACACGTGCGTTCGGCTGCTCTTGATCTTTAATGTGTACCACGAAAGATAAACGATTTTCCCGAAATGCTTGAAACTTGGTACTCAGTTGCTCTCCGGATTTAAGAACAGGCAATAAATTTCCACCGAACTCTAAATAAATTGTTTGATCCTCCAACATCTCTACGTCTCGAGATTTGGCAATTTCCGTGAAATATTCCTGATGCTCCAGAGTTTTGTCCTCCTTGTCGTCCGTCATGCAGAACACGGATATTTTAGCCTCTGTTGTGGAAATACGCTTTGCAAAGACGACAAACTTTACCACAAATGGCACTAGTGCCATATAGGTGTAGAGTTCCGTCGCCATACGACCGGCATCAGCAACATTGCGACAATCCATCAGCCAGAAGCGTGCCGATACAGTCGTGGTAAAGCTGACAGTATCTTTAACAAATGCTAACGGTGTCGATCCGGTTACATCCTCCCAAATAGCTCGATTCTGTCCCCCGGTTATTGAACACAATAATCGCAAAGTAGAGGTTGCACTAGCGTTGCTATCGCCAACGTACGGAACATTAACCATTCCCTCGTTGTACGTTCTTGGTGCGGGAATAGTTAGTGTAATAGCCTTGTGGAACTTACGGCGCCGTGGCTCAACTGTGACCACCGGAGATACGGCTACGCCCTGACCGAGGAGCTTCGAACATCCAATGAGATCGACAGGCTGTGCCTGAAGACCTACCCGGATTTTTTTTGTCAACGCATGCGCCGGGAAAATCGCTTGCACTTGGGGCACGGCCATTGAAAATACGGTGCCGCCCTCCGGTCCAATTGCATGGACTTCCTGGCGTATTCGCGACACTACCGCAAAGAAATGTGGCACATTCTGGGTGACAATTCGAACAATTCGACTGGTGTTCAAATCCTCTAATGGATTCGTATCCGTTAAGATTTTTTCACTGAATGATTCAAGTAATTCTTCGTTCTCAAAAATATTATGTTCGCGCCAGCTTTCACCATTATCAGAACGCAATATAATTATTTCACGCTCCTTGTCGCGCAGTGATCCAAAGTGTGGTACCTCCAGAACAATTGGGCTTAAAATAGAAAAAGATAATAATCATTTGCAAGAGTTGAACTTAAAAATAAACATTTAAAATAAGCTTTATCCAAGAACATTCATGAGCTCATATGTCCATATCCACATATGATATTAGTATTTCACGTTTTAACTAACTTATTTCAATTCTTGGTGTACAATTTTAGGAATTTGATCTTTATAATGCCTTTTTTGCTGATATTTATCGTATCTTACCTTAAAAATTTGCCTTCTACTGGAGATAATTCCAGTACACGACTGACAAGTGCTTCACCCTCCATCAGGGGTGGCGGATTGATCACCCTTTGGGGCTTAACATAGCGACATGTTATCCGTGTTGGCTCAGCGCAAGCCTTAGGTGGGACAATGATGCGGACTCCACTGTGTCGACAACCACGCATTGAACCACCGCGAGCATCAACAAGGAAGGAAACTAGAAACCTGTCACATAAATAAGATTGTTTATCTTTTTTTTATAATTTATGTTTGTAACGAGAGCAACAGTCGCGCAAAACGCGACAGTGGGATACCCTTCGACATATGTATGTTCCCGTGTAGTTTAATTTGTTAAATTCATACACATATGCATATGCACATGCTTTGAAATTAATCCCGACAGATGGCGCTCGCGCGCCTTCCTTGTTAGCTGACAGAAGCACTTGGTTTTATGCTCATACTTTCTTAAATAACTTCTGTGTTTATTGTCCGATCGGATTGCAATTTGGAGAATACGTAGATAATTCATTCAGCTTAGTATATGTTAAAGTCGGAAAGCTCTAGTTTTATACAGCGCTTATAAATTGAGTTCAAAAATTAAATTTTTGATTTACGAGGGCGGTGGGCGTGGCACCTAACATTTGAAATAAACTTGGTGAGCTTATAGTACACAGGAGTCTTCCTGCCAAATTTGGTAACTCTAGCTTTTATAATAGCTGTGATCTGTGCGTTCACACAGACAGACAGACAGACAGACAGACAGACAGACAGACAGACAGACAGACATGGCTCAATCGACTCGTCTAGTGATCCTGAGCAAGAATATACTTTATGGGGTCTCCCACGCCTCCTTCTGCCTGTTACATACATTTGCGCAAAGTTAGTCTACCCTTTTTTGACCATTTTTAATGGTCGAAGGGTATAAAAACGGAACAGTTCACATTGATTTTTTTAAAAAAGTTGTACTAAAAGAATGTTTTGAAATTGATAACCAACATACATAAGTTTGAACTCACCCTAGATGAACTGGCGGTCGTAAAATGGCTACGTTATCGGCGAGTCTATCCGTTGTTGATGAATTAAAGGTTCTTTCGAGTATTTTTGTAACTTCTATAAAATATTATATATTAAATAGTCTTAAAAAAGTAAATATCACATGTCAATAACCACCTCCTCCAATATTCCGTCCATCGTGCTGATCCTGCTCGGCATTCGTTGTATCAAACTTTTGGTTATCGTGTTCGTTTGCGGTCTTTAGATCATCGGTCGCCATGTATTTATATTGGTTATGATCCAAATGCTCATCGCTACCTTCGTCCTCAGAATCGGAAAGTAATGTTTCGTGCATAAATTCTGGTACTACCACCTTGTACTTCTCCTCCAGCAATCCAGTCGCTGTATTGACAACAGATGTCTCTGTGAGCACCTTCAGAGTTTCAACCGCCGTGACGTATCCCAGAATATGAGCTATACTTAAAGCGGTTTGACCATTCTATCCAATATAAAACGATATGGACTTTTTGAAATTTTTGGGATTTTCTTTAAAATTAGTAGATACGAGGTGTGTTCAAAAAGTATCGCGAATTTTGAATTTTTGCGGGTTACGTATATTCGAATTTAGATTTTTTTGTTATGTTGGTATACTCTTCCCATACATCTGTACCAAGTTTCAAGTGTATAGCATTTTTTGTTTTGTTGTGAGAGGCGTATAGGTTATAAGTGTTGTGCGTACTCGCGGATTTTTGCTTTTTCGGTCTTGGCTCACATGGGCTCTTCCATTGGGACAATTGGGCTTTGGTTTCGATATCATAACCATACACGTATACCAATGATTCGTTACCAGTTATGACCCTTTTGAGTAAATCTGGGTCATTCAACAGCTCTAGAGCGATCCTTATGCGACGGTTCTTTTGGTCAAAATTTAGCAATTTTGAAACAAACTTCGCTGACACACGTCTTATGCCCAAAACGATGGAAAAAATTTCATGCCACGAGCCAAGCAATATACCGACATGCTTGGGCGTCCAGAGCGAGGCTCGTCATTGGCATCTTCTCGGCCAACTTGGAAGAGTTTGTACCAGTGCTATACACTTAAAACTTGGTACAGATGTTCGGGAAGAGTGTACCAACATAACAAAACAAAAAAATCGAAATTCGATTATACGTAACCCGCGAAAATTCAAAATTCGCGATACTTTTTGAGCACACCTCGTATATATACTAATTATATATATATACAAGAATACGGTTATAGTTACATGCATTTTCGGTTGGTACAACCGAAATATAATTTACTGAGAGCAACAAGAATATCTATTATTTAACTGTAGAAATTGAATGTACTACAATCAATTGCAAATAAATAAAATTTTAATTTTGGGAAACTGATCGTAGTTTATTCCATATGTATATGTATGGGCTGAGCCTACTTTATACATTTCAATACCTTAAACATGGAAAACTGCACTACCGCCTTTCTGTTTACATTTTATCAAAAAAGAAAATGAAGATCTTGATAAACAGACATCTGCTAGCCATGCCTTAACCATGCTTGCTAAGTTATACAGAAATTTGTTTACTAAAAATAATAATAATATTATATTACTCACATTAGTTACTGCATTCGGGTTTGCTTTGTGACGTAGCAGTAGATTAATAACCATTGTATGGCCCTGCTGGGCAGCCTGGTGCAATGGGGTATAGCCGACATTTGTAGTCATCTCTATGTTAGCATCATTTTCGAGCAGAAATTTGATCTCATCGATTTGATTGTAGTGGGCGGCTATATGCAAAGGGGTGTAGCCTGCTTTGGTACGCTCTGAAATATTGGCGCCGTTTTGCAGTAAAATCTGCGAAACTGTAACATGCCCTTCTTGTGCAGCCAGATGCAGAGGTGTCAACCCATTTTTGGCTGCCATATTAGCATCAGCACCGTTCTCCAACAATAATTGCACAATGTTCAGGTGCCCCTCCTGCGCCGCAATATGCAGAGGCGAGAATCCTGACTTGCTCAAGGATCTAACATCTGCACCGTGCAGCAGCAGCTGCTGGGCGATTTCAACGTTGTTCTTTTTGGCTGCAATATGTAATGCACTGTGGCCATTACGCGCTCTTATTTGCGTGGAGGCACCACGTTCGAGAAGCAACTGCAACACCGGTAGATGATCGTAGTGCGTTGCTACATGAAGCGGAGTCACATCATTCTTTCCCTGACAGTCAATAGGAGCACCCTTCTGCAACAGCATATTCGCTACCTTGACCATTTTATACTTGGCAGCCAGATGCAAAGGTGTAAATCCTTTCTTAGTGACTGCATCAAGTTGAGCTCCATTCTCTATTAGCAGCTGACAAGCCTCTTCCTGTCCCTCTTTGACAGCAATATGCAGCGCAGTATACATATCTTTGGTGCGCGCATCAACCTGTGCACCATGTTGCAACATCAGCACAATTATATCAATATTACCCAGACGCGACGCTACATGTAACGGCGTCTGGCCTTCTCGAGCAACTGCATCCACTTGTGCTTCATTTCGCAATAATATTCGAATAATATCCGTCTAAAATAATAAAGTTTATTAATAAAAATTCAATATCGATTTATATCAGTTACGACACCTGGTTGGCACGCGCTGCTAAATGAAGTGCGGTCTCGCCGCGCACAGTGGGCATGTCGGGATTAGCGTCATGTTGCAGTAGATAGATAACAATGTTCATGCAACCTACATGTAAATCATACATTTTATTCTCTTTATTTCTTGAATGGAATGACCCGACTTACCCATAAAGCTGGCCACATGCAAAGGGGTCAGACCAGATTCAGTTGTGGCGGAAATGTTGGCGCCATGCTTTAGAAGCATTTCTGCGACTTTGATGCGATTCTTCTTGCAGGCAATGTGCAATGGCGTAAAGCCATTGAGGGCGCGCGAGTTCGGATTGGCGCCATAGTCGAGCAATAGTTTAGCTACCCGCACATGACCACAGTGGGCGGCCACATGAAGAGCTGTTAGATAATCAATGGTAACCTCGTCCACGGGCGCCTTATGATCAAGAAGCAGACGTGCCGCTTCATAGTGCTCCCCCTGTGCCGACATGTGTAGGGCTGAGAGTCCATTCTTGGTTTTCGACAAAATTGGAGCGTTAATATCCAGCAGAAGTTTAATGACTTCAACGTGACCTGACCGCGCGGCGCAATGTAATGGAGTGAGACCATCACGGGTAGTAGCATCGAAGCGTGCCGCTCGTGACAATAGCAGATTGCAAACTGCCGCTTTACCCCACTTGCAGGCCACATGTAACGGCGTAATATTATGTTTGGCGGTGTAGTTGACATCGGCCCCACGATCCAACAGCAGACTGGCAATCTCCACATTTCCATAATGCGCAGCAATGTGCAAAGGTGTAAAGCCGGACTTAGATACGATGTCAGCATTGGTGTCGTGCAGAAGTAGAACTGTAGCTGCATTGACATCGTTCTTTTTTGCGGCAATATGTAAGGCCGGCAGTCGCACCTTGCCACGCACATCACTCTCTAAAAGTACCGCCACTACCTTTTCGTGCCCTTGCTGCATCGCTACGGCCAACGGAGTAAAGCCATCCTCAGTGGCAAGGGAAGCATTTGCGCCCTTACTCAGAAGCAATCGGCAGCAGATGTCGTGGTTTTCTTGGGCAGCCATGTATAGTGGCGTAAACCCATTTAAAGACTGCACATTTACGTTTGCATTATACTGGATGAGCTGTTTGATGACTGCTTGCTGACCAGCTAGCGATGCTATATGCAATGCAGTGTTGCCCTTCTTTGTTGCACTATTCACTTGAATACCTCTTTTAAGCAGCTCATTACAAATGTCGACAAAGCCATCCTTGGCTGCTAAATGCAATGCATTTAATCCGTTCTAGAAGAACATTAATTTGTATTTTTAAAATGGATAATAAAATATTTAAGTTATTAATTAAATACAAAATGGAAAATTCGGTAAAACTATGCAGCACTTAATGGTTAAGCATTGTGTGGTGGCTATACAATTTACCCACGGAGGCAATGCAATTATGTATGACTTAAAATTATAATAAGAATATCAGGCAGAAAATAATAATGATGTCATGCCAAATTGTGTGTCTCTAGCTTTTTTGCAACAGCTGAGATCTCGATGTTTAAACGAACGGAAAGACAGGGTAACAACGGACTCGACTCGGCTTTTGTGGGGTCTATCCCGGCTCCTTCTGCCTTTTACAACGCTTTGCATAAAGTAAGTATAACCTTTTTTCCATTTTTAATAATCGAAAGGCTGAAAATTTCTTAATAATATTCAAATGTATGTTCGTTAAAAGATCAAAGAATAGCTGTAGACTATATCTCTCATTTCGAATCGTTCCATTGACAGATACATACATTTATATAGATTATGTTGCCCGATTTTGATACAACTTCGACATTTCATATATCCGAAATATACAATGCTTATACAGAATGTAGCCATTCTTAATTGCTTCTTATTATATTATACAACTTTTTTAAATTAATGCCTTATTATGTGATATTTCGAAAACTACGAGTCGGTAAGCCGGGAAAGCTATTCACATACTTTTTCTTCAGCCGCCGATACAAAATGGTAAATTTTCACCAAAATTGAGTTCTACACAATTACCGGATTCTTTTGTAATATATTTAGATACAAATTACATACATTTTTCGAAATGCATCTGAAAATTAAATTATAAACAGAACTTACCGCATTGCAAGTGTTTATGTCAGTGATAAGTCCACCATTGATGAATTCTAATACTTTGCCAAGGTCACCGCTGCGAGCGGCGCGTAGAAATGATATCGTTGCATCGTTCTACAAAAATATACAAATTATTATTCATGCAAATCGAACTCTTGAACTAAGAGTTTTTATATTAAACACACTTTAATGTAATTAACATTGAATGAATCACAAGTAGTTCATGTTTGCACAAAACTGACCTCACGCATACAAATGAATACAAGTACGACTTCAAGTTTTTATAGAACACATACATATGTACATATGTGTGTAGGTCCATCGGAACATTCTGCGTTCAACGATTTTCCAAATACATATGTATACATGTATGTGTATGTATACATGTGTGCTATTAACAAGTGCTCATAAGTGTGTGTATCAGTCTGTGATCTCATCTCAATGTTTGAGCTAGTATGACTGCTCCAAATTTGTTATTTTCATATTTAACTTGACAATTATGTTTATCATGTTGTTTTTTAACAATATTAGCATTTGTGATTTGTGTTTTAAAAACGTAGGTTGAAACGTCTCCTTTAATTTATACCTGTTTTTGAAGTTTTGCATTGCCATTAGTTTTATCTACGTTTCCGTTGTCCATCGGTTTGCTATCCTGAGCTGTAGTATTTCTTGTTTTCGCTATATCCCCTTGTCCTTGGGTTTTCGCTTGTCTTTGTTGTATCTCGTGTTCCTTTTGCGGCTCCCCAAGAATCATGATTTTAAATTAATTTTCTTCAGGCGGAATAAAAAGATTGTTAGTAGGGTCGTATTGTGTATGTATACAATTCACTTCGCACACAACGATGCATTTGTATGTACAATTTTCTTTTTCGTTTCAATATTTACGTATACAAAGTCGTGTAACCATATATTTGCATACATATAATCAAACACATACACGTACATATACATTTTATGTTTACAAATACACATTGTGATTATGTATTAAAAATACATTTATATTCATATATGTATTGCATTGCAACCAACTGTAATTTACAATTTCATTTAAATTCTGGATAAACTTAAGCACTTATTTTTTAGTAGGTTTATTTATACATTTCAATGACGTCATCCTTCACCTACCTCTATTTTGTGCGATTGAATTGCGATACAAATGAACAACATAAGCGTGTATCTCTATTTCTCTCGATATATTTAAAATTCTACGATGTTACGATTATAGGCGATATTTCTTACGAATATCGATTGTACCGAGGATAAAATCACACTTAGTTTAGTGTAACTAAAAAATACTTCACTGTTTTTAAATAAAAAATACTTCACTGTTTTTAAATGTGTTCATCCCTAGAACTCCGCACTTAAATAAAAAATGAGTTTTGGTGGGTAACATCACTAAGCATCGAACATATAGAGGACTCAAATAGCGGAATCTACTCATTTAATGCAATGCGGAGACTGGGACACGAAGTGTTTCACGAGTGAGCGATCTGCTCTCTTCGTTAGAAACCGCGAGAAGCGCACCAGTGTTGCCAACAGCTTGGCTCTGAAAAAGGCCAGATGAGCTAAAAAAAAGGACTGAAAAAGGACAAAAATAAAAAAAAAGTACAAAAAAAAGGACCGATTATTTTTCAACCATTTATACGTTAATTCAATATTTTTTCGGTGCTCAACTATCAAAAAATTATAGAAATAGCTCAAACATGAAAACGGGAAAAAATATAAATAGAAACTTTCAATTTTAAGCAAATTTTATAAATTTTTATTTGCCAATTCTTTGAGAACTTTAAACCAGTGCCGCCAAAGTGGTTGACGCATAATTCATTTAGGTGGCCAACAGAATTTGTGGCAACGTGCTGAGCAACAAACATTGCCAGTGAAGCTTCCTGACAAAATAATTCATTTGCTAGGCTTGAAATTAATGTTGTTTGTTTGCTCAAAAGGCACCGTATTCTGCACATGTTTTTTTGTAGTCATATGCGCACGGATCTGATCAATTTTGGGATTTATACTGCATTTGAAGTATTTCCAATATGCCTTATCGGGATCTTTCCCATCGCGACAAATCCACTGTTGCAGGTCCGGCTGTTTTAGCCATGCGTCTCGAAACTTTTGTTTATAAACTTCTTTTGACATTTTTACATCACAAAATGTTTACGAAAAGTCACGCGATATATCGATTATACGCCATTTCAACAGGGGTTGCATTTTTAATAAATGCTCATATCGATTATAAATTTATACCAATTTGGATGATTTTGTAACAATTTAATCAGAATCAATAAAGGATAGAAAAAGGACAAACCAAAAAAAAAAAGACAGTTTTTCGGATAGGGGCTGTTATTAATTTTTTCCGGATGCCGCTGTTGAAATCCGGACAGATCTATCCGGAAAAACGCTAAATTGGCAACACTGAAGCGCACAGCGGCATCAACTCAGTCGCACAACGACAGCGGAACGATGAGCACGGGTGTATTTCTTTGCGCTCTGCGATCGTTTCAATGTGTGCATGTATGTATGCACAAGCTCGTATATGAATGTATGCGTTGCTTGTGAAGTTTGGCAATAGGCAAATGCTTCGGCCAGCGCGCTGGCAGCCTGAAGTCAATTTTATGTTTCGTCGTCGAGAGCATAGAGACTGAAACACAGTGGGCAAATATAGTTATTTGCCGGCAATAACTTTTAACATCTGGACACATGTGCATTTATAATTTATTGAGTACATAGATTAAATATTCATATTCCTGTTCAAATTTTAATATCAAATTAATAATATTGAAAAAAAGTTGTGCAACAACTATAATTTTTTTTGTTTATGTTTGTACTAAATTTGACCATTTTTATCAGCCAAAACTAAAAAATTTGGAATACATCATATGTATTTACTAAATAAAATTATGTTATAAATCAAGCCACATATTTTCGAACCTATAAAAGTTTCGCCGCAAGATAACCATTTTGCCCACTGTGTCTCAGTCTCTTGGGTCTCGACGCCGAAACACAAAATTGACTTCAGGCCGCCAGCGCGGTGGCCGAAGCATTTGCCTGTTGTCAAACATCACAAGCAACGCATACATTAATATGCGAGCTTGTGCATGCATATACGCACACATTGAAACGATCGCAGAGCGCAAAGAAATGCACCCGTGCTCATCGTTCCGCTGTCGTTGTGCGACTGAGTTGATGCCGCTGTGCGCTTCTCGCGGTTTCTAACGAAGAGAGCCGTTCGCTCGCTCGTGGAACACTTCGTGTTCAGGGGTCCCAGTCTCTGCATTGCATCAAATGAGTAGATTACATTACGCTGTTTGAATACTCTATATGTTCGATGTTTAGTGGTAACATGGAGGAGGTAGAAGAGGTCTGTAAAAAAAGGTATTCGCTTTCATCATTCTGTTTCTGTTATGAAAACTATTAAACTGTCAGATAGTGTCTATCCTAATAGCTTTAAATAAAGTCAAGCACTGTATATTGACTCGGGCAACAATTGCCGATCTCCAGATTTTTACCAAATCCATTTCAGCCAAAAGGAGTCAGCGTGCTGGAGGATCAAGTAGTAGGGGTCTTGGAGCTGGAAGTCAAGGTAAACAAAAGAACGCGAAATTATAAAGTTAAATTGAATTATTCAAGTTTTTTATTCAAAGGAGGACGTGGCCGTGTAAAGCATAGACCTGAGGACACAATCAATAATTATAACAGCCTTTTGCCCTATGGGTATTTAAATTTGTTTATCATAATCTACTTAGCTAGTTTAAGTTAACCTTTGACATGCCAAAGATATCATACTCGATGGAAACACTAATTGTAATCGATATCGATAATCGCAAATAAAAAGGTATTCGCTATTATACCGCACTAAAGTATTTGATATAAAATATTAAATATATAAAAATTAATAGGCGTAACTTGTTTAAAATCATATAATGAATCAAAATATTCTACCTTCGGCATTGTATTCTTGCAGCCGGCTCCACCATAAAATTACCGTACGCCCACCATAAAATTATTTCATGAATAACTTCCATGTTGGCTAGCCATGCGCATTGAAATAGGATAGCAAGAAGTCGTAATTCCCTTCTATCCTGTGGGTAGTAGGTATAGAAATCTAAATTTCTCTTTGAAAGTTAAAGAATATAGTTGTCCAACTTTTGATGAATGGGAATGTACACATATGAAATGCCCTATATGAAAGCTTACGCTTATGTTAACCAGCGTATTCGAGCTTATGACTATAATATTATGATAATAATTATTAATCATGATCACTCCCATAGTTCAAGACAATACTGAAAGTCCATTTTACACTGTCATTAATTGTTTGTTTTAAAATTTATTTGAAAAAAATTGTACATGGAATAATTTATATATTATTGTATCTATTTGTATAATATGAGTATTTGAGTATTTACAACGTTATTTTGTTTATTTGCGTTGTTATGTCTTTGTTCAATTGAAATAAGTATTTTAAACCGCTTTTAAGTTTGTGTCACTCATATTTGCTATATTCTTTAGGTTGACTGATGGTTTATTAAATATATTGAACGAGTAGCTATTGTTATTTTTCTTATTTTTGTTCGATATTCGCTCGAATCCTTGATTTAAAGCTGGATTTGAAGGTATTAAGTCGAACGTTTCCTTTATTCTTCGCATATTTTGATCAATCGTGCTGTAGTTGAATTTGGAACCAGAGTTTGAATTGTAGCTAAACGAATTCTTATAAACGTCGTTTGTCCAAATCAAAGACCTTTTCTGATGTTGTTGTTCGGAAAAAATGTGCTAAATATAAATGTGTTAAATAGAAAATACATGAAAATATTGTTTTTATGCTATGCTTTTGACTTTACCGAGCTGCTTGTGTCCTGGGTTAAAGGCACATTATTTCTAATTATGTCCTCCGAGTGGTGATGATAATAAAATTGTGGCTTTTGAGTCTGGGCGTGTCTTCGGCTGGTGCTGCTAATAATGTCACTGCTATTGTGCAGTGCATGATTGCCATTTCTGACGCTTATAAAATTATTTTCGTTCTCACTGCCAAACAGATCATCTATAAAGTTAAGTTTACTAAACTCGCTTGGATAAATGTAGAAAGTAGCAAATAACATTGTACACATAAAGACGTGGAACAAGATGCAAGTCCAAATGAGGTTAATCTACGATGATAAAATACAGATTAAAAACTTGTAAGTCAAGAACAGTTTGGTTATATCAAACCTTTTTTCTGCGTTCGTATTTGGTGAATGATGCAAACGGGACCAGCGATATAGTGAGAAACGCCCCACAAGCAACGCCAGCCATTAATCCTGCGAAATTAAGCTGATACGGCAATGTGCCAATGCCGAAAAGCATCGAGCACAGTACCAGAAGTTTAAAAAGCGCCACATACGGTTTTTGTAGGTGTTTCCAATGCATCCAAATAAGTAACGCCAACAGCGAGGCTACAACTCCGCACAAAGAGGCAGATGGTCCCACCTATTGGTAAACAAAATGTCAATTAAGCTATAATCGCATACACTACAGTAAAATATGCACACAAGATAATAAGTGAATTAATAAACTAGTGTTACTAGTATTAAATAACTCAAAATATTACTTTCTACAATATAAATCTCTTTTTTCTTGTCTCAACTTTTCCTATAATCATTAAAAAATGTCAATAAAAACGTATACTAACTTTAGGCAAATCTATGTAATGCATAAGGAGACGTATCAGACCCCAAAAACTATTCATATTTTTACTCAAGATCACTAGCCTAGTCGATTGAGCCTTGTCCGTTTGTCTGTTTGAACGTTGAGATCTCAAGAACTTATTTTAAAAGCTAAACACACTAGATATGGCATAACTGAGTGAAAAAGCTGCAGGTTTCAGAAAACTTTGTCATTGAAACTGTTAGTGTATTTGTAAAGGTTTTTTAAAACGGGAAGGTTATCTTGCTGTCGTGGTCACCCGAGTAAAGCGTTCGTGTGGTTCATCTCTACTTAATTTCTACAAGAACATGGTCACAAATATATGTATATGTATATACAAAAAAAATATATATAATATGTATATTTATACATATATCAAAAATATGAACGAGTTAAAACTCGTACGTGTGTCGGCAGAGCTTGGCCAGAGGCCTTTCCTATGTGCTGCGCATAAACTGGTCTTCATTTAAAAACCTGTATTCCTGCCGATCGTTTCTATATGTTATAGTGGTCCGATTTTGATGAAATTTTATATGCATATTACATATATAGAGTCATTTTGGTTGTAAAATCTTAACAAATAACAAGAATCGGACGGTAGTTCGTATGGCAGTTATACGATATATCGGTCCGATCCGGCTCGTTCCGACTTATGTATATACAGCGTGTGGCAATGAGAAGCACGTGTAGTTTCAAACTGCGAGAGTAGTTTGCGTTGCAACAGACGAACAAACGGCTAGTTCAATTCCTCGGCTGATGCTGATTCAGATATATGAATATACTTTATAGTGTCGGAGATGTGTCCTTCGGTGCGTTGCAAACTCCTGGCCAAAATTAATATACCCTACGCAAGGGTAAATAATATCATATATATACAAAATAAATACATATATAGAAAACATACATATAACCAGTAAGAAAAGCAACAGTCGCGCAGCACGCGACAGTGGGATACCCTTCGACCTATGTTCCCGTGTAGTTTAATTTGTTAAATTCATACACATATGCATATGCACATGCTTTGAAATTAATCCCGACAGATGTTGGCTGACAGAAGCACTTGGTTTTATGCTCATACTTTCTTAAATAACTTCTGTCATTATTGTCCGATCGGATTGTAATTTGGAGACTACGTAGATATTTTATTCAGCTTAGTATATGTTAAAGTCAGAAAGTTGTATCTTTTTTACAGCGCTTACAAATTGAGTACAAAAATTAAATTATAGGTTTGTGGCGGTGGGCGTGGCACCTAACATTTGAAATAAACTTCATCTGCTTATAGTACACAGGAGTCTTCCTGCCAAATTTGGTAACTCTAGCTTTTATAATAGCTGAGATCTGTGCGTTCACACAGACAGACGGACAGACGGACAGACAGACAGACATGGCTCAATCGACTCGGCTTGTGATCCTGAGCAAGAATATATATACTTTATGGGGTCTCCCACGCCTCCTTCTGCCTGTTACATACATTTGCACAAAGTTAGTATACCCTTTTTGATCATTTTCAATGGTCGAAGGGTATAAAAAATAAATATGTCCACGCGTAAAGTTAGAATACTCATTAAAAAGCTACTAAAAATTAATTCCATGGTAATTGGGGATATACATAATACTTGCCTCTGGTCGATGTGGTACAAACACTGCGCTGGTAAGGTTTCCAGCCATTCCCGACATAATGTAGACAATGGCGGTACGTATTGTTCCAATCAAACGCTCCAAATCGGCAAGCAACAAATGCTGAAAGATGAGTGTTATAACAAGGTGTAGAACACCCGCATGCATGCATAATGAAGTGAGTAGTCTGTAAATCTGATCAGGAATTTCCAAAGATATAAACGGGAACATGCCACAGACGTTATTTAGGCAGGATATCTGGTGTTAAACGTATAATTAAAATATATATAATCAGTAAGTAAAAAAAGTTTTTAAGATTAACACAACCTGCGAGCAGAGTGAGGCTTCTTCGTGAAAATATCCGTTTATAAAATCACAATATTCTCGTGTTGTTATCCGGCATTCGCCGTACAGTCCTGTGCAACAGGGGTGTCCGATAACCTCGCACACCATATGCTCGGCAGTATGGTCCTTATAGCGATAACGTTGCGAAAATGAATTTGTCTTCCGACATATTGGCCACTTGGTGATGTCGTCGGGCCACTCGTATGGAGCTATAGAGGCAGGCGCATCGCAAAACTTGGGATCTAGACCACAAACGGAACCCGATATTCGGCCACCAGGTCCAGACTCACCTGGTGACCATTTCTTCCAAGTTGATATGGATTTCTGAAAAATATGGGAAACTGTTTTATTAAGGGGAACGATGTGTGTTGTATTTATCTTATATCTGTTACGTACTGTAGGATATAGGCCGCGGATGGAACAATCGGCTTGTGAGCTCTGCACACAGCCAGAATCATCGTTTCGTATGCAGCATGCGGTTTCTCGCTCCTGTCTTCTGGTTTTAGTAAGTACATCGATAATCTTTATATCTCGCCGCATGCAAGCAGAAAACTTTGCACCCATGTGGACAAGGTCATTGTTGCGTGGTCCGATCCATAAGTTACGCTGCTCCACATGTTGCACTGTTTGCAGACTTAAGCTGGTTACAAGCACTTGACCAGTCTTCTGTTCAACACCCAACCCAATTGGAGCAATGCCGTAACAGACAAGCGACAAAATCAGTACAACAATGTGAACTGTATTTATCCAGTATGTGAAAAAGGGGCGATGATCTGTTCGATCATCTAGATCATCAATCGAAAAGTATTTTATTTGTCGCAACTGTGGCCGCCGTGAATTCTCAAGTACCCCGTCGAGCAGTTGAGCTGTTATACGTGAGCCGCGGTTTATTGCTGTTGTCGAATTTGAGGTTCGCAGAGGAGCGACGAATTGGCCCTGCGCCGAACTGGCTAACAGATGAGCCTGATGTTGCTGTTGCTGCTGGTTATGATGATGTAACGCTGGCTCCTGGCTGCTTATTAAATTGACGTCACTACTGCCTGTTAGCGCTGTTGTGCGCCAGCCATTGTGATGCCGCTCGCTCATGTAAACGCCATCCAGGTTTAATCCTTGTTGATTATTTGTTTTATTGCCCACTTCTTCGTTTGTAGTAGAGCCGGAAACGGCCCCGTCACTAGGCATATCGAAGAAGAGTTCATCTTCGATTAAAGATGCCAGGTTAGACTCAGCCTCTAGGTCCAGGCTAGTATGCTCCCGAATGGGAGCAAAGCTGCGCGACCATTGGCGTTGTCGTTGTCGCTTGCCGACAATATGTCCCTGACCGTGCTCAAATTCTTTCGACTGCCGGTTAAACATGTTGATTATGTAGCCGAAACTGGTCATGAACATTTTGGCTACGGTAGCCTTACGCTCCACAAATTCACCTGCGTGAAAATTGCGCTCGGTTCCTAGTCCATCTTCAGACATATCTCTATTTTGCTGCTGAGCTGGCAGTATATCCGGCCGCTCGGTCGCTGTATCAGAATACTCCATTACGTCTGTGTTGTAAGTAAAGGAACCGAAGCGTCGTATGGCTAAGCGTCGATGGCGTCCATGCCATAACGCAAAATCGGATTCTTCATTACGCAACTCAACGCCAAAAAAGCGAGACAGCTCACACCGCATGTAGATGCCGAGACGTTTTTTGCAGGAATAGCGATGGGGCTGTTGCTGTTGTTGCTGTTGCTGCTGTAGTTGCTGCTGTTGTTGGTGAGAATGTGGGTGTTGCTGATGGGGTATCATTTGCAGCGCTTGCTGCGGAGCTGAATACAACGGCTGCCGAGAAAATGAAATGATATTCCCATTGGAACTAGCTTGTCTCGACTCGACGGCGATTGCCGCTGGCGAAAGTGTCATCATCAATTGCTGCTGCTGCTGCTCCTCTTCACGGTCTCGCTCCTGGTGCTGTTGCTGTTGCTTTATCGCAGATACAAGCAATGGGGTATGCGGTAGGTGCACCGCTACCGGCACTGGACTAATAGGGCCTGTTGTCTGTGTAGTCTGGTGCACTCCAGTTGTCCGTCGTGTTGTGTTACAGTGCAAGCAGGTGCCCCCGGTGGTGCTGCCCTCAGTCGAAGTCTGCAAACCGACCATGGAATCTGTGTCAGCGGCTAAACGTAGCTTAGGTGAGCAGGCGCTGGGAGATTGCGTTTCCGGTGAAATGCCAATGATTATATCTGAGCTACAAGCACAGCTCGTCGCAACTGAGGAGGTTTGTGCGTTCTTCGTGACAGACTCTGTTTCGTTCGGCAAATGGCAGCATACAGATTTGGCCCGATAATTGTAGGCCAGTGGCATGTTAACGTACTGCTCTGCGTACGAATCGGCTGTTGCCGGCGGAGTCGGCACGTACCGTTTGACTGGCGTGTGCACCGTGGTAGCCAAATAGTTGCTGCCTACCGACGACATTGGGTAATAACGACCAGCAGAGGTGCCAGATAAAGCTGGAGACTTCTGGCCTGGTTCTCGATAACGTTCCAAGCGAATCTTGGAATTGGGTGAAATGGATCTTACGTTATGTACTTTATGTGGCGCCTGTGACGCCGCCACCGGAACACTAGTGCCCGAATTGGTGGTGCAAAGTGACGATATCGAGTTGGAAGACGAGAGTGGATAAATCTGAGATTGCAAATGAGCGTGCAGATGGGAGTGGGAGTGAGGATGGGAATGTGCATGTGAATGGGTATGCGAGTGGACCTGCGAATGGACATGTGAAGGGACATGAGTTTGGGAAGGCCCATGAAAATGGTTGAGGTTAAGTGGCTGCATATGACCAGTCATGTGAGAATCGCTATTGGGCGCTGGCGAGGGTGGCGGATGTAGGCAGCTATTCATTAAAGTTTCATCAAACTTCTCCTGCGGCGCAATTGTTAGTTTAACCGACTGTGGTAAAAATAATTCATTTGGGTGAGGGCTGAACCGGCCAGCGGATGATAATTCCGCAGTACCACCTGCTACTGTTACTGTTCCAGAACCAGTAGTATCTGAATCATTTGATTTGAGCGATAACTGCGGCGGATGATAACTGAGCGATTTTCTTCGTCCGCTTCCAACTGACATGCTTAGCGTATTATACTCTGCAGTATTTCCATTTCCAATTCGAGGACGCTGCGCCGTTGTCAGCCCCATCAATAGTTCTCCACCAACAGGATTCATTACAAAATTTGACCTTTATTGTTCGATCTGGAAAATGTACAGATAATTGTGTATATACTTTTATATTTAATTTCCAATTATCTACTTTTTATACCCTTAGATCATTCAAAATGTTAAGAAAGTGTCTGCTATAATACATTTGTCCAAAAAGATGTAACATGTACAATCAAAAACCAGACGAATGCTACAGGCAAGCACACCCGTAACTAAGATACCCTTTGTTCAATTATAAGAAGTCTTAGTTAGTTCCTGAAATCTTTTAGTTGCTGAGATTTTGATGCTCAAATGGACGGACAGACTGGCAGACAGACAGCAGACGGCAGACCGACATCAATCGACTCGTCTTGTGATCCTGAGCAATAATATGTGTATATTCTTTACGGGGCCTGTTACATACATGTTCTTAAAGTTAGTATACACTTTTTAACTATTTTCAATAGTCCATGGCTTTATAAATATGGTAAAGGTTAATTAGCTGCATGCGTCACCGATTTTGTTTAAATTTTTATACCCTTCGATGGTCAAAAAAGGGTATACTAATTTTGTGCAAATGTATGTAACAGCCAGAAGGAGGCGTGGCAGGCCCCATAAAGTATATATATTCTTACTCAAGATCACTAGCCGAGTCGATTGAGCCATGTCTGTCTGTCTGTCCGGATGTCCGTCTGACCGTCTGTCTGTCTGTGTGAACGCACAGATCTCAGTTATTATAAAAGCTAGAGTTACCAAATTGGGCAGGAAGACTCCTGTGTACTATAAGCAGATCAAGTTTATTTCAAATGTTAGGTGCCACGCCCAACGCCCCCACAAATCAATAATTTATTTTTTGAACTCAATTTGTAAACGCTTTATAAAAGATACGACTTTCTGACTTTAACATATACTAAGCTGAATGAAATATCTACGTAGTCTCCAAATTACAATCCGATCGGACAATAATCACAGAAGTTATTTAAGAAAGTATGAGCATAAAACCAAGTGCTTCTGTCAGCTAACAAGGGAGGCGGGCGAGCGCGAAGCGCGAGCGCCATCTGTCGGGATTAATTTCAAAGCATGTGGTGTATGAATTTAACAAATTAAACTACACGGGAATATAGGTCGAAGGGTATCCCACTGTCGCGTTTTGCGCGACTGTTGCTCTCGTTTTTACTGATATATTTATTATGATTTTAGGTTAAAGAATTATTTTTATTATAGTTTTTCTTAATTGAATTTTGAAAATAATTAAATTTACATGTATTATGTTGTTGCCTTTTTGTGTAAGGCGCCAGTCTGCCTGCAACATTTTGTGACGGTCCAATAAATCGATTCATTTGAAATGAAAACTGAGCAAGCAAGAAAATTCAAAATGTTTAGAAAAACAGCGCGCTGCAGGCAAAAAATTTTTGAAAAAAATAAACAGGCGCGCGTGATTTTATTTTTAAAAAATTTTGCGACTACGGCGCTCTATTCTCCAACAAAAAAACTTTTTGCAGCACAAATATGATATTCTGAAAGCATATTGAGCTTTTAAACATCTTCGTTGGCGCCAGTCTACCGACCTCCGAGTTCTAGTTGCAGGCGCCGAAATTCTTACCCATTATGCAACTCATAAAATAAAACATTATTGTGTCTAAATAAAATTTCGTTTGAAATAAATCGCTTGTAGGCCACTGTGCGCATCATTGTGACGTTTTGCTCAGAATTGGCCAACAACAAAATACATTTTTAATTCTAATTATTTTCAAAATTCAATTAAAAAAAAAACTAGAAGCTACCGCTTTAAACAAAGTCGGTGACGCATGCAGCTATTTAACCTTTACCATAAATATTGATGCCTCTTTTAAAAGATTATTAAAATTTTACTATAAAATTAAAAAGTAAAATTTGTTGCTCGAATTTATTTTTAAAATTAATAAATAAACCAGATAAACCAGGTAGATAACCTTTGCTCAGTTTTGAAAAACCGTTACAAATTCACTAACTAGTTTTCAAACAAAAACTTCTACCGTCTAATGCGTTCCCACTCTTACACACATTTGCAGGCACCAGAACCAGCAAGCTCAGGCAGCGCTCTGCTCAGAACTATTGGCACTAAACTGAAATAACTTCTGTGTTTATTGCTCGATCGGATTAAAATTCGAAGAAAGGTAGAAACTGTAGTAATTTAAGAATATATTAAAATCAGAAAGTTGTATTTATCTTTTATACATCGCTTACAAATCGAAATAAAAAATGTAACTCTTGATTTCCGTGCGCAATGGGCATGGCATCAAACATTTAAAATAAACTTGTTTCGCTTAAAGTATACATACCAAATGTAAATTAAGCTGTTATAATAACTAGGATCTTGATGTTTTAACAGACAGACAAACACACAACGGACATGGCTCAGTCGACTTGTCTATTGATGTTGACTAAAAATATATGAACATACATACATATATATGTACATATGAAAACTTTGTAGGGTCTGCCGAAGGAAGTTATAATACATATTATTGTGTGGAGACACATTACGATGCCCTTTACTATATTAATTCAAAACAGTCTCTAACACAATGAAATATAGTTATACTAGATTGTTTTTAAAAGTTTTCATACTATATCGATTTTTCAGGATGTGCACTTGGTAAAATTTGGCGCAACTCACCATTATACGAGTTTAAAAGAACATTTAATTTCCTTTGTGTTTCATGGTGTGTTATATTGTCTTTTGTTTAATTTTTATAATTTTTTTACACTTGTTTTAATGATTGATCTATAAATTATTTGCCAAACAACGAACAGAGTAATTCAATTGAAAAATTGACACGCATGAGTGAATGTACATACATACATATTTGCAAGTGGGTAGGTACGTATATGTACACGCAATGCCTACAAACATATATATGTATGTACATTAGTGGAACTTGGCAAAGGCATTAAAGTACGCATGCGTGGTTTAGTGGATCCATTTGGCAGTTATATCACAAATAGAAAAATATCAAAATAATTTGAAATATTTAATACTTTTGAATTCAATATTCAATTCAACTACACAATTAATCTAAATAAAATCATTATGACGATAATCAATTGATAGCCGTATGCAAAATAGTAATTTTTACTTATACTTAATCAAATATTTAATTTAAGAATGTGAACTTCTTAATAAATTTTTATTTTGATTTAAGAAGTCTGCATGACACTCTTTCTGAAAATTTTGAAATATGCAGGGTATGCAAACTATTTAAAAGAGAAAAACCTTCACATCTATTCAGTTGTTTTTTGTGCGTAAGACGGGTCTGTCGATCGTGTTTCGGGTGCATTGCAATAAAATACAAGCACTAGTTTATTACATTCAGATAACCAGTTTTTAATAGAAGAATGAAGTTGGTTTTTTTTACAATTCGTTTTTTTTGTATCATTTTCCTTCAATACTTGTTATTAGCGGACTCATTTGAGACTGCCTTTGCATTCCAAAAGAACAATAATAATCAGAAATCGCCAGTATTTAAAATTGTGAACGAGTGGAAGTACTTGGATTTTGAGTATCCCACTTTTGTTGAAAGACAAGCGGCCATAATAAACGGGTAAATCGAACGATAATCAGTTCAGTTTAATTCGTTGTGAAAATTTAGATACCCTTCGCCTAGTTTTAATCTCTCAATTCTCTTTCACTTTTACACATACATACATTATTATTAGTTAATCGGTAATATGGTAATTTGTAATATGTGGATATTTTTATGATTTTGCTACTACAAGTATAACATAAACCTGCCTTGCAGCAATCAAATCATACAGTTACTTTTATGTAGTTTTTCACTTTCATCAAAATCAGAAAACCACATCCTATTTCTTTCATTAGAAGTAGTAAATGAAAAAGTTTATAAAAAACACAAACATGAATAGAAACAATCAGTAAAGATTGGTTTCAAAAAAATGTATAGCTATTTCTGTGCTTGCGTTTGCACTGCACAGTGGGAAAAAAGTCGTTTTTTTTTGGCATCAACTCCAATTTTAAAGATAGAGACTTGAAATTTTCGTGGTGTATTACTAAAAGTATGACTGAATTTCGGTTTTGTTTAAGTCCACGTCCGCTTTATATTTACGGAAATAAATATAAAAACAATAATTTATTGATATTCTTTCGCTCGAGTTGCGGTCCTGCATTCGCGTAACTCTATCGTATTACAACATTTCTCTTGCATTATATTTCTAGTAGTAAATTTAATATATCGATATGTGGTACGCAAGCAATTGTAAATTAATTGTCTTCAAGTGCTCCAAAATGTATCTCATTTTGGTCATTTTAGCTTAATCTAAAGACGATGCTGCTCTATTTTGTGTTATTAAATTATGTTGTTCCTTATAAAGATGCTTCTAAATAAGATTTCCCCAATTACATATCTATAAAACTGTGTTTTTGGCGATTATTGTTGCTGTTTATGCAGCTGCAACATGAATTTTTTTGGAAAAAGGGGCAAAAACGGGCAAAAAACTGAAATGGACGTCAATTGTGAATAGTTTATTTAACAACTTCTCATTTTTAACTTTTGTCGCAACTCGACTCAACTAAAGTTACAGACCACACAAATTACAAGTCTAATAAATATATCAGCAACATCAGAAATTGGATATAAACGCACATTACTTACGGACTTTGTATTAAAAACTAATAGAACACACCATCATTATTTTTTTCCATTTTAAAAATTTATTTTTATTGGCACGGCTTGTCAGAATATCGCCTTTGAAGATTTTTAATAAGCAAATAACTAGATCAATTTAGTCAACTTTAATTGACAATTGAACTGTTGCTGAAGACGGTAAAAATCAACAAAAATATTTTTTAAGTAGTTTGAAATGTGGTTAAACAAAATATTAAATATTTTTTTAAATTTGCAACAACTTTAAAATTGTAAAAATGCCAAAAAAATCTACTTTTTTCCCATAGTGCACTGATCAAAGAAGAAGAAAAGAAGACAAAGAAGTAAGTCATGGAATCTTTTCTGTGTTAGAGCTAGTGGGATCATTTTTTTAAAACAGTTTACAATATAAGTATATAGTGGAGCGGTGTAAGCAGAAAACTTTTTAGAAAATGGAGAGAAATAATTTAATCGTTTATTTATTATTTTTGTTAAAGGGACTTTATTCCAAAAAATAATTTACCTTTGGGCATCGATGTATATGGTAATCGAATCTTTATAACAACACCGCGCTGGAAAGATGGTGTGCCGGCAAGTTTAGTGACCGTTAAGTATCCTACAAAGGAAATAAGTCCTCAGATGCGGCCATATCCCGATTGGCAATCACACAGCAGCCCCTATAATGCCGATTGTTCTAAGCTTATATCGGTTTACCGTACTACAATCGATGCTCAGTGTAATCGGCTGTGGGTAATTGATTCGGGAATTGTAAACGCAACGATTCGATTAAATCAAATTTGTCCTCCAAAAATTATTGCCTTCGATTTGACTTCGGACCAAATCGTCGTTCGATACGAGCTCCCTTCTTCACAAGTAAAGCAGGACTCATTGCACTCGAACATTGCTGTAGATGTGCAGAAAGGAAACTGTGACGATGCGCATGTTTTCGTCACAGATGTTTGGCGGTTTGGCATCGTTGTCTATAGCCTTGCGAAAAACAGAAGTTGGCGAGTGACCAACTATAACTTCTCACCAAATCCGGTTGCTTCTGACTTTAATATTTATGGCTTAAATTTTCAATGGCTTGATGGGGTTTTTGGCATGAGTCTTAGCCAATTCAATGAGCGACTCTTATATTTTCATCCAATGGCCAGTTTCAAGGTAAGACACAAATGTACCACTTCAATACAATAGGATACAGCGAAGACAGAAAATTATATACTCCCACCGAATTTTTGGGTTTATTTCAGGAATTCATGGTGCCTGTAAATTTGCTGCTGGATGAATTCATTTGGACAAATAATAGTGTGGACACTGGCAAACTCTTCGTTCCAATTGGAGATCGTGGTTACAATGGACAATCTTCTACATCGGGTATAGCGCGAAATGGCGTAATGTTTTTCACTCAAGTTCATAGGGATAATATTGGGTGCTGGGACACAGCTAAGCCTTACATTCGGGCAAACCTGGCGTCACTTGTCGATGTTGACAATACTTCAAACTTGATCCAGTTTCCAAATGATTTAAAATTAGATCACGAGGAAAACCAAAGTGTTTGGGTGATGAGCAATCGTTTACCGATTTATTTGTACAGTCAACTGGATTATGGAGACATTAATTTCCGGATATTAAAAGCAGATGTTAACACAATTATTGCCAACAATATATGTAACCCAATTTACGGTACTCACAGCAATCAAAATCTAAAGTTAATATCTATTGAGGAGGGTCAGTGCTATTAAAAATATAAACTGAAAATAATGTATATGAATAAAACACAATCTTAACCCTAAAAGGCAAACCTTAGTTTATATATATAATTCATACAATCACTTCAAATATAAGAAGAGTACTTATTATGATTTTAAAAGCTGTCGAAAATGTTGTGCCTTTCATCTTAGATCCTTCTCTCCCAGCGCTTCTGAATATACATTGAAATCGTTTCTCTTGAGTTTCACCAGGTCTGAAGACAGTGCAAAGTTGAATGTTCATATATGTATGTATTTGCAAAAGTATGTTCGCACATACGTATGTATATGTAGATTGTGAAATTGTTAGTATTTTGGCTCTATTTTGCACTCTGTCTCCCAGCATTCTGATTAATCGACGTATACAATGTTTAAAGTATTTATACTTAAGGTATATATTCTAAGCTGATATGAAAAAACTACTAGGTAACCCCATTGGTTAATTTGTCCAATAATGCAATATTATTTTCACAGCCAATATACAATAAAATATCTTATTCTAGGTTAGCTACATAAATTAACTGTCACTAATAAAATACAAACGATAGACCAAATAAGTACCAGTCCTAGCCAGTAATTAGATTTGAATGGACTTTGGAAAGGATTTGGAATTCCACTGCCCAAAAGTTCCGTACAAGTACTTCTAGCAAAGTAGACCAAAAACACTGGTATTATATATTGAATACCAGCTCCGGCATAGCTTCCTGTAAACGCTACAAGACTTGACAAACTATTCGTAAAAAACGTCACGCAGAATGGAGGAATAATTGCAAGCAATGGGAAAAGTAAACGGACAAATATATTATACCTATCATAACGTGACATATCCAAAAAAATTGTTTGAAGATTTTGTTTGAGGGTTATCGCAATGATGGGAAAGCTGGTTGATAAGGTAAAAACTGGAAATAATGAGAGAAAATAATCTATGCCAATAAGTAAAGCGGACAGAAAGTCTTTTCTTATCATGTCATAAGGCAAAAAATTTAAAGTATAAAGATCCTCCACGCGCTCAAAAGCAAAAATGCCAGTCATAGCTAAAACTACATAAAACGTACAAATTACAATAAAATTAAGCAATAAAATCCTTGTAGCCATTTTCTTATTTCGTAAAGGCGCTAAAAGACCGGGAAGTGAATGATGGCACATAAACGAGTACACACAGGCGCCAAATAACGATGGAAGACCATAGATGTTCGTGCCAACTGGTTGTCCTTTTGGTCCGTTTGTAATGATCAATTTTAGTGCAATAAGTATCATAAACGCAAACGCTGCAAAAAACGGAAATATGACAATAAATATATACATATATAAAAAGGATTTTATTTGTTTTTGTGGTAACGCACCCATCCAACGAAAGACAGCCGTAATTATTTGTAGATATTTCGTTTTCTGCATTTCACAGAATACAAGCGGTCCAAAAATAAGTGCAAACACTATCAAGATACTCCGGTACATGCCCAGACGCGAGATTTGATAGTTTGCCCAGCAAATGCGATCCTCATTGCTCATTAAATCTCCAGTAAAGAAGTACAATGAGTTTGAACCAGAAATTGAGATGCCTGAATTGTTGACGTGATCACTGAAATAGAAGAAAATTTAATGTTCGTTTCATCATAAAAGTTTTCATAGGCTTTTCTTTATGAAAGATCCGTTTTAAATTTCATTATTATAAACACTCAAAAACTATAATAAATTTACAATATATATTCTTTTTTGTGCATTGTAAACTTACTAGGTGGGTTGAAAAGTAACCTCCTTGACCGCCAAAATACAATTCTACTGCAAAAAGTTTTATAGGGCCTTGTAGTCCGTTCATTTTTAGGAAAGCACGCCAAATTTATTGCGATACTGCCAGTAGTTTTTTTTTGACGGCTAATTTTCAATGACGTGTTTGGCAGCATGTTCAGTATCGACAAAAACGATTTTCGATTTCTCATAAAACATTATTTTTTGAGAGGCAAAACGGCGAGGGAAATGAAAGAAAAGTTGTATAAATATTATGGGGCTAATTATCCGTCAGATTACACCGTCAAATATTGGTATCTAGAGTTTCGTGGTGGCTGCAACTCCACTAACGATCAAGGCCGCATCGGCAGGCCCTCGGATGAGGTCACAGTGGAAAATGTCGAAAAAATCCATGAAATGATGTTCGCAAACAGGAAAGTAAAATTTCGCGAGCTAGCAGATGTCACAAGGATCAGTATTGAGCGCACAAACCATATTCTAAACGAGATTTTTCATATGAAATATTTATCCTGCCGAAAGGTGCCGCGAAACTGGCTCCAGACCAAAAACACGAGAAACGAAACTTTGGCCAAAACAATTTATTTGGGGCTTCAATTACTTCCCTATCCCCCTTTTTCATACGATTTGGTTCCCTCAGATTACAATCTCTTCTCAAACCTCAAAAATAAAATCATCAATAAAAAATTTAGCTCACGCGAGGAATTTTTCGAAATTATCGACACCGCGGAGGAGTATTTTGCAGGCCTTCCGAAAAATTATTTTTCGGACGGAATCAAGAAGTTGGAAAATCGCTGGATTAAGTGTATCGGCCTAAAAAGGGGTTAAATTTAATAAAATAAAAAAACATTTAAAAAAAAATGTTTTTTTCATTCCCAAGGAGATTACTTTTCACCCCACCTAATATGGCTTAAAGTTGTATAGCTATTAAAACATTATAACAGCATGCATACATACGAACTTAGTGTGATTATATTAAGACTTACCATATTACATCTCGCAGGCTTCTGGCTACCGCTGCAGAGTATATGCTCAAGTCCCCGTACAGATAAACAACAAAACACAAGTAAAACAGAATGCGACCAAAGTCATTGAAAAACAGCGTCGCCATATCACTCAATTCAAACTTGTATGACAGCTGATAGTAATGAAATTCATTTCGAGTAATTAATGGCAGTGTTTCAAAATCTGCGCTATTAAACCGCTCGGAACCATTATCTTGCTCATCGCCACTATCGTTCTGGTTACGATGAGCTACTTGTAGATTCTGCCAACTTTTAATAGCATTTGCGCAGGCCATGGATTCAATTATGAAAGTGACTGTCATATAGCTCATTATTGATAATAATATTATCACTATAAGACTGAGCCACCATCCCGCAATCGCAAATACTCCAGGCAGGGTAAGCGCGCCGGTTCCAACAATTAGATTAAATATGAATATGAACCCAACCTTTAAAAGAATGGGAAATATGTTATTATATATACATTTTAAATTATATTTGATATTGCGGTTACCAAATTTGAGTAGGAAGCGGCAGCGACTGGTGCATTCACAAGCCGTTGGCGTTGCATTTCCTCTTGTTTAATTCTTTGTTTAATTTTTTAATTATCGCAAGAGATGTGGGAAAAAAATGGGAAATTCTATCGATAATTTGTTTTATTTAGTTTGCCATCCAGTGGTCCAGTGTGACCAGGGTTCGGAAAATATTCCCCCACATTTTTACCACGCAAATATGTATGTGCCAACTTTAATAAAAAAAAGACCTTTATGGCGGCAGTGAAAGAAAAAAAAAGTTATTTGGAATAAAGCGTTTTAAAGAGTGCAAGAAATCACGGACGACGAAAATCAATCCAGCTATGTTTAGTGTCGCCATCTGTTGGCAGTCTGTTAAGTTACTCACTGTGCGCTGTTATTACCACTAAGCCACTAAGCATCGAACATATAGAGTACTCAAACAGCGGAATCTACTTATTTGATGCAATGCAGAGACTGGGACCCCTGAACACGAAGTGTTTCATGAGTGAGCGATCGGCTCTCTTCGTTAGAAACCGCGAGAAGCGCACATCGGCATCAACTCAGTCGCACAACGACAGCGGAACGATGAGCACGGGTGTATTTCTTTGCGCTCTGCGATCGTTTCAATGTGTGCGTATATGCATGCACAAGCTCGCATATGAATGTATGCTTTGCTTGTGAAGTTTGGCAACAGGCAAATGCTTCGGCCAGCGCGCTGGCAGCCTGAAGTCAATTTTCTGTTTCGGCGTCGAGACCCAAGAGACCGAGACACAGTGGGCAAAAATGGTTATCTTGCGGCGAAACTTTAAGCTGTTTATCTAACAAATTTCAAAATTAGTTTAAGCCTCATATTAATATAAAATTTAAATTAAAAAAAAATAAAAATACATTTAATTTTGAATAATTATTATTATTATTATTTGAAATTTTATAATTTATTTATGTTTTTCTATTATATTATAAAAGCAAGATAAGAATAAATTAAAATTACATATCTTAGAAAATAAATTTTATTGATTACATAGTATTCTGCCGGTAAAAAAAAATTACAATAAAACAAAATGCAGAAATATAGTTAATAATAAAAAAATCTTCGCTGAGCGGCAAAATACATCTCCAAAATCAAAACAATGACTGCAGACAAATAATCAAAACAAAACAATGAATGGGCGCGTGCCTATCAATGCTTTGGCAACAACAAAATACCCCCTGGCACACAGACACACACATGCAAACTCATTCTCGGGCTAGGCTGCTTGGTCTCGATGCTGAAAGACAAAATTTGACTTCTCGCAGGCGAAGCAATTGCCTATTGCCAAACTTCACAAGCAACGCATACATTCATATATGAGCTTGTGCATACATAGCACACATACATTGAAACGATGGCTAGAGCAAAGAAATATACCCGTGCTCATCGTTCCGCTGTCGTTGTGCGACTGACTTGATGCCGATGTGCGCTTCTCGCGGTTTCTAACGAAGAAAGCCGACCGCTCACTCATGAAACACTTCGTGTTCAGGGGTCCCAGTCTCTGCATTGCATCAAATAAGTAGATTCCGCTGTTTGAGTACTCTATATGTTCGATGCTTAGTGTTATTACTCATTTAGTTCTGTTAAATTAAAATTGTTATGTTAAGTAGCGCTTTTGCCCAGTGTGACCAAGGCTCAGAAAATATTCTCCCACATTTTTACCACGCAAATATGTGCCAACTTTTATAAAAATGACCCCTATGACGGAAGTGTTACTCATTGTATTCATTTAGTTCTTTTAAGTTAAAATTGTAATGTGAAGTATCGCTTCTGTCCAGTGTGACCAAGGTTTAAATAATATTCTCCCACATATTAACCACGCAAATATTTGCCAACTTTAATAAAAAAATACCTTTTGACGGCAGTGAAAGAAAAAAAAGATTATGAATTTTCGAAAAAGTGTTCTAAAGCGTGAAGGCAATCGCAGACGGCAAAAATAAATCCAGTTTTGTTTAGTGTCGCCATCTATTGGCAGTTAAAGCTTCAGGAAAGCATCAGGCGAGTACTTTCCGCTGTTTGACTACTCTATATCACCACTAAGCATCGAACATATAGAGTACTCAAACAGCGAAAAGTAGTGGCCCAGTGGTCTTCGGTTTATTATGATCCCCCGGCCCAAAGTGTTTTACGAGTGAGTGATCGGATCTCTTTGGTGAACAATCCAGAAGCAGCGAACAGCGGCATCAACTAGAGGTGGAAATAAATCGATGTTCCTTGAATCGATTTATTTTCAAAAATTCAAGGAGAAAATAAAGGAAATAATGGAAAAAAACGTTTTTTTGGCTTGAAATTAGAGAAAAAAAAGTGTTTTTGGCATGAAATTAAAGAAAAAAATTGTCAATATACATAATAAAGACCTCATATTGTTATTTAACAATTACCCAACTCAAAATTCTTTACAAACAAATGCTTATCCGTCAAACTATACCTAAAAAACTTAAATTTTGTACCACCCCTAGACATGTTTACTTATTTAGTTGTAGTTATTTAGCACTATTTTCAAATTTTCGATTAAATCGATTATCAAAAATTAAATCGATGCATCGGAGAAAATTGAAAATATCGATTCGAGAATCGATTTAACTTCCAGCTCTAGCATCAACTCAGTCGCACAACGACAGCGAAACAATGAGCATGTGCATATTTCTTTGCGCTAGCCATCGTTTCAATGTATATTTAATTAGTTTAGTTTATAGTCGACTAAGGTCAGTCGACTGTTTAAAAGTAAGAAAAAACAATTAATTAATAATTTAAATTTAGAGTAAAATCTTAACTGAAAAATTTAAAAAGAAAAAAATTTAATAGAATTAAATATAAATTAAATTTGACTCTGACTCTGGGAAAAAAAAATATGCAAGAGCCAACATTTGTTGCAGAGGATTGGGGAAAACCCAGAAAAACCCAATCAGATCAGGAGAGTTAGTGTTAGTAAGCAAAGCCTAATCAAATAGCGATTAGTATGTTCAAAACATGCAGTTAGTTAAAAAGTACTACTATTACTACTAGAAAGAAGATGAGTATGTACTTAACTAGTTACTAGAAAGGTGGGTGAGGATTAGTGATTTTAAGCAAGATACAGAATTATTGTTGTTGTTAGCTACAATGTAATATAGTTTATTATAGTCCGAACATAATACCCTGAAAGGCTCATGTAGGGCATAATTCGAGCTACAATAGGAAAGTTTTAAAGGAAGATAGTTACGGGTGAATCTACCAGGGACAGAGAAGTGTAGTCGACTAAGCAAGTCGTTACTCTCTATGTCCCCTTGTATAAGGTTATTAATAAATACAACACCAAGCATAGTTCTACGATTTGCTAGGGAAGGCAGGTTAAGTAACAAAAGTCTACTAGGATAGGAAGGAAGTCTTGAATTTACGTCCCAGTTAAGGCCACGCAAGGCAAATATTAAAAAGTTTTTCTGTACGGATTCAATGCGATCCTTGTGAACTGTGTACTGAGGACTCCAGACACATGATCCGTACTCGAGAATTGGACGAACAAGCGAGGTGAAAAGAGTCTTAGTTAGGTAAGGATCGTCAAACTCCTTTGACCATCTCTTAATAAAGCCGAGCACACCCATGGCTTTATTAACCATTGATGATATATGTTCGCAAAACTTGAGTTTGCGGTCCAAACGGACACCTAGATCATTAACAAGGGAAATTCTTTCTAAGGTACAACCACAAAGAGAGTAAGATACGTACTTTGGACAGGCTCGTGAGAATGTCATCAGCTTGCATTTGGAGCTGTTCAGGTTAAGAAGATTTGCACGACACCAAGAATAGAAACAGTCTAGGTCGGATTGAAGGCGAGAATGACAGGAGTCGTCTTTAAATTGAAAGCAGAGCTTCACATCATCAGCATACATGAGAGTACGGGAGTTAAGTATGACCGTTGGGAGGTCATTGATGAAAAGTGTAAAGAGCAGGGGACCTAAATGGCTTCCCTGGGGAACACCAGATGTGGCATAAACGGGATAAGAAAGATTATTCTTAAAGAGGACTCGTTGGGTTCTGTCACCCAAATAACTCACAATCCAACTAAGAAGTTTTGGTGAGAAACCGATGAGATTCAGTTTATGTGCAAGAAGAGAATGGTTGACTGAGTCAAATGCCTTACTGAAATCAGTATAAATGACATCAGTTTGAAGATTTTTCTGAAATCCTTTTTACCACAAAGGATGTCAGCTCAAGCAAATTTGTCGTGGTAGAACGACGTTTCACGAATCCGTGTTGAAAAGGGGATATAACGGATCTGCTAAAGTGTTGCAAGTGAGGGGTTATAACATTCTCGAAGAATTTAGGTATAGCCGATAATTTAGAGATACCTCTATAATTACTTGCATCAGCCTTGCTGCCCTTGTATGTATGTATGCTATGTGTGCACAAGCTCGCATATGAATGTATGCGTTGCTTGTGAAGTTTGAAAACAGGCAAATGCTTCGGCCAGCGCGGTGGCGTCCTGTAGTCAATTGTGTTTTTCGGCTTCGGAAGCCAAGAGACCACAGTGGGCAAAAATGTTTAAATTGTGGCCAAATCTTAAAACTTTCGAAAACATGTGTCTTGTTTTATAAGGATAATTTTATTTAGTAAATACATATTTATGTATTAAGCATTTTTAATATTTGATTCACAAATTTTGTAAATATTAGTAAGCCTCAAAACAAAAAATTATAATTATTGCACAATTTGTCTCCTAGCTCTCGATGACAAAGACAAAAACAAATACACAGTTGATTTCACGCTGGCCAGGCCCGTAGCTAATTGAGTGAAAGGTGTGTGGTGCACAAAGGCTTTCAACTGCCTCGGGCTCCGGTTACCATACATAAGAACATTTTTAATGGGAATATATTCGGACAATTCAAATCCTTTACTAAACACATATGTATTCATAAGATAAATTTATTTAACTAGGAGCCCCCGAGAAGTATTGGACAGGGGCCCGTCAGCCCCTAGCTGCGACCCTGTGCCTCAGTCCATTGGCTCTCGACGCCGCAACACAAAATTGACTACAGGCTGCCAGCGCGCTGGCCGAAGCATTTGCGAAGCATTCATATGCGAGCTTGTGCATACATAGCACACATGCATTTAAACGATGGCACAGAAATATGCACATGCTCATTGTTTCGCTGTCGTTGTGCGACTAAGTTGTTGCCGTTGTTCGCTGCTTCTGGATTGCTCACCAAAGAGAGCCGATTGCTCACTCGGGCCCTGGGGTCATAATAAACCGAACACCATTGGGCAAGTACTTTCCGCTGTTTGAGTATTCTATATGTTCGATTGCTTAGTGGTTAATGTTAATTAACATTTTAATAGATTGCGTCCATCTGGCAACGCTATATTTTCAGCGCGTTGTACAACACGAATTGATTAATTATAAATTGTACGTTATTATCGACTGTTAAGTTCCCGCAAAGCCCAGTTTCATGGAATTCAGTGCATTTCGATTGTGCCCGACGTCGTCAGTTGCCGTTTGTCTCTCTTAGGTGAAGGGCTAACAGTAAAGTGTATTTTAAGGATTTCCTGGAAACTGGCTACGTGTTTTCGTCGTGTCTGCCGGCCGCATATGACCACATTGCAGTCGCCAAATACATATTCAGGCGGCTGCTCTGGCTACCAAACATAAGAACTTGGCACGTGTTTGCGGTGTTGATCGGGAACAACCGCGCTAAGACGTACGCACGTTCCCGGAAAGCCCAATTTCCTGGAATCCAGTGCATTTCGATGCACTACCATTACATTGTGCCCGACGTCGTCAGTTGCCCTTTGTCTCTCTTGATGAAGGTCTAACAGTGAAATGCATTTTAAGGACAGTGGGGATTTCCCTTGAAACTGAGTAAGTTTTTCTTGTCGCGTCTGCCGGCCGCATATGAGGTACCGTATTGCAGTCGACAAATACATATCCAGAGCCCTTGTCAAGGCAGATATTAAAAGACTTTACGGCGGCTGCTCTGGCTACCAAGCATAAGAACTTGGCACGTGTTTGCGGTGCTGACCGGGAATAACCGCGCTAAAGCACATACATATACAGACACATACAGACGCTCACGAGACGACAGAGGCAAGCTTTCGTCACCTCCACCCGGACCGAAGAAGTCAAAGGGCAAGATGGCGGCGAGACCGACTGCGGCGATGGTGCTGAAATCTGCCGACAATACCAAGGAGGAAACACCGCCACAGGATGAAAACCCCTGGAAGAAGGTGGACAACTCGAAAAGCCGAAGGAAAACTGTGAAACCAGACGCCATTGTCGTCAAGGTCAAGGAGGGCGCCTCGTATGCCGAGCTCCTGCGCTCTGTTAAGACAGAGCCTAAACTGAAGAGCCTAGCGCAGCAGGTTAAGGGCATTCGGAAAACGGCCAAGGGTGAACTACTCTTTGAGCTCAAAAGGTCAACGGATTCCAACACTCCGACCTTCCAAGAAGCGGTACAGGCATTCCTGGGCTCCGAGACCGAGGTGCGTTCACTCACTGAAATGGCAACTCTGGAGGTCAGAGATCTGGACGAGGTCACGACGACGGAGGAGCTCCTGAAAGCGCTGATAACGCAGTTCGGCGAAATCGGTGTGTCGCCATCCTCAATTGTTTCCATCCAGAAATCATACGGAGGCATTCAGACGGCAACAGTGAAGCTCTATGCCTATAAGGCAGAGAAACTCTCCAAGGAGGGCAAGGTCAGAGTTGGATGGGTCATCTGCCGTATCCGGCGCAAAACGCAGCCCATGAGATGCTTCAAGTGCATGGAATTTGGTCACATCGCCAGCCGCTGCAACAGGTGAAGACTGCACGGGTCTTTGCCTTAAATGTGGCAAGAAGGGACACAAGGTGAAGAGTTGCCGGAATACACACAACTGTTTCCTATGCACCAGGAAAGAAGAGAAGGACACTGGTCATCCAGCCACAGCAGCCGATGCTCATACATGGCAGCCGCGCAGGCTTGACGTAGCCAACAATGACAAGGATATACCAACTGAACCTTAACCACTGCGAAGCAGCTCATGACCTGCTAGAGCAATCGGTAACGGAGAGTAAGATTTACGTTGCCATATTGAGCGAGCCGTACCGCAAAAGATCCGCCAATACGTGGGCTGGGCACCACCTAGAAAGGGCGGCGGTATGAAGCTGCGGTCAGCCTGTAGCACAGATTCTGGAAGTTCTACGAGAAGAAGGTTTCGTGCGCACGAAGATGTACGGACTGTACATATACACTGTCTACTTGGCACCTTCAATGCCCATTCATTGCTACGAGCGCGCCCAGGACAGATTAGTCGCAGACGCACGATGCAAGTCGCCTTGCTTGATGGCCGGGGATTTTAACGCCTGGGCAACCGACTGGGGGTGCCCAAGTACCAACAGCAGAGGTCAGGCAGTAATGAACGCAATGTCTACACTCGATGTTGTCCTCCTGAACCATGGAGACGGCCACACCTTTTCGAGGGGAAATGCTGGGTCAATTATCGATCTAACGTTTGCTTCTAGTAGCCTGGCACCGAACACCACCTGGACCCTGTGCGATAACTATACAGCGACCACCTGGCGATAGTCATCGAAATTCAAACGCGAGCACACCAGATGGCCATGCCAAGGAGTAGCCGTTACAAAGTGGATAGACGTCTTTCAGTGCATACTCGGCGATTTTAATGGCAAAGGTAACACCGCGGCCAGAGCATGGATTGGACGCAGGAAGGACTCAGCACACTACCATGGAAGATCATAAGATGAGGTCACCACGGATGAGGTCGCTCGTAGGATCAAGCCAGGAAAAGCCCCGGGCCCAGATAGAATTCCAAGTGCCATTATTAGGACAGCCATGGAACTACAACCTGGACATTTTGCAAACGTGTTCAACGCATGTATCAGAGAAGGAGAGTTTCCCAGGCGCTGGGAGATGCAGGAGCTCGTTCTGATCCCAAAGGGAGGCAAACCACCAGAGGACCCATCCGCCTACAGACCAATCTGTCTGTTGGACACTGCTGGGAAAGCACTGGTGAGGATCCTATGCAACCGTCTCAACAGAGTGATCGACGAATGTGGAGGCCTGTCACCCCTTCAATTCGGCTCCGAGAAATTACGGATCTTGCAAGGAAAGCTATAGAGGGAAGGAGACGGCTCTGGGGGACCAAACAGTACTGTCTGGTCGTCACCCTCGATATTCGAAATGCCTTCAGTTCGTCTAGATAGGGCAGGATCATGCAATCGCTAACCGCCAAGGGAATCAATTCCTACCTGATAGGGATGATGCGAAACTACCGCCAGGGAAGAGTGCTACACTACAGGACCAGCGAAGGAGAGACGACGTACTGTGTTTCCAGTGGAGTCCCACAGGGATCAGTACTGGGTCCAACATTATGGAACCTGATGTAAGATGGGATATTGAGCCTAGCCCACCCAGAAGGAGTGAAGATTGTGGGCTTCGTGGACGACGTGGCCATTGTTGCATAGCAAAGCAACTACACGAAGTTCATGAGATGGCCAAATTTCTTATAACCTACTTAACCTAATAAGAATGTGATAATGGCAAATAATTTTGATATATAATTACTTAGTCCAGTTTGAAGAAGGGAGTATAGGGTATAAATAGATGTGGGTAGTTTAATTTTGTATGGAACGTCTTGGAAGATATAGAAACTTCGTTGTGGAGTATTGTTGTTGATGATGGTGGCGGTTAATCTGCTGATGATCTGGGGTGATGGTGGTGGCTGGCTTAAGGCTTATTTTAATTAATATTGACAAAAGTATGTATATTAATTGGCGATTTAGTATTTTTCCTTAATAAAAAGTTTACGATTAATGAGAATTATAAATTAAACAGTGTTTTCTTATATATGAGTAGACGACTGGCAGAACAAGTTGGGAATTGTTACAGAGGGCCCCCGAAAGTATGCTTTAGCTGTGTGTGGAGCTCCTTACTGGAGGAGCAGGTGTTTTTGGAGCAAGCAAATGTAGCAAGCGTTAAGTTGTTTAGTGTAGATAGTATTATTTTATTTAATGGTAGCTGGCAGGACATTATTTTTTAAATGTTTTGCTATATTAATTTATTTTGTTGTTTGTTTTTATGATTTTCATTATATTTTTGACTTTATAGTTTTATATTTTTAGTTATAACACTTAATATGTTTAATAAATTATGAATTCGTTGAAATATTAGTTTTAGTATTTGGGAATTAATTTATTAATAGTGCATGATTTACTTTGTTTGTGGAAAATATTATTAGTTGAATTATTGTTTATTTTGCAGGTATGGCTGTAATGTGTATGTCGAATCAGTCATCAGGATGCCCTTCTTCTTCTTCACTACTCTCGTAGTTGTCTGCGCAACGTTTTCTAGCGCGTGAGCGAGGCATGTCTGTTATGCGTAATGATCGAAAACTGACTGACCCAATCTCCTTTTTCACAAAATCAGAATTATGCGCAGTTCTTAACTCTACATGCAATACCAACACATTTTGGAGACTTATTCTAGTGCGCATACACCAATACTAATGCACACTGCATTTTCTGTATGCTTCTCGTTTTCGTACAGACATCTACTTCCCCTCGCCCCTACCCACGACCAGACTACGTTCGGCAGAAACTCTAACGGTTGTCTGCCGCGCATCAAAAGAATAGAAAAGGCGTCTGCATGGCGCGTGCCAAACAGAAACAACGCAATTGCTGGAAATGTCGTTAAATTTAAATGATCTGCGACACGGCCTTCCTGACCTATCACACGTCCTCGTGTGCTAACAATCCCTTATCGATCATCGTTATTAATTTATTATAACCCTTTTTTTTCTTTTCGAACAAAAATTAAACAGAATCTTTCAAAGGCTTATTCTCTTTTTGTTTTTTTTTTAAATATAAAGTTATTGTTCATTCTTTATTACTTTAAAGCAAAATAATACAAATATATAAAACATTTCATTTATTAAATTTAAGCCATGAGATCTGGATTACCATCAACTTTCAATCAATCAATCATAATTTTATCTTCTTCACACATAAATCGTTAAAGTTCTTGATTTTCAATACATTTTTCTACTAGCGCACAGTTTTTCAAACCGGGCAGTCCATCTTTTGTTAGCCTAGCTCACAGCTTACAACTCGACAATCCGGCCAACATACGTGGCACCCAGTTGACGCAGTCTATAAGCCGGCAAACTAACTCACACCACCAACCGTTACCAAATTTAAACTTAACTGCAACAAAATGGCGAACCACATAACTCGGGCACCCATGATGTAGAGAAAGTCGCATTTGGAATAGGTCCGGAGGTTTACAAATTCTTAGTCATTCTCAAGATCAGAGCCCTCACTAGCTTGATCACTGGCGTCTTCTGCGCTTTCATCTTCAAACACTGTGGTAATCCTCTTCTCAGGCATACATCGCAAAGATTCATGACAATATTTATAAGTTCGGTTATTATTTAATGCTTTGAGTTTATATCGATCTCCTGGTAATACTTCGGCCACTACAAATGGACCTTTAAACTTAGGATCTAGTTTGGTCTGATGGCGCTCTTCATTTTTAAGCAAAACATGGTCTCCTACCTTGTGTCTTACAATAGAAGCTTTATTTTTGTCGAATCTAGCTTTATCAATTTTGGCATTCTTTTCCATATTACGTTTTGCCATATCTCTAACTGAGCCAACATCAACAATATTTTCTTCATTTACAACAGGTGTAAGACCAAATGGCCTTGCTTCTAAGTATCTAAGTATCTCTAATGGACTGACTTTAGTAACTCTATTGGGTGTGCTATTAAGAGCCAGCTGAATCTCATCTAAAGAATCCTGCCAAGATCCTGGCCCAGTTTCAACTGCGGTCAGCATGGACTTTAGAGTACTCATGACTCGCTCCACTTGGCCATTAGCACGACTAGCACCTGTGGCAATTAAATGTAAATCCATTTTCTGTGCTGAGCAAAAATCTACGACCTTGATCAGCGATAAGTCGGGAGGGGACACCGAATAACGATATAACAGACCTCACTGCCTTAATGCAACTATCAGTGTCTAACTTCATAGTATGAGAGAGATAGACAAATTTGGTAAATGCGTCTATCAACATAATTATATACTCCTTCTGTTCGCTTTTTCCGCTAAGTTTACCTGTAATATCCACATGAACCGTATGCCACGGGATGTCGATTTTAGGAATGGGATGGAGTTCGGATTGTATTTTGCCAGACGGAGGTTTTGACAATCTACAAGTTATGCAGTTGTCCACAAATTGGCGAACATATTTAGACATTTTATCGAACCAATAGAACTCGTACATTTTCTCAAGAGTTTTCTCCCACCCGAGATGCATAATTGACTCGTGTACGTTGTTGACAGCGGACCACCTAAACTGCTTTGGGATTATGGGTAGACATCGAGTCTTTCCATTTCTTTGAACTTTTCGGTATAGAGTTCCAGACCGTATTTCGTAAGTTTTGGCCAAATCCTCGGACAATTCATCATTACGCAATTTAGAGATAATAGAAGAAGTTTCTTCGTCTCTTTGCTGTTCAGCCAACAACCAGTTGTCTGATATTTCTGTCAGATTGATATGTCTTTCGACTACGCCTATGGAATTCTTGACAATTTTTGGAACCGGATTCCGAGACAGAAACTCAACATGAGCCATACGCTCACCTGGTCTATACTGAATATCAAATTCAAAAGATTGCAAGTACGACCACCACCTATGAACTCTAGGGGTCAGTTCTACCTTTGTACGAGAGGCTTTAAGCGAATTGCAGTCAGTAAATACAACAAAATGACGGCCATGCAAATAATGGCGAAAGTGTTTTATAGAATTGTAGACAGCAAGTGTCTCCAGTTCATATGAATGGTAACGTGATTCCGCTGAAGATGTCATCTTGCTAAAATATTCAATAACTCGAGGCTTCTGTTCAATTCGGTGCAGCAAAATAGCGCCATAGCCAACTGAACTCGCGTCAGTGTGGAGCTCGATAGAAAATTGTGGGTCGAATATAGTAAGGACGGGTTCATTAGTTAAAATCGATATTACTTTTTGCCGTATTTGCTTATGCTCCAATTCCCACAAAAATGACTTGCTCTTTGAAGTAAGGCCGTAAAGAGGTTTCATCAGCTGTGAAAACTTGGGTACAAATTGTCGAAAATATGAGACTAGCCCAATAAATTGTCTCAACTGAGTGACGGACTGTGGTGGTGGCAAACTCAAAAGGGCTCGAATTTTCCTGGGATTTGGTCGAATCTCACCTGCCTTTACCTCGAAACCCAAATATTCAACACAAGACTTAAGAAAGGAACATTTTGTAATATTAAAAGAAAACCCAGCATGCGTAAGTGTTTGCAATACTATTCGCAATCTTTCAAAAGCTTCTTCTTTTGTACGTGCAATTATCATTACGTCATCCATATAAACAATGGCATATGAATGGGTAAGATCACCTAAGGCACGATTAATAGCTCTTTGGAATACGGAAGGTGCATTTTTAAGCCCGAATGGCATAGTCAAGTATTCGTACTGGCCTTCTGGGGTGACAAATGCCGGTCGCTCGACTGAATTCGGGTGAATTGGGATCTGGTGAAATCCGCTTGCCATGTCTATACAGCTGAAAAACCTAGCACCACTCAGCCTAGCTATTTGATCAGAAATTAGCGGCAAAGGGTACTTGTCAGAAACGGTATTTGCGTTTAGCTCTCTATAATCCACGCAGAGGCGGTCAGTACCATTTTTATACCCTTCGACCATTGAAAATGGTCAAAAAAGGGTATACTAACTTTGTGCAAATGTATGTAACAGGCAGAAGGAGGCGTGGCAGACCCCATAAAGTATATATATTCTTACTCAAGATCACTAGCCGAGTCGATTGAGCCATGTCTGTCTGTCTGTCCGGATGTCCGGATGTCCGTCTGACCAGATGAACACACAGATCTCAGCTATTATTAATGCTAGAGAAACCAAATTTGGAAAGAAGGTTCCTATGCACTCGGCGCAGATCAAGTTTATTTCAAATGTTAGGTGCCACGCCCACCGCCCCTACAAATCAATAATTTAATTTTTGAACTCAATTTGTAAGCGCTGTATAAAAGATACAACTTTCTGACTTTAACATATACTAAGCTGAATGAAATATCTACGTAGTCTCCAAATTACAATCCGATCGGACAATAATCACAGAAGTTATTTAAGAAAGTATGAGCATAAAACCAAATGCTTCTGTCAGCTAACAAGGGAGGGGGGCGAGCGCGAGCGCCATCTGTCGGGATTAATTTCAAAGCATGTGCATATGCATATGTGTATAAATTTAACAAATTAAACTACACGGGAACATAGGTCGAAGGGTATCCCACTGTCGCGTGCTGCGCGACTGTTGCTTTTCTTACTGGTTTTTTCTGACAAGTAACATTGGGCTCGCAAAGGGGGAGGAACTGGGTCTAATAATGTTTGATTCCAACAGCTGTTGAATTAAATGCCGAACTTTTTCCTTTTCTTCTACACTCAACCTATATGGGCGCCTTTGAACCGTCTTATTTTGATCGATCAAGCGAATTTCTAATTGTCCCGTAGTCACACGGCTTTGTGGAATTCCATTTATGAATGACCCTGAATATTCTTGTATTATTGACAACAATTGGTCTCTATCAGGTCCATGCAGATCGGTGTCAACACTAGCCAAATCAGGATTCTTTTCGGAAACTTCAACAGGCAATATAGATTTTTCGTTAAACATAGTAAGAGATTTTGATGTTATTGTCACACCGACTCCCTGACTCAAAATATCTCGACCAATCAGAGCGTCATACTTAATATAATTGTCTAACACTACATGAAACAATATTTCATATGAACGTTCACATATCAAAACATTGGCCAATATCTGCAAAGTGCTACAAATAGTATTGCTACCAAGGCCCCTTAAAATAACTACGTTGCCCATTCTGGATCCAGATAGTCTCTGCGAAGTAGCCTCCTTGATGAGTGAACACTCGGCTCCAGAATCAAAACAAAATTGGAACGACTCACCAGATTGCGAAAACGTTCCTACAGGTTCGAAAACGGTACAGATGTTGACATCTTTTACAATGTTGTTTTTGGTAGGCGACGAACGCTCCTGACGATCAGGACATACTGTAGAGATGTGTCCAGCTTTTCCGCAATTGAAACAAGTCAAAGTAGACCGGTCTTTCCCTGTTGGTTGCTTGCCGGGTTGCTGAACGTGCACTGCCATTGTTTTTGATCGACAATCCGCCCTTTTTGTGACCAGGCTTTCCGCAGTTGTGACACTTGAAGTAGGGCTTAGCTCGTTTTCCTGGCGGCTCTGAAGTACCATCGTTTGAAAGGTGGCTCGGTCTAGCGTCAAATGAATAGGCCTTCAGTTCTTGGTGCAGCTCGTTCCGAGTGTTGATGTCGGAAGTGAAAACTAAACGCCGCAAACGCCTGTCAATTCCAGCTGCATGCGCCAGTGTAATGGAAACTGCGATTTGCTCCACACTCAGCGTCTTCCATTTGGCCATAAGCGAAGTAACCATTCGGCTTCCATATAACGAAAGGCACTCGCCTTCCGCAGGGCGTCCATTTAGCAGATTCATAACTGCTGCCGCTAATGTTTCTTGTCCCGCAAAATGTTGCAGGAACAATTCTCGGAACTGTGTCCATGATATACCAGGAAAGCAAGTCTGTGACAGCCAATGAGACGCGCTCCCTTCCAGTGTTTTGCTGAGGGTCATCACAAGAGCGCTGCCTTCCAGTTCGTTTTCAGACAAGATGTAGTCCACCGTTGAACACCAGGATTGCGCGTCTGATCCCGCACGTTCAGGATTAAACCTGGGCAATACCACAGCAAACGATTCTTTTGGCTCTCTTTGTGAGTGTTGCACTTGTTTTAAAAGTTCAGAAAAATTGCCAGCAAACTACTATTTTCATTGTTCAAAGTAGGTATAGGCGATCCCACTTCTGATGTCGAAGAGTCATCAGGATGCCCTTCTTCTTCTTCACTACTCTCGTAGTTGTCTGCGCAACGTTTTCTAGCGCGTGAGCGAGGCATATCTGTTATGCGTAATGATCGAAAACTGACTGACCCAATCTCCTTTTTCACAAAATCAGAATTATGCGCAGTTCTTAACTCTACATGCAATACCAATACATTTTAGAGACTTATTTTAGTGCGCATACACCAATACTAATGCACACTGCATTTTTCTGTATGCTTCTCGTTTTCGTACAGACATCTACTACCCCTCGCCCCTACCCACGACCAGACTACGTTCGGCAGAAACTCTAACGGTTGTCTGCCGCGCATCAAAAGAATTTCTTATTTATTGAATCTTCCCTTTTACTTAAGAGACTAACAATAAGTTTTCAAATCTTATTCTAAGCTAGCTAATTATCATTTTATGAGATGATTTGTGCTATGTGGCCTAACAAATTTAACGCTGGGCTGGTTGATCGTTGCGGTGCAATCGACTTTGGCTGCATACTCGAAGAAGTTTTCTTGCAAGGGGATTTGGATGTGAGCCTAGTTTTTCCTTGTATTTTACTTTTCTCTCTGTTATTGTCTCAATGACAAGTTTTATTTGTAGGTCTTTGTGTATATTCTCGTTCCGGAGATACCATGGAGCTCCAGTTATGATTCTCAGAATCCTAGACTGTGCTCGCTGTACGATGTCGATGTTGCTTCTCGATGCATTGCCCCATAGCTCGGACCCATAAGTCCATATGGGTTTAAGAACGGAGTTATACAAAAGGACTTTGTACTCCAGGCTTAGGGGAGACCGAACGTTTATAAGCCAGTGTAGATCCTTTGCTTTTAGTCTCAGGTGCGTCGTCTTGGCCTCTATGTGTTTCCGCCAGGTGAGCCGCTTGTCCATATGAATACCTAAGTATGTTACGTTATCGGCTTATGGGATGCGTGTGAGGTTCATAACCAAGGGCGGGCAGATCTGTTTGTTAAGGGTAAACGTAACCTGTTTGCATTTTTGTTCGTTTAGTCGTATGCGCCAATCTGCAAGCCAATTCTCTACACATGTTAAATAGCGTGCTAGTTGCATCGTAGCTTTTACTGGGCATCTGGATCGACTCAGTATTGCAGTGTCATCAGCGAATGCGGATATTGTTAGCTGGTAGTCTGTTGGGATGTCCGCCGTGTATAGGGTGTATAGAATTGGACCTAATACACTTCCTTGGGTTACTCCAGCTTCTATAGTACAATCGCTTGAAGTGCTTGAACTACATCTAACCGCGAACACTCTTTGGTATAAATAAGACTTTAGAAGCTTATGTAAGTTTTGAGGCAGCAGTTTGATTATTTTAAACATAAGTCCATCCAACCATACTCTATCGAATGCTTGTGCAACGTCTAAGAATAAAGCTGTACAATATTCACGATGCTCAAAAGCAGTGCGAATTTCTGTTGTGATGCGGTTAACCTGCTCAATAGCTCCATGTTTTGCCCGAAAACCAAATTGGTGCGATGGGAGTGTGTCGTGTGTTTTAAGGTGGGGACTGATTCGTAGCAGCAGTACTTTTTCAAATAACTTGGAGAGACAAGTAAGTAGGCTTATTGGCCTGTATGATGATGGCTGTGTTTTGTCTTACCCAGGCTTAGGGATCATAACTATAACTGATTTCTTCCACTTTTGAGGAAAGTATCCAATTTTGGTAATAGCGTTGAAGAGTAGGCAGATTTGTAGAACTGCACACATTGGAAGCTCGATGATCATTTTCGGGGTTATTAAATCGAAGCCAGGCGATTTTCCAGTCTTCAGTTGCTCTCTAATGACTTTCGTTATTTCGCTTGGCCGGAATTCTATGGGATCTTGTGGTGCTAAATCAGATGCAGTTAAGGGTGGGAGAGTAAATAAGTTAGTGGCTAGATTTGGTTGGAATACGTTTTTGAGATGATCAGCGAAGACTCTTGCTCTGTCCATGTCACTACGAGACCAGTTTCCGGTAGAGTTACGGAGGGGTACGACAGTTTCTGCTGGTGCCTGCAGATTCCTGTGGGCTTTCCACAATGAGTTTTTTGTGCTGGTGGGCGTGAGATTCTCGATGTAACGCAGTTGTGCGTCCGCTTCTTTTTTCTTAAGCGCTTTAGTAAGTCTGCGAGAAGCTGCTTTTAGTCTACTCTTTGCGCCAGGTGATCTGTGCTCCTGCCACTCCCTTCGAAGTCGTCGTTTTTCAAGCACAAGTAGTTCGGTATCTCGACTTGTCATGTTGAACTTTTTACTGCATCCGTGGGTATCTTGTGGGGTTGACGCTTTTGCTGCTGCAACTAGTGTTGATTCTAGGCTACCAGCAAACTGATCGATGTCTTGCTCGGTTTCCAATGAGCTAGAGAAGTCGGTATGTGAACAAACATATTTTTTGTACCTCTCCCAGTTGGTCCTGTTGCTTGTGAGTCTATACGGCCGCTCGATGTGTTGCAGTTGGTACAAAAGATTAAAGAGCACCGGGCAGTGATCAGATGAAAGTTCTGAAAGTGCCTCAGCTGTAATCATTGATTGGGATATCCTTTTGGTGATGGCAAAGTCAATCAAGTCTGGAAGCTTTTTAGGATCTGCTGGCCAGTATGTAGGCGTACCCGGAGAAACATAATTAAGCTTGTTTTGCGGTTTAATAATTGCGTTGTATAGCTGTTTTCCTTTAGGGGTCGCTATCCGAGATCCCCAGTACATGTGCTTGGCATTCCAATCACCAGCTGCAACAAACCTTTCACCGAGCGAGTCGAAGAGTGTTGTGAATTTGTCCTCAGATATTGTGAAGCGGGGTGGGCAATAGACAGCAGCCAGAGTGAGAGCACCGTTATAGCATTGGAGGCTTATAGAGGTAGATTGTAGGCAGTCTTCTTGCCAATTACTAACAAAGTGGTGTTTGATTCGCGATCGTATTAGTATGCCAGTGCCTCCATTGGCCTTGCCATCCGGGTGATTCGTAAAGTAAAATTTGTATCCTGGTATTTGAAAATTGTACTTTTCAGTAAGGTGAGTCTCTGAGAGTAGCATAACATCAATGTTTCTGTCGGCTAAGAACTGTTCTAAGTTCTAGCTTGTGCCGCGAAACGCCATTAGCGTTCCAGGTTGCTATTATTAGGGGAGTCATTATACTGTTTTAGAAGAAACGAGCATTTGAATAAGGATGTTTTGGTTCGTCATAAGCTCTTGCATAGTTGTTTGCATGAAGGCCATAAAGTCTTTCATGCTTTGCTGCATCGATAGCACAATCGCTTCAACGCCAATTGGCTGCTGTTGCATGTTATCGTGAGTGTTTGTTTGATGAATGGGGGTGTCCGCTGCTGGTGTTTGGATCCCTGATTTTAGTGCACTTGCAAAGGAAATATTTGGCGCTGTTCGGTGGCTGGTAGACAAAGGGATGTTAGTTGTACTCGGTTCCATTGCTTTGTGAATTGTTGGTGTGATACGATCACGAACTGAAGCCACTCGTTTGTTTAGGCGACTCTTAAGTTCCTTGTAAACAATGCATCCTCGCCAGTTGGCTGTGTGTTTTTCGCCACAGTTGCTGCATAATTTAATTGAGCTTGTCCTTGTTCTTAGGACAGTTTGCGGTACTGTGAGCATCGCTGCAAACGACGCAAATAGATTTTAGGGTGCAGTACGCTTTGGTGTGGCCATATTCTTGGCAGTTAGTGCACTGCACAGGCTGCTTGCGCTTGTGTGGCTCTTCGACGGTTATTCTCCGGTGCAGTAGAAACTGTAGTTTATAAATAGGATGTACTTCATTTTTGCTGATTTTTTGACTCGATGGCTCCAGTTCGACTTTGAAGAGTGGCTGCGGCTCTTTCTTCCTGTTAAGAATGTTGATCACCGTTTTTGCTTTAAAGTTTTTCTCCTTTAGTGCCTCGATAATTTCGGAAGGGGTCACTGATGATTCAATTCCTTTAATGACAACCTGCAATCCTTTGGCACTTTTAAGCTGGTAGGTATAGTAACTCTTTCCAGCTTCATCCAGGTACTTGGTCACTGATCGATGGCTAGACTCATCCGGAGTCTGCACTTTCGTTTCATGTATGTTTCCCTTGGTAAGAGGTATAACGTGGAACTTGTTTTCTCCGATGATCGTAGCTAGTTTGTTAACCAGTGCACTTGAGGTTTTCTCACGTATAAATATTGGTGGCGGCTTAATCTTCTTCTGCTCCTGTTCTTTGATTGGATGCACTTCGCAGTCATCCAATAGTGCAAACCTATTTGAAGTTGAGTTGTCAACGTTGGCGCGATTTATTTTCGGCTGATTGCCAGCCTGTTTGTGTTGTGGGCTTAGCTTTCGCTTTATTTGAATGTAGCGATCCAGCCCTGTTTGAAACAGTTTTGTGTTTTGTTTTGGTTCTTGTCCGCTTTTGTTTTCTAGAGTCGGAGAGAGTGCACTTGCTTTGGTTGTTGTTGATTCAGCAGAAATGTACACGGCTCTCGGTACTGAGCATAGTGTTGATGTTGTTGTTGTTGTTGCTATAGGTGCAGTTGCAGTAGATATCGAAGTTACTGTGCTGGTAGCTACAGAGCTTGACACCGTTTGCAATGAAGAGAGCGCGAGAGAGACGCTCTCAATGCGTTCGGGTTCACATCGTGCAGTCATAAGCATTGGTGAGCAAGACCGCGATCGTTTGCTTTCTGCAGGTGCTAGGTCATTGACCCGATGGATTGTTTGGCACTCGCGTGCGTCAGACACGACGGTGAAGTATGCATTGTTTCGTTGGAGAGAGAGCCGGCGCTCGTCTTGCTCTTTTTGCCGCTGAGCGCGCAAATCGCGTTGGCTCATTTTAGAACTGTCAATTTGTTTGTTGTCTATTTAAATTAGCTTTTGTTTTAATTTTATGTTTCCACACACAACAAAATATTATAGATTAGCAATTTAACATTGTAAACTTGCTAATATTTAGATGTCTTTTTTTATTTTTTTTAAACGCTCGATACACCCTTGTTTAGTTTAAATTAATTAATTTTTTGTTTTATTTAAATTCATCTTCAGATTTATCGATATATATCAGCAATTAAAATTAGATTTTTGCCGTATTCAAAGTCAGTTTAATCGATGAAAATTTTTTTATATTATTTTTTTTTCTTTTTTTTTTTTTAAAAATTTTTTTTTTTTTTTTTTTAAAGGTTGTTTTTTGGGTTTTTTTTTTTGGGGGGGGGCCCCCCCCTTAGCTCAGAAAAATTTTGGGGGGGGTTTTTCCTCCAGCCCTGCAGTCCGCCCCAAAATATCGATAATCATCGGTATTTACACAAAAGACGCATCACTGACAAAAGGTAAACAAACCAAAATGCACAAAATACATATATTCTAACACATTTTAATTTGTTTACAGGCACAGACTACTCTACAAGGGACAAATAAGACGACATCAACAGCCATTGGTGACAGCCAGGTCACCGCGCACCCACCCAACCATGTGATGCTCCTGCTCTGGAGTTTCGGAGCATCGCCCGTTCCTGGCCAACTAAGGCCGCCCCATCTCCCCTGGAAAAGGTAACTAACAACTCATTTCTTTTCTATATTCTTTTACATTTATTTATAATTTCCTAATCCTATCATCTTCCTACCCACGTGGACCTAACATGCAAAAACAACTACCTAACGTAAACTTAAAACTAATAACAAATTATATTACTAAACAATTATAACTAATGGGACATATTTTGTTCGTGTTTTAGGTCATGGACGTGGAGCCAGGCAGGAGAATATATGCCTGCAGGCGAAGATGGGCCTACAGCAGCTGAGATGGTGTGCTGCTACAGATGTGGCTGGTGCTGCTGCAGATTTGGCCTGAAAGGCCAAAATGTCGAACTTGCTGCGTCAGGCCGCACTGCAGGTCTGCCGGCGGCGGATGTGCGTACTGCACTGGCGGGACAACTATTCTTAATAGGGCCCTGGCGGATCCCTACAAGTACCGGACTCACCAAAGGCAAACGTTGGATAACAGGAACTTCCTCGGCGGCGCTGCACACACAAAATTATATTTAATTTAAATTAAAATAATAAAATTAAAACAATACAGGAAAATTGACACATCACGCACTTTTTTTCTTGTTTTGCAGTATTTGACTGCGCCGACGGCTCGCTCAACTTCTACTGAGGAGTCGGCCGCACTTGAAAAGTATGTTGGCGGTCATATGCCTGGGCATTCGGGCATCTAACCGACAGTTCAAATGGCGCTTGCTCAAAACGGGAACATTGGGTCGGCGACCGATCTGGCTGTTAACGTAGGAGGTTCCTACGCTGAGCACCAGATGGTGTTGGTCCAACGTCCCGTTTAAGTTCGCACTGCTTGATCCGCCAGTAGATTTGCTATACCAGGGCAGCTGTGTTCATCGATACATGCCTATCGACACTCGGTATGAACACAGCTGATTCGCAGAATGCAACAGCGCGGCGCGATCAATCCCGCAGAGCGACGAAATAATTGGGGTATTCTGTATTAGCTGGGCCGGCACAAATCTTGCCAAGCAGTCCAACAGGCGCACAACGCGGGGCCCCACTGTCTCACCACCGGATTTAGCCGAGAGTTGGCTGTGTCGGTACATACGGTACGTGTACCCTTGTTGTTTCTTGTTATTGTGTCTATTGTCTTATTGTTGGTGTTTCTTGCGTACGCTGTCCTGCTCCACACGCCGGGAATAAGGAGGCGGCTTGACTTTGCGACTTGATGCTGGTAAGTGTTTGTTTTTTTATATTCGATGCGATTTGACGACCACTAATCACTCTTCCGTATCCGTCTTCCAGTTGCGTCATATCGCTTGCCCATAGTCGCCTTTTTGCGTTACCCATAGACGCGTTCATTGCTGCCCAACTTCTGATCATAATGTTCCTGGCATTCCTGTTCCACTCCCGCCATTTCTTACTCCGAATCGACGAAGATTTCCACGTCTCCAGATGGCTGCGACTAGATTTGTCACGAGTCCAGTCTTCGGCCACACCATTCTCATTTGGTGGCGGATAACCACCCAGAATGACATCTCTACTCACGCCAGGGAAGCTCCATTTTCCGGATTGGCCGTCATTGTTGGTCTCGCCTATCATGGGATGCATTTTATCGGCACTCTTTACCCATTGCACCCACGATTTTATTACTGGCGTAGAGGCATCTGCGGGACGTCTCCAGATGTTGCGTTCGGTTGCAGTACGGTCTTCGAAGCACCTGTTCCACTGTTTGAAGGCGTGGTGAGTTTTCTCTTCTTTGTGAATATCCTCGGATTCAGCATTAGTTTTTTCAGGGTTCTGCGCTGCCCCCAAACTTAGCGGACCATTCTGGATGTGTGTCAACACTGATCCGAAGGTGACGCTCAAGGACTCGTCTACGCAGTTGCGGTCGATCAGTGGCCCCTGGCAATAATCCGGCGTCTTCATCTCGGTACGCTGGTCCTGACGGGCATTAGCTGCATAATCTTCGCTTCCTTCTTTATGCGAACTAAGTGCGAGAACGGCCGGTTTTATAGCGTGGTTGATGTGCTGCATCATCTCTAGGAAGTTTAGACGAAGTTCTTGCCTAAATTCACTGAGCTCGACGTACAGCGATTCACGGTATGTTTCTGCCGCCTGAGCCACTGCCAAGTTGAAGGCTGATCTGGTCACAGAGTCCAAATACGGCATCTCGTTTTCCAAGCCCGTTTCTTGTGGTGCAGGAAACTCATACGGGTTTTCCCGGTGTGTGTTCCTCGTTGGCTCTGGAGAGGATTCGTTCGGGAACTGGCTGACATAGCTTGATCGGGTCCACCCCCCAACTTCCGCCGACTGCAGAGAACTGTTTGCACCTTCTCCATAAATGGAAAACTCTGCATCATGCGACCCTGGCACTGGCCCTCTGGACCACAGGTAATGACCACCAGCATACCCTTCCTCAGTCATTTTACTAATTTCTTATATATTTTTTTCTCAAAGGTCTGCCTAACAACTTTGATGCGTGCATAATATATCGTGTGTGTTTCTAAATAATTGTGTGTGTGCATGCGCTTATTTACAAATGTGACTATAATATAAATTTAATAAATAATAATACAAACAAAATTAAATATAGATATAAATATACATATGTGAATGTCACTATTTATAAGTTTAACTTAAGAATATAGAAATAAATAAATGTAAATGTTAAATGAATCTTTTTTAAAAATTTAAGACATGGAAAAGACATAAATGCATGTACTTATATATATATAATTAAATAAATTGTATGCAAAAATATAAATAAATAAATAAATAATGTCAAAACTGACTTCTTTTAAACGATCAATATAGAGTAAGGGAGATGAAACGACTAGTGCCGGTGGACTCGCAATCCGACTCTGCGCTTATGGTCATTGTTGTGTAAACAAACAAAACACGCTGCCGTTCGTCAACTGGTCAAACTGTCACACAAGTTGACAGTTGCCAGTTAAGGACGCGGCTGGTGTTCGATCTGCCCTACTTTCACTGGGAATGCATCCCTTCAGCCCGTGAGGCGGTGCAGCGCGTATAGCTCTAAGCTTTTACGGGTCACCAGACCCTCATTCAGCCATATTGGCCGAACTGAAGGAACTGGACGCCCAGCGAAGGCAGGCGATCTACTACGTTAAACAAAAAAAACGAGAAAAAGGGTCACATTTGCATGCAACACATTCGGATACTGGACATGGCCCAGGACAAGTCCGCGGCACAGTGTTTTCACCACCACTGGTAGAACACGACTCGCGGCCTGCCTGGCAACATCCCTCAACATCCAAATACCTCCTACTTACTGATGTTTCTCAGTCCACAACTCCCTGCGCAAACGTGAATATGAACATTCAACGTGCCGCAGTTTGTTAAAATCTGAGTCAGCAAAGCTACAGCGAGGCGACTAAATACCGCTGACTATCGATTATAGCAAAGATTTCGGCACAGAATTAACTGGCCTACATCTTTGCTCCTATTTGAACTTGGGCGCCATTATGTTACGGACTGCTTTTTGTCGGTAGGGCCGCGCCAGCTAGCTCAGCAGCACTTGGGGAGGGGTTTTTCCTCCAGCCCTGCAGTCCGCACCAAAATATCGATAATCATCGGTATTTACACAAAAGACGCATCACTGACAAAAGGTAAACAAACCAAAATGCACAAAATACATACCATATATTCTAATACATTTTAATTTATTTACAGGCACAAACTACTCTACGAGGGACAATCAAACAACAACAACAGCCATTGGTGACAGCCAAGTCACCGCGCACCCACCCAACCATGTGATGCTCCTGCTCTGGAGTTTCGGAGCATCACCCAAGTCGGCGAGCCCGTTCCTGGCCAACTAAGGCCGCCCCATCTCCCCTAGAAAAGGTAACTAGCAATTCATTTCTTTATACGTTGCACATTTATTTACTATTCTCCTAATCCTATTATCTTCCTACCCACGTGGACCTAACATGCAAAAACAACTAACTAACGCAAAATCTTACAACTAATAACAATTTAAAACTAGAGAACTATAACTAATGGGACATCTTGTTTATTTTAGGTCATGGAGATTGATGATTCAGCCACCAGGCAGGAGAATGTATATGCCTGCTAGCAACTGAGACGGATCTACAGGCAGCTAAATGGTGTCGTGATGTTTGTGGCTGCTGCTGCAGTGGATCTGGCCTTAAAGGCCAAATAGATGCAGGATTTGCTGCTGCTCGCGCTACAGATTTGTCTGTGGCGGACGTTCGTACTGCGCTGGTTGCGCACTGGAGCCGGATTGGAAATTTATTTGGAATTAAAACAATAATATTAAATCAAAAAAGGAAAATGGACACATCACGCACTTTTTACTTATTTGCAGTATTTGACTGCGCCAACGGCTCGCTCAACTTCTACTGAGGAGTCGGCCGCACTTGAAAAGTATGTTGGCGGTCATATGCCTGGGCATTCGGGCATCTAACCGACAGTTCAAATGGCGCTTGCTCAAAACGGGAACATTGGGTCGGCGACCGATCTGGCTGTTAACGTAGGAGGTTCCTACGCTGAGCACCAGATGGTGTTGGTCCAACGTCCCGTTTAAGTTCGCACTGCTTGATCCGCCAGTAGATTTGCTATACCAGGGCAGCTGTGTTCATCGATACATGCCTATCGACACTCGGTATGAACACAGCTGATTCACAGAATGTAGTCATTAGATGACGATTGAACATTATTTGAAGTAACATTATTTGGTGCTTGTAAAAGCTCAATTACTTCACGAGGAAGCGTTCGTTTTTTTTGTCGGTGAACACTTTTCTTTATATGTATACTTGATATAAGTGGATCTGATGAGTCCATAGATCTTTGGAATACATCTAACATATTGTTTGCCCGGGAATTGCGTGTAGCGTGTATGCGTCTGTCACACTTGTAAAATTTGTTTCGCGCTTCTGAAGCATTTTCGCCCAGACAACCAACTGGCAACACTGATGCTGCTATAATCTGTGATCCATGTACCAGAATCTTATGTAGCGTTGGCGACATTGGATACCATGGATAATGCAACATGTATAACACAGGCCCACAAAAAAAAAAAAGTTTCATGATCTGGGTAAGCGGCATATGCAATTATATGTATTTTGGGTCGCTAAATCCGTATCCGAGGTCAGAATTTCGCCATCACGTCTGGACTTCGACATAACCTCACAAAACTGAAAAACCTTAAAATATCCCCCAAAAGATATAGAATCGTGATCTAGGCATGCGATATATGTTTTAACATGTATTTTGTCCTTCTAAGTCCGAATCCGAATTAACATAGCACGTCTGAGTTTTGACTTAACCTCAAAAAACTCGAAAAATTTTTGAAGCCCCAAAAAATAATGGGGGGTCATGATCGGGTCATGCGATATATGTTTCTATATGTTTTTGGAGCTTCCGAATCTGAATCCGAGAAAAAAACCAGCCTATCACGTCAGAATTTTAACCTAACCTAAAAATTTGTTTAAAAACTTCCAAAATATTTGATTTTTTTTAATATTGGATTAGGGTGTATTCAATTATAATTATAATCTAATTGTATTATTACAAAGTTTCTGAAATTTTTCAGCATCTATTGCAAATTTGCACTTTATAGCAATAAGAATATTATGCAGATTCCGAAGTAATTCCAAGTCGACTTCTAAAATAGATGCAAACAATTCTGTATTCAAAAAAGCTTTTCGCGCAGTATTGCCATCGTTTGAGTTACCGCTCCCATTTGGAATTGGCTTATCTACATGCAATCCCATTTCTTGCCACATTCTATTTTGTATGTATTTTTTTTAAATTTTTATCTCTTGTTTTTCACTTTCACTTTTTGCTTGCCATTTTTGAAACCCCTTTCTATACGAAATTTTAAGTAGCAATTCAAAAACGCGTATCCATGCATGAAGTGGACTTAATCCTTAAATGAATTTATGTCGGTGTTTTCCATAAACTGTTTTGGACCTGCACCACAGATGGAACATAATTGGCATGATTTCGTGCTTGTTAAAACATTCAAAACTTTCCCATCTATAAGGGTCATGTAAAGTTCAAATGAGACGGAGATCTTTCTCTCATTTAAAATTGTCGCCACATAAGGAGCCAATTTTTTTACTTGTGTATCCAAATCTTCTTTTTCTTTAAGAATGTGATCCTTGGATTCTTTGGCAAATTCCATTTTGAGGGGTCGACAAAATCTCACAGACTGCGGAGTTTTGTTGTTCCAAAAAATTGTTCCTTCTTCATCTACTAGCCTCAGAGGTATAACAGTTGTAACAAACAAAGACTGATCAAACGTTTCGGTCTCGTTTGTTTCAAACCTTTTTTTATACATGCTTTGTCCAGTTGATCCGTCGAATCCGTAACTCGCTATTAATTTAACTGTTGAAACACTTTCTAAATTTGCGAACAGCTCCTTCTGTAACAATAAGATGCGGCTGCCAGTATGGTTTAGCAAGTCCTGTAAGGCAACTTTTGCCACTGTTTCCGTTGCTGTTATTCCTATAGGTCTCAATTGCAATTTAGCTTCTTGAATCTTGCAATAGCTCGGGTATATATCAGAATTATGTTGTTTGCTCATATACCGAATTTCATTATATAATGCTTTGCTTATGGAATTTTCCAGCAAGAATTCTAAAGCTCCATTTGTTGTCAAAGGTATTGGCTCTGCTATTTCAAGCTTCCTTTTGGCTTCGGTTGCCTCATTTTCAGACCTATAACATTTTTTTAGTACAAATGCAGTATTATTTTCATTTGATTTTCTTGCTGACAGTGTTGCTTCATGTATTAACAGTTTGGTATCGTTTTTATAATTACATGCTGTATCGGAAGCTAGTTTTCTTTTAAGGCGTGGACTTGCGTCATCGTAATTTAGTTTTGGTCTACCCATTTTCACGCTGTTCATCTTTTCTTCATTATCTAAAGCAATTTTTAAACTCATTGACAGCCACATCGAACGTTTTTCCCGAAATTTCATCATATTTCGACCGCATTTTTCGAGATATCTTTTAACATGAAGCTCAAAACTTCTTGTTTTGGACAAAATTTCTCCTTTTTTTTCTTCGCTCAGCATACTTTTACTAATTTGGCCAAATATCCAGTTAGCAAGGGCGGAATAGTTGCGACCGTTGTCGATCCAAGCATCCAGCAGAGTTGCATGGCAGAGTTCAAGCCCATCTACATTTTCAATGTTTGGCCAAAGTCGCTAAAAGTCGCAAACCAAATTATAAAATACTATTAATATGCATTCTCTAGTTTATTTTGACATACATTACATGAGGCGCACTAGCGCGCAAAATTAGTTATACTCCACAGAACACAAGCAATTTTGTTTGGCTTCATCTATTTTTGGACGGTACAAAACAATACACATAATTAAAAAACTAGTGATTTAAACACAAAATGTTTTTACTTTATTAATTCTACATACCTTGGTTAGCAAAATCCATATTTTGAAATGCTTTTTTGTTTAAGTTTGTAAAATTGCCAATCCCAAAAAGTTTGCAAACCTTTCCCGCCAAGTTGTATAGCAGAAGTCAGCTGATTAATCACCTGACTTTGAAAGTCGATTAAAAAGACAGGGCAGCATTTTTAGCAAAAATATTTTTTGATTCTTTTTATATAAATAATCTATTTTAAATATATTAAGTTCAAATTAAGATTTGAGACAACAAAAGTTTCGACTTTATGCCACTTTTTTTGGAATTTAGCCCAGTGTGCAATGGGGTAAGGTTTATCTCGGGGCTCAGCTGATTTTCATTCAGCACTATTTTTCCTATTTTGATTTTTGTTTTAAGGTAGCTTCTCTTAAGCGTGTTCTTTATTGTCTGTCTTCTTACTGACTAACTTATATACTAACAGGGTTGCCACTTAATTCTAACGATGGTGCTGCCATCTTGTTACATGCTATCTTTTTTTTTTTTTTTTTTTTTTAATCAAAACCGTATTTTTTAGGAGGTTTGACATTTCTTCCACTTCGTGTTACAGTTTGTGAGATTTCATTCTGTATATTATTTGTTACATTTTTATTTTCTAAATTATTTGGTAATATTTCATCTTCAATGATGCTTTCATCCGCATCTAAATATAATGAATCGTTTTCACAATTCAACACACATTCATTATTTTCATCTTTATTATCTTTTTTGTTCTTTTGGGCTTCTCTTAAGTAGGTATCAATATCTCTAGGAATTTTCTTAAATATACTTTTTTTTTATAGTTCTTGGCACAGGTTCAATGTGCTGAATATTAGTTTGTTTTTCTTTATTGAATATTGGAATTATTAATTTTCTATTTCTCCTAAAATTAGAACCTGAATTATCTTGAATAATATATGATCGATCGTTATATTTTTTAATAACTATTCCATAACACCATTCAGTTGGTGATTTCTTAAACTTAACTTTATCATTTATTTTTAACATAGGTAGTTCTTTAGCATTTTTATCAAAATAGAATTTTTGTTTTTCTTGTTTTTTTATTATTTTTTTCTGAACTAGTTCTTCTGGAATTTTATTCCGCGTTAATAAACTGTTGCTAATTGGTAAACGGGTCTTCACTTGCCTCCCAAAAAATAATTGAACAGGAGCAACGCCTAGATCTGCAATTGGAATTGTGTTATATTCTAAGATTCTATATTTAAAGCTATCAACATCGTTAGTTTCATGGCACCGTTTAAGAATGTTTTTAATTATAGCCACACCTTTTTCAGCAAGGCCATTGCTTTGCGGATAACGAGGACTTGAAAACTCGATTTGAACGTTTGCTTCATTAGCGAAATTTTTAAAATTATATGAATTGAATGGATTGTTATCACATCGAATTATAGTGGGGTATCCGAAGTGATTAAATATAACATTAAGGGCCTTGGTAACTGTTGGAATTGATTTATCTTTAAGAAACTCTGTACAAATGTATCCTGAATAAGCATCTAACAGAGCCAAGTAATTTTTTCCTGCGTATTCATATATATCAATACCCACACGATGGAACGGATACTCAGGCGGAGCCGGTTGATTTAATGGTTCCTTTTGATTATTTCTCGTAAATTTTTCGCAAACCCGGCAATTCTGGACTAAATCAATTATATCTGCTCTCATTTTTGGCCAAAAGAATTGTTGATTTCCTCGACTTAAGGTTTTTTCAATTCCCATATGGGGTCCATGTAAAAGTTTTGCAATGACTGGCTGCAACAAGGTTGGTATGATTAATCGATGGTCTTTAAATAGTAGTCCATTTTCATAGTGAAGCTCATCTTTGAATTTGAAAAATACCTGACTTTTTTCATCTAATTTGTGATATCCAGGCCAACCATTTGTAACATATTCTACAAGACGACTATAAAAGTTATCCTGTTTTAAAATTTTTTGATAGTGTTCCCAATTATCTTTAGACTGGCATGCATTTAGAGAAATACTGTGGATCATGAACTTCAAGTCTTCTGTGATTATGCTTGTGTTATTTATATTCAGTGAGGCTCTAGAAAGGCAATCAGCCACCAGTAATTCCTTCCCTGGTTTGTAAACGATTTCCATTTGAGCATACCGTAACAAATATATGAACATTCTTTGCAACCTAGGAGTTACATCATCAATATCCTTTTTAACTAGGCTTTCAAGTGGCTTATGGTCAGAATGAACAGTAAACTCCCTACCATACAGAAAGAAATGAAATTTTTCACAGGCAAATACAATTGCCAATAACTCTTTTTCTATTTGGGCATATTTTTGTTCACTACTGGATAAGGTGCGTGAGGCATAAGCGATTGGAAGATTATTCTGAAGTAACACACATCCTAATCCATCCTTCGATGCATCAGTTTGAACTATTATTTTCTTATTTTCATCAAATAATGCTAGTACTGGTGTAGTTGTTATTGAGTTGAGTAAATCATTGAATTCTGATTGATGTTGGTCTTCCCAGTTAAACTGAACATCGTTTCTTGTTAAGTTGCGTAATGCGGCAGTACGTTTTGACAGATTTGGGATGAATTTTCCCAAGTACTTGAGCATTCCAAGCAAACGGAGAACACCCGACTTGTCGCTTGGTTTGGGCATTTTCAAAATTGAGTTAATATATGATTGATCAGGTTTAATCGAATTTTTTGAAATTTCGTGTCCCATGAATTTCACTTGAAATTTACGATACTGAATTTTTTCAGGATTAAATGTAATATTATTGTCCATTGCTCGTCCCAACACCAGTTTTAATGCTCTATCATGATCTTCAAGTGTTTTTCCGTAAATTGCTAAGTCATCAAAATAAATATCTACTCCTTGAATATCCCCAAACATTTGAACCATCCGCCTTTGAAACATTTCAGGAGCTGAGTTTATTCCAAATGGGACTCTATTCCATTTAAACCTGCCAAAAGGGGTCATAAAAGTAGTCAGTTTGGAGCTTTCTTCATCCAATTCCATTTGCCAGAACCCATTCCTAAGGTCAAGAACTGTGAAAACACTCATTCCTGAAAGTCTACTAAGTAAGTCTTCTGACTTTGGTATTAGAAAATGTTCTCTTTTTATGCATTCATTTAGTGCCTTAGGATCTAGACAAATTCTTAGGGAGCCATTGGGCTTCTCGACTATCTGAATATTATTTATCCAGTCGGTTGGTGTTTCAACACGGCTAATAATTGCTTGATTTAACATATTCTGAAGTTCGACTTTAAGTTTATCGTGCAAGCTAAGGGGAATTCTTTTTTTTATAATGCAACTTTGGTACTGACCCCTCTTTCAGAGTTATTCTGAATTTATCCGGAAATTTTCCAACTCCCTTAAATAGTTCATAGTACATTTCCAGAAACTCTAATTTGCTATCTGGTAGACTATTGAATTTGTTTACGTTATATAATCGCTTAATCAATCCAAACGATTCACATGAGTCACGGCCAAGCAAAGGTTCAAACGAATCATCCACAACAACAAATAGGGCTTCATTAATAGTTCCTGAAATTATATCAACACATTCCAACAAGACGGTACCATGAACTCTGATATTGTTTGAACTGTAGTCTACTACTTTAAAATTGTTTTCCTTATTAACATGAATTTTTAACTTACGTACAAATGAAATTGGTATACAGTTTATTTCAGCTCCTGTATCTAACTTGAATTTTATGGACATGTTTTGTATGTGATATTCTTTTGTCCATTTACAATTGGTTCTATTTACTTTGAAGACTTTTACTCTGAAAATACCTATATTGCTTAAGTTTGTACTATTGAATGCATAATCAGATTCACCTTGGTTACTCCATTTGATCATGTCGGCGTCAGGAGCGACATCAGTCCTAGTTGTGACAGACAGCGAGTTTACCAGATTGTCCTTTTTCCCGTAGGCCTTGCAAAACTTCTTGAAGTGGCCTTGTCGCCCACAGTGATGGCAAATAACATTTTTAGCAGGGCAGTTCTCGCGGTGGTTTTTATTGAATGGTTGTCCACAATTAAAACAGTTGTTCATGGGTGCCTTTATTTGCCTCTTTGATACAGCATTAACTTCCACAGAAAGTTGCTTACTATCCAGTATTGACTTGTTGATTGTAGCAACTTCAAACGCTTTACATATTTGAATTACCTTTTCCAGGGGTTGGTCGGCTCCATCCAGCAGCCTTAGCTGGAGGTTTTTGTCGTTTACCCCGACAATTATTTTGTCTCGCAAAATACGTTCCGCATATGAGGTTTGGCAATTGGTGCACTTATATTCACAACATTTAATTTGCGAACGTAGCGTCGTCTCGAATTCCATAAACGGTTGGTTTTCTTTCTGCGCGATAACGTTAAGCTTGAATGCTTCCATGGCTAGATTCCTCTTTGGTAGGCAGTGTTCATCGAATGCAGATAGGACAGTTGTCAGTTTTAATTGCTGAACCACTGTTGGCGCAATGTCAACAGAGGACTCTGATGCGTTAGTTTCTGCAGCGACGGGCGGACTCCCAAAACAGTCGTATGTCGGAAACAACGTGTTAAATATTTCCAAGCCTTGCTCGCCGACCAGCCATAGGAACGTTGCTATTTTCTCCGGCTCACCTTCAGCGTGTTTCTTAGTGGCCATTAGATATAATTGGAATTGTTGTTTCCATTTCGGCCATTCTTCGGCCATATTAATTACGTCCAAAACATTTGGTATTTTTGATTCCATTGCGTGCTTTGTTTACCTTTTACTTTGATGATCGTATTTTTATCGATAACTTATCAATTTTTTTTTTTTTATGTACTTATATTAAGTGAACTTTCCAACACTTATTTTTTTTCCGTTTAATCTTGCATGTATGTGTGTATGTCGTGAATGTGCAAACACATGTATGTCCAAAAATTAATTTTTTTTTTTTTTTGGTTTTTTTCCGCTTTTTTAGTTTTCTTTTTTAAAACTGATCTTGATTGCCCTCAACGTGAGAAGCAATATTTATAGTTTTTTCCAAACACTAGGCACTTCCTTTATGCCCTCCTTTTACTTCTGACACCATGTTTTAAGGTAGCTTCTCTTAAGCGTGTTCTTTATTGTCTGTCTTCTTACTGACTAACTTATATACTAACAGGGTTGCCACTTAATTCTAACGATGGTGCTGCCATCTTGTTACAGATTTTACATTGTTTTATTGTTATTATTTTGTTGCCATTATTCGTTATATTTTTATTTATTTCTTGGCAATTCTGTTCTATGACCGTGTCATTTATGTTCCAAGTAAGGATACTATTTGGTTCTACATATTTAATTATTTGATTAACTGTTGTAGGGACAAAATTGCATATTGGATTTGTTCGTTTTATGATATTTTTAATACATTCATTGTTTATTTCTTTGTAGTTCTGATTATAGATTTTATCATGTTCTTCAAAATAAGTGTCTTTATCTACGTGGTCAAGTTGATAGCCATTACTATCTGGATAGGGTATTATGTTAATGGTATGAATGGTTTTTTGTTTAGTAGGGATATGAGCTATGATAAGTAGTTGGTTGGTATTAATCCAGGTTGAAGTTTTAGTTTGTAATATGTTACTGCTGTCAACGTTTTCTAATATGTCATAGTTGAGTAATTTTGGTTTGAACAGTCCTAATCGCGAGAGTTGCATTCCCATTGCAATGTCTTCGATGTATTCAGTAAACTGGATTAGTTCGTATAGCATTTCTTCTCTGTTATTATCTTCGTCTTCAAATTCCTTGACCTTTTGCATATTACTATTAATAAGTTGGATTATGTCACTCATTTCGTGTAGGTTGATTGAGTTTTTTGTTACAGATTCTAATTGGTTATGGATTTGTATTCGGTCGTTATTGTCTAATGTCCCGAAAAGGTATTTAAATACAGATCCCATTATGTTAATTAGTCCGCATTTCTGTCTATTTGTCTGGTGTAGTGTAATAGCATTAAGTTTCCTTAGCATTTTGTTGTGGAGAAGTGAAATTTGAGGGACATGTGTATAATTTGTTACTCTAATGTTAAAGTAATGAGTTAAGTTGTCTATATCCGAGAGATTTATGCGGAGAAAAAGGTGTTCGTATTCTGAAGGGACTTGAATGGGCTTGTCAGAGAATAAGAGATATCCGTGGTCAGTGTCAATGTTGTTTATTTTAAGTTGCTGGGCTTGGCATAGTTTTGTAAAGGTGAGGAGGAGTAGTATGGTGAACAAGGGGCCTGTAAAATGGGAAGTTGATTAATTGTTTTCTGTTTTTTGAATTGGGTCTTGTAGTAGTGTGTTTCTCTGTTTCTATTAGTGATTTTGTAGTGGTCTTCGTCGGTTTGTTCGACGTTCTTTGTTAATTTAAAAGGGTTTTCTAATTTTCCTTTTTGTAATGGTCCCTTCCTGTATCTAGTGTCAACATTGTATTCGGTTCTGTTCTCATTTATTTCATTAATTTTAATTTCTTTATTGTGTTGTGTATCTTGAATAGGTTGTCCGGCATAAATGAATATGTGAGCGGGGGTTTGTCCAGTAGTATCGTGTTTGGTCTTATGATTGTATATGTAACGGATTGTTTCTATTTTACTTAACTTGGTTTCATTGTCGTCAGAGTTTTTAATAATACGGATTTTTTCATTTATAGTCTTGTGGAGTCTCTCTATGTCAGCGACACCTGTTTTCGTAGTGTTGAGTTGTAATTCTACGTCTTCGGTTTCGAGCCAACGTTTAAGGGCTAGGCTGGAGAATGCGCCATCTCTGTCTGCTTAAAGAAGTCTAGGTTTCCCCAACTGATTAAATATGCGCATTAAGGCATTTTTACATTCTATCCAGTCTTTTGTCCTTATCTGTTCAAGAGTGGCAAATTTGGAGTAAATGTCGATACAGCTCAAATAGTGATTTCCCTCAGAAGAATAGATATCTATTACAAACTTATCGCGGCAATGTTCGGGTTTAGGGGTGATTTTCATTGGCATTTCTGTATTACGGTGTTCTGTTTTGGCTAAGTTACAAACTTGACATTCATTGATTGTATTTTTGAATAAGGAGGTGACTATTGGGAAAGTAGTGATTTTCACTAAAGAGTTTTACAGTTTTCTGGATTCCTGGGTGTAAGAGCTTTTCGTGTGTGTTCAAGATTAATTCTTTAAATTTTGCATAAGTGGGGATGTTTTTTAGTAAACCGAGGCTATGGAAAATTTTTGTACATTTTGGATTCATGGTTTCTGTATACGCGCTTTGAATCACTTCGAAGTCTGCATCGCTTTCGATGTAAAGAGCGCTATTCTTTGAACAAAAATGGTTGAGTAAATATTGCTTGGCTGTTTCGAGGGTCATTTATTCATAGGATTTGTTTCTTGAAATAAGTTTCGTATTCTGTATTACTGTTGGGACTTTTCGAAAAAATGATTTGTCTTTTGTGATAGTTAATGTCCTTTTCAGATAGTCCTATTAGTTTGCTACTATCTTCTTCCGCGCTATGTTGCGTGGATTCTCCGAAAAACGTCTGCTCTATTTTGATTCTAGATAGTGCATCCGCGACATGGTTTTCTTTTCCTTTGATATACCTTATGTCGAAGTCGTACTCTGATAGTCTAATCTTCCATCTAGTCAACTTTGAGTTAGGCTCTTTTAGTTTGTGTAGCCAGCACAATGGTTGATGGTCAGAAGCTACTTCAAAGTGTCGTCCTAATAGATAATGTCTGAAAGTTTTGGTTGCCCATACTAGTATTGCTAGTAATTCCTTTTCTATAGCGCTGTAATTAACCTCGTGTTCATTTAGAGTCCTACTAATGTAACTAATAGGATGTCCATCTTGAAATAGAACAGCGCCTAGTGCTACATTGCTTGCGTCAGTTGTTAATACAAATTTTCATTCGAAGTTTGGTATTTTTAATATAGGGTCCTCGGAAATGAGTAATTTTAGTTTATGGAATGCCTCTATGTAATCCCTTTGGTTTACATCTATCTTGACTCCTTTTTTTTAGACATTTAGTCAATGGTTTGGCTATATCGGAGAAATTAGGTATGAATTTTCTGTAGTAACCTGTGATTCCAAGAAATGCTTTGATTTCCTTGGGTTTGGTTGGAAGCGGATATTTTTGTATGGCTTTAATTTTATCGGGATTTGGTTTAATCTCATCTTTAGTGATAACGTGTCCTAGAAAGGTAGTTTCCTGTCTTAGGAATTCACATTTATCTAGCTGTAGTTTTAGATTAGCTTGAGATAATTTCTCGAAAACTGCTTCAAAGGACTGAAGGTGTTCCTCTTAAGAGGTGGAAAAAACGATTATATCATCTAGGTATACTAGACAGTTTTTGTTTAGGAGCGGACGGAGCAGATTATTCATACAGCGCTGGAAGGTGGCGGGGGCATTTTTAAGCCCAAATGACATTGTTGTATATTCGTAGTGTCCATATTTGGTGGAGAAAGCTGTCTTGGCTATTGACTCTGAGTCCATTTCTATTTGGTGGAAGCCTTTTGCCAGGTCTATTGTTGTAAAGTAATTCGACCTCCCTAGTTTTCCTAATATTTCATCTATATTTGGTATAGGGTATCGGTCATTTATTGTTATTTCGTTTAATTTTCTGTAATCTATTACTATGCGAAGTTTCTGTTATCCAGAAGCATCTAATTTTTTTGGTACGACCCAAATGGGGCTACAGTACGGTGAGTTGCTTTCTCGAATGTTACCCTGCTCTAACATTTCCTGAATTTGTTTTTCCACTTCTTTTTCGTACGTTTGTTGGAAACTATACAGTTTAGAATATTGTGTGTAGTATTGATTGTGTGTTTTTCTTGGTTTGTAAAACTAAGTTTGTCGCCCTCGTGAAATTGAATGTCTTTAAATTTTGTCAATAAGTTTATTAGTTTGTGTCTTTCCTCTGCATTAATGTAGGTGGTCTAGTCGGAATAAGTTCTCTTGGAGTGTGGAAGTTTCTAAAAAGGTGGGGTCTTGTGGGAATGGAGGGTCTGTTTGGGCATGGTTCTGTTCTGTAGGGTTCTTAGTGTCTTTTATCTTGTAAACTTTATTAAAAAGGGTAGCAGTTACCTTTTGATAACACAACCCCACAAAAAAAAAGTTTGTCATGATCTGGGTATGCGGCATATGCAGTTATATGTATTTTGGGTCGCTGAATCCGAATCCGGGGTCAGAAATTTTCCATCACGTCTGGATTTCGACGTAACCTCAAAAAACTGAAAAACCTTTGGATATCCCCCAAAAGATATAGAATCGTGATCTGAGCATGCGATATATGTTTTAACATGTATTTTGTCCTTCTAAGTCCCAATCCGTAGTCAAAATTTACATAGCACGTCTGAGTTTCGACTTAACCTCAAAAAACTCGAAAAATTTTTGAAGCCCCAAAAAATAATGGGGGGTCATGATCGGGTCATGCGATATATGTTTCTATATGTTTTTGGACCTTCCGAATCTGAATCCAGTGTCAAAACTAGCCAATCACGTCTGAATTTCAATCTAACCTAAAAAAATTTTGAAAAAATTTCAAAATTTTTCAATTTTTTGATAATTTATTATGGCATTTATGCAAATGTGTATAATCACGTATTTTATTTATGTTTTTTATTAGTTAAAATACAGTTTCGAAGCAAAAATTCATTACTCATATGAATCTATTGCGAATACAGATAAAACAATGCTCAAAAGGGGGTATACCAACAGAAAATTTCTCCTTTTTTTTCTTCGCTCAGCATACTTTCACTAATTTGGCCAAATATCCAGTTAGCAAGGGCGGAATAGTTGCGACCGTTGTCGATCCAAGCATCCAGCAGAGTTGCATGGCAGAGTTCAAGCCCATCTACATTTTCAATGTTTGGCCAAAGTCGCTAAAAGTCGCAAACCAAATTATAAAATACTATTAATATGCATTCTCTAGTTTATTTTGACATACATTACATGAGGCGCACTAGCGCGCAAAATTAGTTATACTCCACAGAACACAAGCAATTTTGTTTGGCTTCATCTATTTTTGGACGGTACAAAACAATACACATAATTAAAAAACTAGTGATTTAAACACAAAATGTTTTTACTTTATTAATTCTACATACCTTGGTTAGCAAAATCCATATTTTGAAATGCTTTTTTGTTTAAGTTTGTAAAATTGCCAATCCCAAAAAGTTTGCAAACCTTTCCCGCCAAGTTGTATAGCAGAAGTCAGCTGATTAATCACCTGACTTTGAAAGTCGATTAAAAAGACAGGGCAGCATTTTTAGCAAAAATATTTTTTGATTCTTTTTATATAAATAATCTATTTTAAATATATTAAGTTCAAATTAAGATTTGAGACAACAAAAGTTTCGACTTTATGCCACTTTTTTTGGAATTTAGCCCAGTGTGCAATGGGGTAAGGTTTATCTCGGGGCTCAGCTGATTTTCATTCAGCACTATTTTTCCTATTTTGATGTTTGTTTTAAGGTAGCTTCTCTTAAGCGTGTTCTTTATTGTCTGTCTTCTTACTGACTAACTTATATACTAACAGGGTTGCCACTTAATTCTAACGATGGTGCTGCCATCTTGTTACATGCTATCTTTTTTTTTTTTTTTTTTTTTTAATCAAAACCGTATTTTTTAGGAGGTTTGACATTTCTTCCACTTCGTGTTACAGTTTGTGAGATTTCATTCTGTATATTATTTGTTACATTTTTATTTTCTAAATTATTTGGTAATATTTCATCTTCAATGATGCTTTCATCCGCATCTAAATATAATGAATCGTTTTCACAATTCAACACACATTCATTATTTTCATCTTTATTATCTTTTTTGTTCTTTTGGGCTTCTCTTAAGTAGGTATCAATATCTCTAGGAATTTTCTTAAATATACTTTTTTTTATAGTTCTTGGCACAGGTTCAATGTGCTGAATATTAGTTTGTTTTTCTTTATTGAATATTGGAATTATTAATTTTCTATTTCTCCTAAAATTAGAACCTGAATTATCTTGAATAATATATGATCGATCGTTATATTTTTTAATAACTATTCCATAACACCATTCAGTTGGTGATTTCTTAAACTTAACTTTATCATTTATTTTTAACATAGGTAGTTCTTTAGCATTTTTATCAAAATAGAATTTTTGTTTTTCTTGTTTTTTTATTATTTTTTTCTGAACTAGTTCTTCTGGAATTTTATTCCGCGTTAATAAACTGTTGCTAATTGGTAAACGGGTCTTCACTTGCCTCCCAAAAAATAATTGAACAGGAGCAACGCCTAGATCTGCAATTGGAATTGTGTTATATTCTAAGATTCTATATTTAAAGCTATCAACATCGTTAGTTTCATGGCACCGTTTAAGAATGTTTTTAATTATAGCCACACCTTTTTCAGCAAGGCCATTGCTTTGCGGATAACGAGGACTTGAAAACTCGATTTGAACGTTTGCTTCATTAGCGAAATTTTTAAAATTATATGAATTGAATGGATTGTTATCACATCGAATTATAGTGGGGTATCCGAAGTGATTAAATATAACATTAAGGGCCTTGGTAACTGTTGGAATTGATTTATCTTTAAGAAACTCTGTACAAATGTATCCTGAATAAGCATCTAACAGAGCCAAGTAATTTTTTCCTGCGTATTCATATATATCAATACCCACACGATGGAACGGATACTCAGGCGGAGCCGGTTGATTTAATGGTTCCTTTTGATTATTTCTCGTAAATTTTTCGCAAACCCGGCAATTCTGGACTAAATCAATTATATCTGCTCTCATTTTTGGCCAAAAGAATTGTTGATTTCCTCGACTTAAGGTTTTTTCAATTCCCATATGGGGTCCATGTAAAAGTTTTGCAATGACTGGCTGCAACAAGGTTGGTATGATTAATCGATGGTCTTTAAATAGTAGTCCATTTTCATAGTGAAGCTCATCTTTGAATTTGAAAAATACCTGACTTTTTTCATCTAATTTGTGATATCCAGGCCAACCATTTGTAACATATTCTACAAGACGACTATAAAAGTTATCCTGTTTTAAAATTTTTTGATAGTGTTCCCAATTATCTTTAGACTGGCATGCATTTAGAGAAATACTGTGGATCATGAACTTCAAGTCTTCTGTGATTATGCTTGTGTTATTTATATTCAGTGAGGCTCTAGAAAGGCAATCAGCCACCAGTAATTCCTTCCCTGGTTTGTAAACGATTTCCATTTGAGCATACCGTAACAAATATATGAACATTCTTTGCAACCTAGGAGTTACATCATCAATATCCTTTTTAACTAGGCTTTCAAGTGGCTTATGGTCAGAATGAACAGTAAACTCCCTACCATACAGAAAGAAATGAAATTTTTCACAGGCAAATACAATTGCCAATAACTCTTTTTCTATTTGGGCATATTTTTGTTCACTACTGGATAAGGTGCGTGAGGCATAAGCGATTGGAAGATTATTCTGAAGTAACACACATCCTAATCCATCCTTCGATGCATCAGTTTGAACTATTATTTTCTTATTTTCATCAAATAATGCTAGTACTGGTGTAGTTGTTATTGAGTTGAGTAAATCATTGAATTCTGATTGATGTTGGTCTTCCCAGTTAAACTGAACATCGTTTCTTGTTAAGTTGCGTAATGCGGCAGTACGTTTTGACAGATTTGGGATGAATTTTCCCAAGTACTTGAGCATTCCAAGCAAACGGAGAACACCCGACTTGTCGCTTGGTTTGGGCATTTTTAAAATTGAGTTAATATATGATTGATCAGGTTTAATCGAATTTTTTGAAATTTCGTGTCCCATGAATTTCACTTGAAATTTACGATACTGAATTTTTTCAGGATTAAATGTAATATTATTGTCCATTGCTCGTCCCAACACCAGTTTTAATGCTCTATCATGATCTTCAAGTGTTTTTCCGTAAATTGCTAAGTCATCAAAATAAATATCTACTCCTTGAATATCCCCAAACATTTGAACCATCCGCCTTTGAAACATTTCAGGAGCTGAGTTTATTCCAAATGGGACTCTATTCCATTTAAACCTGCCAAAAGGGGTCATAAAAGTAGTCAGTTTGGAGCTTTCTTCATCCAATTCCATTTGCCAGAACCCATTCCTAAGGTCAAGAACTGTGAAAACACTCATTCCTGAAAGTCTACTAAGTAAGTCTTCTGACTTTGGTATTAGAAAATGTTCTCTTTTTATGCATTCATTTAGTGCCTTAGGATCTAGACAAATTCTTAGGGAGCCATTGGGCTTCTCGACTATCTGAATATTATTTATCCAGTCGGTTGGTGTTTCAACACGGCTAATAATTGCTTGATTTAACATATTCTGAAGTTCGACTTTAAGTTTATCGTGCAAGCTAAGGGGAATTCTTTTTTATAATGCAACTTTGGTACTGACCCCTCTTTCAGAGTTATTCTGAATTTATCCGGAAATTTTCCAACTCCCTTAAATAGTTCATAGTACATTTCCAGAAACTCTAATTTGCTATCTGGTAGACTATTGAATTTGTTTACGTTATATAATCGCTTAATCAATCCAAACGATTCACATGAGTCACGGCCAAGCAAAGGTTCAAACGAATCATCCACAACAACAAATAGGGCTTCATTAATAGTTCCTGAAATTATATCAACACATTCCAACAAGACGGTACCATGAACTCTGATATTGTTTGAACTGTAGTCTACTACTTTAAAATTGTTTTCCTTATTAACATGAATTTTTAACTTACGTACAAATGAAATTGGTATACAGTTTATTTCAGCTCCTGTATCTAACTTGAATTTTATGGACATGTTTTGTATGTGATATTCTTTTGTCCATTTACAATTGGTTCTATTTACTTTGAAGACTTTTACTCTGAAAATACCTATATTGCTTAAGTTTGTACTATTGAATGCATAATCAGATTCACCTTGGTTACTCCATTTGATCATGTCGGCGTCAGGAGCGACATCAGTCCTAGTTGTGACAGACAGCGAGTTTACCAGATTGTCCTTTTTCCCGTAGGCCTTGCAAAACTTCTTGAAGTGGCCTTGTCGCCCACAGTGATGGCAAATAACATTTTTAGCAGGGCAGTTCTCGCGGTGGTTTTTATTGAATGGTTGTCCACAATTAAAACAGTTGTTCATGGGTGCCTTTATTTGCCTCTTTGATACAGCATTAACTTCCACAGAAAGTTGCTTACTATCCAGTATTGACTTGTTGATTGTAGCAACTTCAAACGCTTTACATATTTGAATTACCTTTTCCAGGGGTTGGTCGGCTCCATCCAGCAGCCTTAGCTGGAGGTTTTTGTCGTTTACCCCGACAATTATTTTGTCTCGCAAAATACGTTCCGCATATGAGGTTTGGCAATTGGTGCACTTATATTCACAACATTTAATTTGCGAACGTAGCGTCGTCTCGAATTCCATAAACGGTTGGTTTTCTTTCTGCGCGATAACGTTAAGCTTGAATGCTTCCATGGCTAGATTCCTCTTTGGTAGGCAGTGTTCATCGAATGCAGATAGGACAGTTGTCAGTTTTAATTGCTGAACCACTGTTGGCGCAATGTCAACAGAGGACTCTGATGCGTTAGTTTCTGCAGCGACGGGCGGACTCCCAAAACAGTCGTATGTCGGAAACAACGTGTTAAATATTTCCAAGCCTTGCTCGCCGACCAGCCATAGGAACGTTGCTATTTTCTCCGGCTCACCTTCAGCGTGTTTCTTAGTGGCCATTAGATATAATTGGAATTGTTGTTTCCATTTCGGCCATTCTTCGGCCATATTAATTACGTCCAAAACATTTGGTATTTTTGATTCCATTGCGTGCTTTGTTTACCTTTTACTTTGATGATCGTATTTTTATCGATAACTTATCAATTTTTTTTTTTTTTGTACTTATATTAAGTGAACTTTCCAACACTTATTTTTTTTCCGTTTAATCTTGCATGTATGTGTGTATGTCGTGAATGTGCAAACACATGTATGTCCAAAAATTAATTTTTTTTTTTTTTGCAGCTTTTCCGCTTTTTTAGTTTTCTTTTTTAAAACTGATCTTGATTGCCCTCAACGTGAGAAGCAATATTTATAGTTTTTTCCAAACACTAGGCACTTCCTTTATGCCCTCCTTTTACTTCTGACACCATGTTTTAAGGTAGCTTCTCTTAAGCGTGTTCTTTATTGTCTGTCTTCTTACTGACTAACTTATATACTAACAGGGTTGCCACTTAAATTCTAACGATGGTGCTGCCATCTTGTTACAGATTTTACATTGTTTTATTGTTATTATTTTGTTGCCATTATTCGTTATATTTTTATTTATTTCTTGGCAATTCTGTTCTATGACCGTGTCATTTATGTTCCAAGTAAGGATACTATTTGGTTCTACATATTTAATTATTTGATTAACTGTTGTAGGGACAAAATTGCATATTGAGATTTGTTCGTTTTATGATATTTTTAATACATTCATTGTTTATTTCTTTGTAGTTCTGATTATAGATTTTATCATGTTCTTCAAAATAAGTGTCTTTATCTACGTGGTCAAGTTGATAGCCATTACTATCTGGATAGGGTATTATGTTAATGGTATGAATGGTTTTTTGTTTAGTAGGGATATGAGCTATGATAAGTAGTTGGTTGGTATTAATCCAGGTTGAAGTTTTAGTTTGTAATATGTTACTGCTGTCAACGTTTTCTAATATGTCATAGTTGAGTAATTTTGGTTTGAACAGTCCTAATCGCGAGAGTTGCATTCCCATTGCAATGTCTTCGATGTATTCAGTAAACTGGATTAGTTCGTATAGCATTTCTTCTCTGTTATTATCTTCGTCTTCAAATTCCTTGACCTTTTGCATATTACTATTAATAAGTTGGATTATGTCACTCATTTCGTGTAGGTTGATTGAGTTTTTTGTTACAGATTCTAATTGGTTATGGATTTGTATTCGGTCGTTATTGTCTAATGTCCCGAAAAGGTATTTAAATACAGATCCCATTATGTTAATTAGTCCGCATTTCTGTCTATTTGTCTGGTGTAGTGTAATAGCATTAAGTTTCCTTAGCATTTTGTTGTGGAGAAGTGAAATTTGAGGGACATGTGTATAATTTGTTACTCTAATGTTAAAGTAATGAGTTAAGTTGTCTATATCCGAGAGATTTATGCGGAGAAAAAGGTGTTCGTATTCTGAAGGGACTTGAATGGGCTTGTCAGAGAATAAGAGATATCCGTGGTCAGTGTCAATGTTGTTTATTTTAAGTTGCTGGGCTTGGCATAGTTTTGTAAAGGTGAGGAGGAGTAGTATGGTGAACAAGGGGCCTGTAAAATGGGAAGTTGATTAATTGTTTTCTGTTTTTTGAATTGGGTCTTGTAGTAGTGTGTTTCTCTGTTTCTATTAGTGATTTTGTAGTGGTCTTCGTCGGTTTGTTCGACGTTCTTTGTTAATTTAAAAGGGTTTTCTAATTTTCCTTTTTGTAATGGTCCCTTCCTGTATCTAGTGTCAACATTGTATTCGGTTCTGTTCTCATTTATTTCATTAATTTTAATTTCTTTATTGTGTTGTGTATCTTGAATAGGTTGTCCGGCATAAATGAATATGTGAGCGGGGGTTTGTCCAGTAGTATCGTGTTTGGTCTTATGATTGTATATGTAACGGATTGTTTCTATTTTACTTAACTTGGTTTCATTGTCGTCAGAGTTTTTAATAATACGGATTTTTTCATTTATAGTCTTGTGGAGTCTCTCTATGTCAGCGACACCTGTTTTCGTAGTGTTGAGTTGTAATTCTACGTCTTCGGTTTCGAGCCAACGTTTAAGGGCTAGGCTGGAGAATGCGCCATCTCTGTCTGCTTAAAGAAGTCTAGGTTTCCCCAACTGATTAAATATGCGCATTAAGGCATTTTTACATTCTATCCAGTCTTTTGTCCTTATCTGTTCAAGAGTGGCAAATTTGGAGTAAATGTCGATACAGCTCAAATAGTGATTTCCCTCAGAAGAATAGATATCTATTACAAACTTATCGCGGCAATGTTCGGGTTTAGGGGTGATTTTCATTGGCATTTCTGTATTACGGTGTTCTGTTTTGGCTAAGTTACAAACTTGACATTCATTGATTGTATTTTTGAATAAGGAGGTGACTATTGGGAAAGTAGTGATTTTCACTAAAGAGTTTTACAGTTTTCTGGATTCCTGGGTGTAAGAGCTTTTCGTGTGTGTTCAAGATTAATTCTTTAAATTTTGCATAAGTGGGGATGTTTTTTAGTAAACCGAGGCTATGGAAAATTTTTGTACATTTTGGATTCATGGTTTCTGTATACGCGCTTTGAATCACTTCGAAGTCTGCATCGCTTTCGATGTAAAGAGCGCTATTCTTTGAACAAAAATGGTTGAGTAAATATTGCTTGGCTGTTTCGAGGGTCATTTATTCATAGGATTTGTTTCTTGAAATAAGTTTCGTATTCTGTATTACTGTTGGGACTTTTCGAAAAAATGATTTGTCTTTTGTGATAGTTAATGTCCTTTTCAGATAGTCCTATTAGTTTGCTACTATCTTCTTCCGCGCTATGTTGCGTGGATTCTCCGAAAAACGTCTGCTCTATTTTGATTCTAGATAGTGCATCCGCGACATGGTTTTCTTTTCCTTTGATATACCTTATGTCGAAGTCGTACTCTGATAGTCTAATCTTCCATCTAGTCAACTTTGAGTTAGGCTCTTTTAGTTTGTGTAGCCAGCACAATGGTTGATGGTCAGAAGCTACTTCAAAGTGTCGTCCTAATAGATAATGTCTGAAAGTTTTGGTTGCCCATACTAGTATTGCTAGTAATTCCTTTTCTATAGCGCTGTAATTAACCTCGTGTTCATTTAGAGTCCTACTAATGTAACTAATAGGATGTCCATCTTGAAATAGAACAGCGCCTAGTGCTACATTGCTTGCGTCAGTTGTTAATACAAATTTTCATTCGAAGTTTGGTATTTTTAATATAGGGTCCTCGGAAATGAGTAATTTTAGTTTATGGAATGCCTCTATGTAATCCCTTTGGTTTACATCTATCTTGACTCCTTTTTTTTAGACATTTAGTCAATGGTTTGGCTATATCGGAGAAATTAGGTATGAATTTTCTGTAGTAACCTGTGATTCCAAGAAATGCTTTGATTTCCTTGGGTTTGGTTGGAAGCGGATATTTTTGTATGGCTTTAATTTTATCGGGATTTGGTTTAATCTCATCTTTAGTGATAACGTGTCCTAGAAAGGTAGTTTCCTGTCTTAGGAATTCACATTTATCTAGCTGTAGTTTTAGATTAGCTTGAGATAATTTCTCGAAAACTGCTTCAAAGGACTGAAGGTGTTCCTCTTAAGAGGTGGAAAAAACGATTATATCATCTAGGTATACTAGACAGTTTTTGTTTAGGAGCGGACGGAGCAGATTATTCATACAGCGCTGGAAGGTGGCGGGGGCATTTTTAAGCCCAAATGACATTGTTGTATATTCGTAGTGTCCATATTTGGTGGAGAAAGCTGTCTTGGCTATTGACTCTGAGTCCATTTCTATTTGGTGGAAGCCTTTTGCCAGGTCTATTGTTGTAAAGTAATTCGACCTCCCTAGTTTTCCTAATATTTCATCTATATTTGGTATAGGGTATCGGTCATTTATTGTTATTTCGTTTAATTTTCTGTAATCTATTACTATGCGAAGTTTCTGTTATCCAGAAGCATCTAATTTTTTTGGTACGACCCAAATGGGGCTACAGTACGGTGAGTTGCTTTCTCGAATGTTACCCTGCTCTAACATTTCCTGAATTTGTTTTTCCACTTCTTTTTCGTACGTTTGTTGGAAACTATACAGTTTAGAATAAACGGGGATATTGTGTGTAGTATTGATTGTGTGTTTTTCTTGGTTTGTAAAACTAAGTTTGTCGCCCTCGTGAAATTGAATGTCTTTAAATTTTGTCAATAAGTTTATTAGTTTGTGTCTTTCCTCTGCATTAATGTAGGTGGTCTAGTCGGAATAAGTTCTCTTGGAGTGTGGAAGTTTCTAAAAAGGTGGGGTCTTGTGGGAATGGAGGGTCTGTTTGGGCATGGTTCTGTTCTGTAGGGTTCTTAGTGTCTTTTATCTTGTAAACTTTATTAAAAAGGGTAGCAGTTACCTTTTGATAACACAACCCCACAAAAAAAAAAGTTTGTCATGATCTGGGTATGCGGCATATGCAGTTATATGTATTTTGGGTCGCTGAATCCGAATCCGGGGTCAGAAATTTTCCATCACGTCTGGATTTCGACGTAACCTCAAAAAACTGAAAAACCTTTGGATATCCCCCAAAAGATATAGAATCGTGATCTGAGCATGCGATATATGTTTTAACATGTATTTTGTCCTTCTAAGTCCCAATCCGTAGTCAAAATTTACATAGCACGTCTGAGTTTCGACTTAACCTCAAAAAACTCGAAAAATTTTTGAAGCCCCAAAAAATAATGGGGGGTCATGATCGGGTCATGCGATATATGTTTCTATATGTTTTTGGACCTTCCGAATCTGAATCCAGTGTCAAAACTAGCCAATCACGTCTGAATTTCAATCTAACCTAAAAAATTTTGAAAAAATTTCAAAATTTTTCAATTTTTTGATAATTTATTATGGCATTTATGCAAATGTGTATAATCACGTATTTTATTTATGTTTTTTATTAGTTAAAATACAGTTTCGAAGCAAAAATTCATTACTCATATGAATCTATTGCGAATACAGATAAAACTATGCTCAAAAGGGGGTATACCAACAGAAAAGCTTTTTTTATATTAAATTTAAATACACCCTAATCTTATGTTAAAAAAAAAATAAAAATGTTGGAAGTTTTTAAAAAAATTTTTAGGTTAGGTTGAAATTCTGACGTGATAGGCTGGTTTTTTTTTTCGGATTCGGATTCGGAAGGTCCAAAAACATATAGAAACATATATCGCATGACCTGATCATGACCCCCCCATTATTTTTTAGGACTTTAAAATTTTTTCGAGTTTTTTGAGGTTAAGTCGAAACTCAGACGTGCTATGTAAATTTTGACTACGGATTGGGACTAAGAAGGACAAAATACATGTTAAAACATATATCGCATGCCCAGATCACGATTCTATATCTTTTGGGGGATATCCAAAGGTTTTTCAGTTTTTTGAGGTTACGTCGAAATCCAGACGTGATGGAAAATTTCTGACCCCGGATTCGGATTCAGCGACCCAAAATACATATAACTGCATATGCCGCATACCCAGATCATGACAAACTTTTTTTTTTGTGGGGTTGTGTAATCTATTACTGCTTTAGCCTTGGTCAACAACTTGCGTCCAATTAGCATGTCGTAATGATCTGAGAATTTATGAATTAAGAACTCTTGGGCAATAGGAAAGCAGTTATTGGGTGGTATAGTTGTTGCTTCGTTAATAGTTAACGGGCCATTAATAGTATGGATTAGGTGGTTGGTTTGTTGTATGTGTAAAGAAAGTACACTTCTAAACACTTTTATGAGTTTATTTCCACTGCTTATGTAGAAGATTGTAGGTCTCTACAGTTTGCTAGTTTATTTAGAACTGATTCTTAAATCTAATGCGGTGTTGTAAGAAACCGCGGTGGTGGTTATTTTACTTATGTCTATTTATATATGCTGCACTTGAAAGACGCAGCGTGGGATAATTATTATTCAATACAAAATAGTTGCGATCCCTTTTTACTTATCGTAAACATGTGTGTACGTGAGGTCATAAAATATTGTAGCCGCTCGTAAACACAGATAAGGGATCGCTGCATGGGACAATATCCTTGATAGCTGCTAGTCTTGCCGATAGCACAGCAGTGTAGTGCAGTACAGTGTGCAGTGTACATGTAACACTGTACAGTACGAACAGTGTTACATGTACACTGCTAGTACATGTTCATGCTAGTGCTTGAACAGTATGGGTGTTTGGAAAATATTCCGAGTGAGCATATTTATAGTGGATCCGGTGTCAATTAGACACTTTAGTTCGACGTCATTATGTCTGATAATTACATATTGGCTTGATCCGGGGCAACTAGCCGAAAATTTTCTGCTTGCTCAGTATTGTCTGGTTCGTCATCGTTCGGTACTGTTTGCTCTTGTTGTGTTGTGTCAGAATTGTCATAGTCTTGTTCAGGAGGATTTTGGATTGGATCTGGGATGTAACCCATTTGGCAAGGATAGGGCTGAGGTTGGAAATTATCCGGGTAATATGGATAATAGTAATAGTATGGATATTCGAGTTGATTTGATACCATTTCCTGGTATCTTAATTCTTCTACACTCATTTTGGATTCTCCACTGTCCGATGGTCTCTGTCTTTTTACGGGGTTGTTGGTCTGTGCATTTCCATTTGAAGGGAAGTTAGTCGGTATGCCAGGGTGATTAGGTCCGAAACGATTTTGGTCAAAGATATTCTGTCGATTGAAGGCAGGGTTCGGTCGGGGTTGTTGCATTGTGGGTATGTTAGATTGTGGGTGAATTGGTCTTTGTTGGTATTGGGGAAAAGGATTTTGATTAAACCTGGGTGCATGTGCTGGTGTGTATGGATATTGTTGATAGTAGGGTTGGAAAACATTATTATGAAATGGTTGGAAAGGTGTTATAGGCTTGTTCTGGCTATTAACTTGTCTGTTTTGTGGGTTAGTTGGTGTCCTATTGGAATTAGGAACTGGCTTAAAGTTATCTTTGCTTGATGTTGGCGTTTCGTAAAGGCCTTTTTCTTGTAAAATGTTAATAAGGGATCTTAAATCAGGGATGTGACATTTGATTATTCTTATGTGAATATGGTTAGGAAGTTTTTGAATTAGGTTCTCTATACTATCTTGAACAAGTCTAGTGAATAGGGCGGTTTCTGCAGAGTTACTTTCTAGTTCTAACTTACTCATTAAAACTTGTCGTCTTCTTTCGGCCTCTTCCAAAAACTGTATGATGTTGCCTCTGTATTGGGTGTTCCGGAATTCTTCCAAAAGTTGATGGTTCGGTGCTTGTGGTTTGTAGTAGAGAATCAATCTTGTCCTTAACTCGATCCAGCTGGCGAATTTGTCGGTTCCCAGTGTGCGGATGACTTCGCCACTGATGTTGCGCTCGATGTGTCCGTAAAGTATCAGCTTCCGCCTTTCGTCTGTGGTCTGGTACAAGGCCAGAATGAAGTCAATACGAGTGATGAATGTATGCAGGGTGCTCGGATCTCCATTGAAAATTTTGACAGCATGTATCTGCCTTTCAACCTGACTCATATTTGAGTCGGATAGTATTACAGGGGCTGGCGTTGATACTGCCATTGTTGTTTGTTGGTTTGATTAAGGTTTAATTAGTTGTTGTTGTATTTATTGTTAATTTGTGTGTTAGATAATGTTCGTGTATTCGATAAGGTTTATGTCTTTGCTGTTGGTTTGAGGTTTCACTATCGGTTTATGTATTGGATAGGGTTAGTGTATTTGCTGTTGGTTTTTGTTTTCACTATTGGTTGATGTATTGGGTAGGGTTCGTATATTTGCTGTTGGTTTTTGTTTTCACTATTGGTTGATGTATTGGATATGGTTCGTATATTTGCTGTTGGTTTTTGTTTTCATTATTGGTTGATATATTGGGTAAGGTTCGTGTAATTACTGTTGGTTTATATTTTCACTATTGGTTGGTGTCTTTTGTTTGAGCTTTTTTATCCGTGCTTTTGCTGATATGTTTTTGTTGTTTGCTCACTTATTATTGTTATTTTAACTCACTTATAATGTTTATGTTGTTTACTTAGTTGTAGTTTAGTTTATATTTTGTTGAGATGCGTACTTATTATTGTTATTTTAATTCACATATAATGTTTATGTTGTTCACTTAATTGTAGTTTAGTTTAGATTTTGTTGAGTTGCGCACTTAGCTATTTCGCTCTGTTTTGAGTAACCTTTTGTGGATTTACTACTCAGCGAATTCAAAGGCATCTTCTTAAAATTTTTATAATTTTAAGTTGTTTCACGTTTACGATCACTTTGTGGGATTAGGTACACTGTTGGTTAACACTTTTCCGTTGTGAATCAATTTACCGACGCGACTTGTGTTTGTTCTTTAGTGGATGATAATTGAGGAATTGAATAGGGTTTCTATCGCATCAACAATGTTTCATCCTACCGGCTGCGCCACTTACGTTTTCTTTACGAATGTGAGTCGAACTAATGAGTTTGAATATATGGAAATAAACACGAACGAGTTCAGAATATAGCCACTTTATTGATTTCCTGTCAGCTTAAGACTAAATGTACAGGGTTTATGTTCGGCTCGAAGTGAGTCGTGAGAAACGGAAATGTCTAGTCAGTTTTGCAGAGTTTGTTCTTTTAGGTGCATACAAAAAGAAGAATGCAATTATACAACGTTCATAATCATGCGCGTTCATAATCATGCGCTTCAAGATTCATGTTACGTTACGTACCCATGCATGCGCAAGATTGTATGTTCAGCGTTTTTGCTAGATCGAATTTAATGTCAGCGTAATATGTGAAGCATATTATGCTACTATATATATTCTGAATCAGTATCAGTAGCCGAGTCGATTGAGCCATGTCTGTCTGTCCGTCTGACTGTCTGTCCGTCTGTCTGTCTGTATGAACACCTGGATCTCAGAAACTATAAGAGCTAGAGTCATCAAATTTTGTGACAACATACGTATATATTGCAGTGTCTCAAAGTTTTTTTGAAATTTGGACACGCCCCTTCCCGCCTCTGTAAATCAGTAATAACTATTTAAAAAAAACTACAATATTAACTCAACAACCAAAGTTGTATATCTTACGTGACAAATACCGTTATGTGAAAATTTCATTTAAATCGGACTATAAATAAGTGAGTTATGATACGAATTAAACTCACTTTAAACATATATACTTAAGTAGACCTCATTTACGCAAGCATACCGAAGTTCGAATCTAGCGTCAGACACACAGCATTTTAAACTTTTTATTTGCATTGTATGGTAACAGAATTGGTTCACAATGCAGCTTTGCCGATAGGCCGATGAGTGAGGCAATGGCCGAGTGGTTAGAGTGGCGGACGGCAAGTTCAAAAGACTGTGATAGGAGTGTGGAGTGCGTGTGTTCAACTCTCCCGGTTGGGGCGGGTGCGAAATTTCATTTATTAATTATTTCTTATTTTATTTTGTTTATTTATTTTATTCTAATAAACTAAAAGAAAAGTTGCAGTCAAGCGGGATGTGATATAGCCGCTACAAACAAATTAAACTATTTAATTAAATTTAAATAAAAACGAGAGCAACAGTCGCGCAAAACGCGACAGTGAGATACCCTTCGACCTATGTTCCCGTGTAGTTTAATTTGTTAAATTCATATACATATGCATATGCACATGCTTTGAAATTAATCCCGACAGATGGCGCTCGCGCTTCGCGCTCGCCCGCCTCTCTTGTTAGCTGACAGAAGCACTTGGTTTTATGCTCATACTTTCTTAAATAACTTCTGTGATTATTGTCTGATCGGATTGTAATTTGGAGACTACGTAGATAAGTCAGAAAGTTGTATCTTTTATACAGCACTTTCAAATTGAGTTCAAAAATTAAATTATTGATTTGTGGGGGCGGTGGGCGTGGCACCTTATATTTGAAATAAACTTGATCTGCGCCGAGTATATAGGAACCTTCATTCCAAATTTGGTGTCTCTAGCTCTTATAATAGCTGAGATCTGTGTGTTCATCTGGACATCCGGACATCCAGACAGACAGACATGGGTCAATCGACTCGGGTAGTGATCCTGAGCAAGAATATATATACTTTGTGGGGTCTGCCACGCCTCCTTCTGCCTGTTACATACATTTGCACAAAGTTAGTATACCCTTTTTGACCATTTTCAATGGTCGAAGGGTATAATAACCTATAAATAAAGTTTACTATTTTTATTTTATTTAGCACGCATCAAAAAAACGCGAGCTAATGCGTTCTTCAATGCCGTCACTCTTTCCGTATTTTGTCTGTTATGACCTTGCATGTTCAGTAAGATTCCAATTGGATGTTTCCTATTTTGTTTTGCTCTCAATATTTTGCAATTAGAATGCTAGAATCATCGCGATGGTAAAGCCCACGGAGGGACAGGGATCCTTGTAAGGAGTAGTATGCGGCATCACTACCACAATGGATTTTCTGAAAATTATCTACAGGCCACATCTATAAACTTAGAGATGGAGGGCAATTACCACCTTACCCTTGCCGCCGTATATTGTCCGCCCCGGTTCAAAATAAGGGAAGATCAATTACTTACTTTTTTCAAATCACTAGGAGACCATTTTCTTGCTGGAGGAGACTACAACGCTAAGCACACACATTGGGGATCACGCCTTGTGAACCCAAAAGGAAAGCAGCTCTACAACACTATAATGAAAGCCGCAAACAAACTCCAACATACTGGCCAACAGACCTCAACATACTGCTTGATCTGATAGACTTTGCAATCACTAAAAACATGCCTCGCAGCCTGTTGAGTGCCGAATGCCTGCCAGAACTATTATCAGATCACTCCCCAGTTTTCATACACGTTTTTCGACTCGCCGAAACGGTCGAAAAAACTGACCGATTGACGTCACATAAAACAAACTGGCTTAAGTAGAGAAAATATATTAGTTCACACATTATTCTAAGTCCACAACTCAACAGCGAATCCGACATTGACAAATCAACTTCAATACTGGACTCCATTCTTGTTGCAGCAGCCTAATCTTCCACTCCTCAAACTTACCATACACAAAAGATCCCTACCCAAAAAGGACAAATAAACAAATCGAGCAATTAGTCCACGAAAAGCGACGCTTAGTCCGAGAATGGCAATCTTACAGATCCCCATCAGCTAAACAGAAACTAAAAGACTCCACAAAAAAGCTAACCAAAGCCCTGAAACAAGAAGAGGAGCACGCCAAACGTCGATACATAGAGAAACTGTCAACAACAAGCACAAAGCATTCACTATGGAGAGCTCACCCAACTCTTTGTCCACCGACCGTCACCGTATCGCCAATAAGAAATTCCAGAGGCGGGTGGGCTCGCAGTGACGCAGACAGGGCCAGCACGTTTGCCGCTCACCTTGAAAACGTTTTCCATCCTAACCAGGCTACTAACGCATTCACACTACCAACATTTACAAACGACCCCAATGCCCAGCATGAGCCAAATGTGTTTCATCCAAAAGAAATTTCAAAACTCATAACTGCGCCATTTGCTACATAACCCAGCTCTTCAACGCCATAACTAGAGTTGGTTACTCCCCAGACAGATGGAAAAAATCAATCATGATAATGATTCCTAAGCCCGGAAAGGATCCTACATCTGCTTCGTCGTTCAGACCCATTAGCTTACTTTCATGTCTCTCAAAGCTTTTCGAAAAATGCCTGCTGACCCGACTCAATCCGTACTTTAGAGCTCACAACATAATACCAGCACATCAATTTGGTTTTCGAGAAAATCATTGAACTATAGAACAGGTTAACCGAATAACATCAGAAATAAGAACCGCATTCGAGAACCGACAATACTGTACAGCTGTTTTTGTGGATGTATCCCAAGCATTCGACAGAGTTTGGCTAGACGGACTTATGCACAAGATCAAGCTAAAACTACCTAAATACACTAACAAACTTCTCGAGTGGATGTAGCAGTATTGCTTCTCACTTCAAACATCCTTTCGTAAAGGTAAGTTACGAAAGGATGTTTGAAGTGAGAAGCAATACTGCTACATCCAATGCCCACCCAGGTCATTGCGTTCATTGCAGGTAGCGTTCTTGGGCCAACCCAATACCTCTTATACACAGCTGACCTACCAACAAGCAGAAGTCTACTTTTGCCGACGACACCGCCATTCTTAGCCGCTCTCACTTGGCGCAAGCACATTGAAGCCAAAAAAAACCCACTTAAAACTCAAAGCCAACACCCTGCACTGGCTGATCAACGCACACTCCCCGCTAAGTCTGGACCACAAAGTACTACTCTACAATTCTGTACTGAAACCTATTTGGACCTATGGCTCGCAGCTATGGGGAAACACCTGCAATAGCAACATGGACATCGTTCAACGAGCTCAATTAAAGATCCTAAGAACTATCACCGGAGCTCAGTGGTATGTTCGAAACGAAAACATTCAACGAGACTTGAACATCCCTTCAGTCAAAGATGCAATAGCCGAATTCAAGAGAAAATACTACGTCAAGCTTACATCGCACCCCAACCACCTTGCGAGAGGTCTGACGCATCTCAGCAATCAATCCCGTCTCCGCCGCAATGACCTACCTGCCCAGCGAACAAACTTTTAGGGACGCCTCATCGAAGGACAGTTTAAGATAAACTGTTGACAACATTAACTAGTATTAAGATTTTAAAACTTATAAATAGTTCTCATATAATAAGAGAATATAAAATAAATACCCATAAAGTAATAAAAAAAAAAAAAAAGAATGCTAGAAAATAACAGAGATTATAAGCCCTTGTAAAGTTATGAATGTGCGAGTGGGACGCCTATACATACATGTCTGCATATCCACATTGTATGTATTGGCGTCCCATTTCAACATACATTATTGCACGATTATATATACATACATACATTTGTACAATTAGATTTGCAGTTGCTGTTGTGTACCGACGAAAGAAAACTAAGTTCTAATTACATACATATATGTATTGCGTAACTAAGACTTAAAAATCCCCTACCGCCGCCGCCCCTCTTTAATGTTTTTGAGCTTTTAATTTATTTAAAAAAAATTATGAAATACAAAAGAATTTCACATGTTGATCGCGGCAGCAATCGAACCTCGAACACGCTCAATATCATTGGAATTAGAGTCCGGGACATAGTCCGCTCAGCCACTGAACATCCCTCGCAGTCGTCGAAAATGGTGAGACATTAGACAAAACGACAAGACGCAATGTGCATTCTTAGTTCGTGCCAAAAAAATCAAGAAGAAGCACATGTAATGAAATTTGGTACGCGCTAGAAATGCATACCTATACTTATTGCCTATGGTAATCCATGGCCTTATACAGTCAGCTCCTGACTGTAGCATTTGTATTTTTGACCATGGATTTTAAAAAAATTCATGGTCTATTGTGTTTGTCGGAACGGAAAAGTGCGTAACAGGCAGAAGGAGGCATCTCCGATCCCATAAACTATATATATTCTGAATCAGTATTAGTAGCCGAGTCGATTGAGCCATGTCTGTCTGTCCGTCTGTCTGTCTGTCTGTCTGTCTGTCTGTCTGTCTGTCTGTCTGTCTGTCTGTCTGTATGAACACCTGGATCTCAGAATCTGTAAGAGCTAGAGTCATCAAATTTTGTGACAACATACGTATATATTGCAGTGTCTCAAAGTTTTTTTAAAATTTGGACACGCCCCTTCCCGCCTCTATAAATCAGTAATAACTATTTAAAAACTACAATATTAGCTCAACAACCAAAGTTGTATATCTTACATGACAAATACCTTGCCACGGGCGTTATGTGAAAATTTCATTTAAATCGGACTATAAATAAGTGAGATATAATACGAATTAAACTCACTTTGAACATACATACTTAAGCATACCTAATTTACGCAAGCATACCGAAGTTCAAATCTAGCGTCAGACACACTGCATTTTATTAAACTTTTTATTTGCATTGTATGGTAACAGAATTGGTTCACAATGCAGCTTTGCCGATGGGCCAAGGAGTGAGGCAATAGCCGAGTGGTGTGTTGAGTGCGTTAATGCAAATTGTCTCTTTCCGATCTTCGGTTAGCGCATATATTTACATATTCACCGCTAACTTGGAACAGCTGTGAATACATAAACTGCATATGTACGTGCATATTAGAGTTTGCATATACACACATACATTTGTTGTTGCGTTCGTTCACCTCAAACCTTCCTTTGGGCTTACATATGTACTTTCGTTATTTCGACTTCGATTGCATATGGCGCTGCTTGCATTTCGTCACCCCGCACCCCGCATATTCTATTGCTGTCTACAAACGAAGCACAGAAAACGTTTGATTTGATTTTCGTTTTCTCTTGTTTCTCTTTTCGCTTGTTTGATATACAAATTAACTAAAGGTTTGGTTAATTTGAGTAAAAAAACAAACTGTTTATTTTGAGTGCTTCTTTAGGACTGACTTAATACAATTCTACAGTTAGCCTATGGACTGCTACCGCTGTCGCTGTTGTCGTCGCTGCCGCTGGTGTAGCCGCTGCCGCTGTTGTCGCTGCCGCTTGTAGCTTTGGGTGTCATCTTGCTGGATCGGTCCCATGGATCGGTCTTACGTAAAGTGTTCTGGAATGGGTCCCACGGTGGGGAAATGCTAACATAGCGCACGTGGCAGGTGTCTTGCATTCGTAGCGCTCGTGATCGAGTTTGGCGCTTGTGGGGGTATTGCGCCCTGAGTGCAATTGTACCGGCAATGCAGTCTTGAGAACGTTTGTTGTTGTTCTCTTGAGTGCGTTGCATTCTGAGTTTGGCTCGTAGTAGAACTGTTGTTAACTCCTCCCCCTTTAAATGCGGACGTCCTCGGTCGCAATGTAGAACCGTTGCTGGACTCCGTTGTTGACTGTGTCTGCTTCTACTTCTGCCGGCATATTTCTAGATGACCTTTGTTTCCATACCCATGCTCCCGTTGTGGCCAGTACCATCATCAAGATTCCGGAGAGAGACAAACTGATGGTTGTTGTTTTGAAATTTGTCGCCTTCAACATCTCCAACTTTCTTGTGTTGTTGATGTTTATCTCCTTTAGCATTTGTAGAGATAGTACTTCTTCGGATTTTGTCTTCTTTGCCATCATTTGGAAAAGTGGGGGGGTAGCTTAAGCATACGTCGCCTCTCTGACTTCATATTTGTCCTCGCCAATTTCCACTGTTGTGTTCTCGAATTGTATGAGGTAAGTTCCTTCCAGGTCTATTTCTTCTTTGTCTATTTTAATGGTACCAGTGTAGTCATTTAGCATAATGGTGCCTGTCAGGATTTCTTCATGGTCCGGTATGTGGTGATTATTTATGATTTTACAATAAGGGTTTTTATTCTGGAGTAGTGGGGTTATAAGTGTTGTTACTTATGTCTAAAATATTGTTTTTATTGCATATGGTTTTATCGCTATGGGTTTCGCATTTATTTCTTACGGCGTACAATGTTTTGTTGCATTTTATAATATTTTCGTACTTAATTTCGATTAACGAGTTATTTTGTTTAACTGGCTTAATTATTATCGTCGTGCATGGTTCTTTTCCGATAAGGGGTATGTTTATCATGTAGAGTAAGTTTTTGCCATTGGTGGCTATTTTGATTTTTGTAAATTCCAAAAGTTCTTCTACATTAATAAATATACCTTCCTCGTTTTGTAATATTTCTTCTACTTTATTCACCTCTGCTTCGGACAATATTATAGAATTTACAGTATTAGTTTTTGCCCAATTTAATGCATGAATTAGGTTTGTTACATCTTCTTTTAAAACTTGAACTTTGTATTTTAGCAGGGTTATTTTTTCGGTTTCAGTGACTTTGTTTTCCTTTACTATTTTTAGAATTGAATTTGTTCTTTCTGTTAACTCGTTTATTCTAGTACTTAGTGCCCTATTAATGATTACTTGTCTATTGTTATTTTCGAGCTGATCGTTGACTTTGGCTATTATTATTTCGTGATCGTTTCGGTCCGGCGTGCCGGCCAACCATTTCCATGTTGTCCCTAAAGCGTCTATGGACCTACCCAACCTTTTAGTAGGCTGAAGTCTACGTAGATCGCTTTTGAGTGTATTTATTTGGTATTCCAAATAAGGGTACAGTTGGTTTGAATGGCTCACATTCCCTAAGTCTTCCTCTAGCTTCCATGTGGCATTTTCATACTCATCTAGATTGAAGACATGGATGATTCTGAATGCGCCGTTCTGGACTGCGGCTACTCCGGTTTTTATTGGTATCAGTTGTGAATGGGAATAGTCTAGAATTGTTGCCAGCCCGTGGCATAGTGGCAAGAAAAACCTGTGGAATGATCATTATGTTTTAATATTGTTTTTGTGGACTATTTTGCCTGACTGTGTTTTAATTGTTGTGTTGTTGTCTGCTTGAACTATTTCCTTCTTGTATTTTGGTGTGAGTTTTGATCCTAGCCTTTTGTCTATTCTTATGTAGACGGTTTCGCCTGTTTTGTAGGTCCTGATATAGTCTCTACCTTTGTTGTGGTGTGCTATATCCATTTCTTGTTTTTTGATTATATCCCTGCTAATCTGTTCTCTGTCTTCTTTTAGCTTTTGTGGGTCTGATACTAACTGGTGTCCAAAAAAAATTTCTATGGGTTTTTTCTTTGTTGTGGAGTGGATTGCTTGATTATATTCCTGTACCGCTTTAAATATCAGGTCTTCAAAACTAGCTGTGTCATCGTCTCTTCTGAGGCATCTCATGATTTCCGTCATTGTTGAATGGAATCGTTCAACTTGGCCGTTGCTCGTGGAAGCATAGGGCGGTGTCGTGTGGACTGATGCTTTGAGTTGGTTTTGCAAGAGAAATTTGATAGAAGCTGAGTTCATTGCCTTTTCGTTATCCATGACGACTGTTTTCGGCATGCCGAAGGCTATCATAATTTCCCTAAGAGGTGTCCTTAACTCTTCTGCTGCTTTTGATTTTACCAACTTTATTTGTGCGTATTTTGAGAATTTGTCTATTGCCGTCAGAATTATCTTTTTTTCTGTAGTATACAAGTCTATGTGTACGATTTGTCCAGGGTATGTCGGAATCGGTGTTGGTTGAATTTCGCCTAATTGAGGGTGTCTGTCGTATTTTGCAAGCTTGCATGTTTCACATTGTTTGGCTATTGCAGTTATTTTCTTTGTCATGCCGGGGAAGAAATATTTTCTGATAATTTGTTCTTTGTTTTCTATTGCGTTTCTATGTGCTCTTGAGTGTTCCCTAGTTATTACCTCCATTTGTTCTCCTTCTAACGGTATGTCCGTTACCTGTTTTTGCGTGTACCTGACCTTATAGTTTTTGAAATTTCGGACGTGAGTAAACTATTTGTTACTTTAGGATCTAATCTTTGTTTCAGTATTTTTATTAGGTCGTCTTCAGAATAATTGCTCTTCTTCACAATATGCCTATGATATTTAGGGAAGGGCAATTCGAATTTGTAAGATTCTTCTTCCGATGTTAGCAAAAATACTTGGTTCTTGAAAACATTAATTGGTACTTCTATGCAAGGTATTAAATTATGGGATGAACTTTCGTCGCTATGTATTGAAGCTGCTGTGCTATTAATTTGTGGGGCTGGTGGATTCCTGGAAAGGGCATCGGCCACTACATTGGCTGTACCTGGCTTATAGTGAAGCTCGTGGTTATACTCTTCAAGGTAGCTTTTCCACCTTTTGAGTTTACCGTTGTGGTTCTTGTTGCTTAAGGCGAATGTAAGTGGTTGGTGGTCGGTATGGATTATTACTTTGGAGGTGCCGTAGAGATACATACGTAGGTTTTGAAGTGCCCATACTATTGCGAGCATCTCCTTCTCGTTGGTAGCGTAGTTTTCCTCTGTTTTTGACAATGTGCGTGAAATGAACGTGATAGGTCTTCCATTTTGTTCTAGAACTGCGCCTATAGCGTAGTTGGAAGCATCTGTTGTAAGTTGGAACTCTTTATTGAAGTCTGGGTATGCAAGTATAACGTCTTGCGAGGCTAGGGTATTCTTGATTTTCTGGAATGCTTCTGTGGCATTATCGTCTAGTGAAATTGTGATTTTATTTGAAATATTCTTTGAGAGTCGGCCGTGCTCACCTCTGAGTAAGCTGGTCAGTGGTTTCGCTAGCTTAGCGTAATCACGGATGAAGCGTCTATAATAACTGGATAAGCCTAGGAAAGATCTTAGGTCTTTCAATGTTTTAGGCTCCGGGAAATTTTTGATGGCTTTTACTTTGTCGCTATTGGTTTTCACACCATTAGCAGAAATAGTGAAACCAAGAAAGTCGACCTCGGTTTTGAAAAACTCGCATTTGTCGATTTGTACCTTTATGTTGGCCTTGGATAGTGTTGAGAAAATGTTCTCAAGGTCTTGGGCGTGTTCGCCCTCTGATTTGCTAAAGACGATAATATCGTCTATATAGACGTAGCATCTCTTCCCAACATGCTCTCGTAGAATGTCGTCCAGAGCCCTTTGGAAAATTGATGGGGAGATCTTCAAACCGAAGGGTAGTCTTGTAAACTCGAATTTCCCACCATTCACTGAGAATGCTGTTTTCTCTATATCTTTTCCCTGGAGTGGGATCTGGTGAAAACCGCTTTTGAGATCGAGAACGGAAAAAAACCTATTATCGCCCAATTGTGCGATTATTTCTCCGATTTCCGGAATTGGGTATCTATCTGATACGGTGACCGTGTTTAGCTTTCTGTAATCTATCACTAATCTATGTTTTTTCTCCCCTGAAGCATCGTTCTTTTTCGGGACGACCCATACGGGTGCATTGTAGGGTGACCGTGAGGGTCTTATTATGCCATCGTGCAATGTTTGTTTCTCTACCTCTGCTTTTAACGAGGCAGTATACGGATAATGCTTAGAATATATGGGTGTTTCTGAGGTGGTTCTAATTTTTCCCTGTACGGCTGTTGTGTATGTCAGTTTTTCGTTGGGGTCGGCAAAAAGCTCGGTGTGTGCATTTATTAGTTTGTCTATTTTTTCTATTTATTGTGCTGTCATGTGGTCTGTTCTAACCTTGATATTGTTTACGGCTTTTGTGGCTAGCTGCTTGATTCTTAGCTTGTAACTTCCGTTTATTTTTAATATATTATTTTTAACATCTATTACAGCGTTAAGCTGTTTAAGGGTATCATTACCCAATATGCCATGAAAGGTTTTGAGGCTTGGGAGTAGAAAAAATTTAATTGCGTTAAATTCCTTACTGAATAAATTGATATAAGTATGGTGTGTAATTTTCGTCTGTCCACCAACTGAATTTGCAAAAAACTGGTTTGCGTTAGGTTTTGGATTTGGGACTAGTCTCACTTAGTATATAGTTCTGATTTGAACCTGTATCTATTAAAAATTTAAATATTCTCCCGTACCTCGAAACGCAATTAAAGTATGGCAACGAGGAACTGTTTAGCCTAAAAAATTAACGTCTGCAGCGTCTACTAGTTCGGTGTCGTTTTCCTCCTCACTTTCGTATGTTTGTGGTAGTTCGTATATTCCTTCCCGTTTCAAGCTCGTATAGTAAGCTTGTTCTGAGCTCTCAGCTGAGTATGCTGGTTCATACTCCGGCTGTTCTATACCATATTCTGTCTCGCCGGTCGTTACGTGGAATTGTCTCAGATGTTTCAGTACAGGTCCCTCTAACGCTCTGGGCGGCAGTCGTTTGTCCGTAAGGTCACTGGCTTGTGGCCTATTCATATAGTTTATACGTCTAGATCGTATAGATGGGTCAATGTCCATCGGCTCGGGTTTTGGCTCTGGTTTTGGGCCTGATGGACGAGGGGGCGCAACCAACTGTTGTCCTTGAACAGGCAACTGTTGTTGGTATGGCCTATATGCCATTTGCTGTGGTTGGAATGCCAAAGGTTGTGGTTGACTATTCGGCGGGTGGTACAACCTATGATCGAAATTTCTCCCCTGACTTGCTGTGGCATTTTGTGGAAGCCTTTGTGCAAAAACCCTCCCGGACGTTTGCCTAGGTGGTAAAGGTGGTGGTTGTGTTCTTCTTATTGGCACAAATGCGTTTCGGTGCTCTTGGTTTTCTACCAGACTGCACAAATGGAGGGCGTGGCTTAAATCTCTTGGCTCTTTGATGGCCAACAGCCGTGGGAGATCGCCGTTTAAACCTCTTATGAAAGTGTCTAGGGCTTTGCCGCGATAGTTGTCGGTTAATGCCCTTATTATCTCTGGAGCTTCTTCTTGTGCCCCAATTTGGTTTAAAATTAGGGATAACTGGTGGTAAACTGTTTGGTAGAATTCGTTCACCGTTTTTTGGCCCTGTATAAGCGAAAACATCTGATACTCGAGAGTTTTTAGGTCTCGTTTATCAGCGTAGTGTGCCGTGAGGCATTTCGAAATGGCCTTCCAGTTCATTAGGGTATTATACGATTCTAAAACCCCATCTGGTAAACTGTTTGGTAGAATTCGTTCACCGTTTTTTGGCCCTGTATAAGCGAAAGCATCTGATACTCGAGAGTTTTTAGGTCTCGTTTATCAGCGTAGTGTGCCGTGAGGCATTTCGAAATGGCCTTCCAGTTCATTAGGGTATTATACGATTCTAAAACCCCATCTGCTTCCCCAATGACCTTGTTGCGTACAGCTAGTGCCATGAGGTAGTATTTGTACGATTGTTCTTGGCCTGAATATATCGCCATAATGCGTTCGACATTTTTTTTCCATGAATTGAATGCCGTCCTGTCTCCTGAAAAGTCCCTAATTAACCTGGCTACCTCAGGCACCTTTTCCTGGTCCTCGCCCAGCCTGGGTCTTACTAATGTTATGTCCTGGAAGTTTTTGTGGCCAAGATCTGTATCATTCTGCAAAGTTTCTTTGACTTTATTTTCTATTACGGACCTAAGTGCTTGACTTGTAACTGGAGAACTGCTTGTTCTCGTAGCTTGGCTTGAGCCAGCTAAGCCCAAGCCAGCCATGGCGTCTGCTATTTCGTCTGGCATCTTGAACTCGGACTGACTGAAAATCGGACTGTGTAATTTATTTATAAAATGGGATTTTTTGATTTTTTTTTTTTTTTTAATTCTTTTATTTATTTAATATGCTCTTTTTTTGTTAAAACCAGTTGCTGGTTTGTTCCTTCTACTTTGGAGGGTCCCTTGGGAATCGCAAAGTTGGAATTGGTTATACTGCGCACTGTGGGCAGAAGGCTCGAAATTTTTGCAGAAAGTCTTTTTTTCATATTTTTAAATCACAAAATTTAATGTGTTTTCTAAATATGAATACTCTAGATTAAATAAAACTATTTTTAAAAAAATTTTAAAGCTCACGGTTTAAAATTGCCGCGCTAACAAAGTCAGCTGATTAACTGCATGATCGAATGATCGAAATGCACTCGTAAATATTAATTAAGTTGGAGCGCAAGTTCTGGCTGTTTTGTTAGAGTAAAAATAATTTGTTAATATGGAAAATAATCGTACAGGTATTTATTTTCAAGGTTTTATATCAGTTTTTATGTGTCTGTATATTTCGCCGTGTATTGTCCAATGTTGTTGATGTGTTTTTGCAGCTAAAATCTAACATATTTAATTGTGTTTCGTGGAGTATAACTTTTTTTGCGCCTGTAGGAGCGTTCTACTAAAATTGGTATTTTTGCGTTGAAGTGTATAGATTATAGTGGTAATAATATCTTTTGCCCGTTTTTGCCCCTTTTTGAAAAAAATGACATGTTGCAGCCGAATATCAGTTTCCACATTTTACGCTGCTATGGTGATGCAAAATACTGAAGCATATGAGAACTAGTCAATTGACAAAACATTCCTTGAAGAACTAATCCAAAACAATATTTTTGACAAGTTCCAAGAGTCTACATCAACTAGAAATACTTTTGGCGATTATCCCACACAGAACGACGCACGCGTGGCTACGGTAATGTGGGCGGATAAATTTAAGGCGTGGGTATATTAAAGAAAAAAATTCCGAAATTCAATAATAATTCTTCACATATGTGTGCCAAATTTGAATGCTTTAACTTTAAAATTGGAGTTTATGCAAAAATTTCGGGATTTTTGCCCATAGTGCTGCGTTAGCAGTCGGGCTTTCTGTGTTATGGTTTTACTCTTGTTTATAAAAATATTTTTTTATTTATCTCACTTATTCTATATATAGTTTTTTCGTTTTAGTAGTAATTCTATTTAATTAATTTTAAAAAAATTTTTCTTATTCACTATGTTTAAATTTTTGATTGGATATTTGTGTTCTTTTTTTGTTGAAAAATATTCGTTTAATCACTAGCTTACAAGTAAATCATCCGGCGAATCTACCGTGCTGGTACTTTGGATAGCTCCTTTTCCTCCTGCGGCGGTGCGGCGAAGCGGCGGTGCGGCAGGCTACTGGGGATCCTGGGGTACACCTTTTTTTCACGGTTGTCTGCGAACGGGTCACTACAGACTTGTCGGCGGTTAGTGTTTAGCGGATGGACACGATGTGGCTACTTTAGGCACTTATTCGTTATGTTCAACACGCTTTTGCGGTCGTGCACGATGTGGCTATTTTAGGCACTTGTTCGTTATGTTCGACACGCTTTGACCAGCGCAGTGTTTTCCTAAGGGATATCGCGAGGAAGTCTTGCTTTCCTTGAATCGCACTCACGATGCGGCTACTTGAGGCGCTTATTCGCGGTATAGGGCGTGGCTACTTGAGGCACTAAACGACACGATATCCTTTTACTAGGACACAGACACTGGTCCCTGCTCGGGCGCCAATTAACTAAAGGTTTGGTTAATTTGAGTAAAAAAACAAACTGTTTATTTTGAGTGCTTCTTTAGGACTGACTTAATACAATTCTACAGTTAGCCTATGGACTGCTACCGCTGCTGTCGCTGCCGCTGCCGCTGTTGTCGTCGCTGCCGCTGGTGTAGCCGCTGCCGCTGTTGTCGCTGCCGCTTGTAGCTTTGGGTGCCATCTTGCTGGATCGGTCCCACGGTGGTGCTTCTTACGTAAAGTGTTCTGGAATGGGTCCCACGGTGGGGAAATGCTGACATAGCGCACGTGGCAGGTGTCTTGCATTCGTAGCGCTCGTGATCGAGTCTGGCGCTTGTAGGGGTATTGCGCCCTGAGTGCAATTGTACCGGCAATGCAGTCTTGAGAACGTTTGTTGTTGTTCTCTTGAGTGCGTTGCATTCTGAGTTTGGCTCGTAGTAGAACTGTTGTTAACTTACATACCACTTAGAGTGCGTGTGCATATATTCTCTTGTTACATTGCATACCCCGCACCCCGCATTTCACATTGCTGCCTACAAACGTAGTTACAGCAAAAGTTTAGCCTGCTTTATTTCGGATCGCTTGGATCACTATCGTTTGTTTGCTCACACAACGCATAGTTTGCGCGTGTGTGTGTATAAGCAAGTTAGATTTACATAGTCAGCGCCGTTGCGAGAGTAGCTCACAAAGTTTGTGACACTTATTCCTTTTTGATTTCTATAAGTGTTTCCGTTAGTCAACAAATCAGCAAGACAAGTGCAAAATTACAAATGTGCTTGCAAAGATTTGACAAAGTTAGTGCTGATATTGCTCGTATGCAAACAGCAATTAAAGCAAAGACCATTTCATCTGATAAAACAGAGTTTGCGTGCCGATTAGAGCTTTTAGAAGGTTACAAAAGGCAATGGATTTACAGATTGATCTGGATTACTTAAGCCCTCTTAATGATTCTAGAGCGCCATTAGAGGACTTGTGTGTCCTCACAAGAGCGTTGTATATTAACGCATCCAAGCCGACTTCAGGGCCAAGAACTGATCATGATTGCTCCGTAGTTTCGAGCCACCGCTCCCAGTTGCCGAAAATGCGTTTGCCAAAATTTAGTGGCAAACATTCGGAGTACAAAAATTTTATGTGACTGTTTGAAAGTGTAGTCGATGATGACAATTCCTTATCAAACGCCGAGAAGTTCAATCATCTGGTGTCTTGTTTATCAGATGAAGCATTGGGGGTAGTTAAGCCGTATCAGTTGATGGATTGTAACTACCCTAAGGCCATTGCAAGCCTCAAAGCAGTATATGACAATACCATAAATGTCTTATATTCTTTGACACTGTTTCACAGTTATTCGACATACCTAGCATGACAAAACCATCTGCATCGAGCTTGAGATCGATAATAGATACGGTGTCTGCTATATATGAGTCGTTGTCGTCGTTAGGGAACGATAAAGATATTGCTAACGCAATGATCATTCATATGGTAATGGCGAAAGTTGACCATATTACCAAGTCTCGCTTTGAAGAGCAGCTTGATTATGATACACTGCCGTCTTGGGAAGATTGTGCTAGACAACTGAACAAGAGGTATAAGTATTTGTCAGCAGAAGAGTCAACTCGAGACAAAACAAAGTCACGAATTGAACATAAGAGGCCCCAAAATTCCAAATCTTCCTTTGATTGTGCTGAAGGAGGACGCTCTTAATCGCCTGTATGCATTTTTTGCAAATGGGAAACGCACATTTATTCTTGTCCGTCGTTTGCTGCCATCTCAGTTATGCAGCGTTTTGAATTTGTTAAGGCCCAAAAGTTATGTCTCAATTGTCTGGTCGCAGGGCACATAGTTTCAATGCAAAGCATCAAAATGTACAGTATGTTCAAAGCCTCACCATTCATTGCTTCACAGGTATAATACACCTGTTCAAGATGAGACACCTTCATGCTATTCATGCAACTTCTTCAGATGCATATTTGGGACATGTGCTTAATAATGAGCAAGTCGTTCTTGCAACAGCTATCGTGAATGTAAAGGATAGATTCAGTCAGTTGCATCCTGCCAGAGCCTTGCTCGATAGTGGCTCCCAAATAAACTTGATGTCTGAAAGCATGGCTCAACTACTACGACTCAAGCGGGAGCCAACTTCCCTAGCTATCTCAATGGTAGGTGGTGCAATAATCGATAGCAAAAACAAGATATGCGTCTCGATTCAATCGCGTCTCAATTCATATGCCTTTTCTGCTGACTGTTGGGTTCTAAAATCTATTTCTACAACTCAACAGGGGCAGTCAATTGCCACATAAAATTGGAAAATACCCAAGAATATTAGTCTGGCAGATCCAGAGTTTTATAGGCCAGCTAAAGTGGATATTGTATTGGGCGCAGAATTGTTTTACGAGTTGATATGTGTTGGACAAATAAAATTACGTTCCGAACTTCCCATTATGCAAAAGACGCTGCTGGTTTGGATAGTAGCGGGAAAATATACTGAACAAGTACCTCGTCGTCAGTTCAGTGGGTGTTCACTAGTTCAAAACAATGATTGTTCTCTCGACTCCTTAGTCACCCGCTTCTGGGAATTGGATCAATGTCCAATTGAGTCGAAGGCTGTTTGCCAAACAGCTGAACAACAGGCGTTTGAACAGTTTTTCATGAAGACTGTCAAACAGTTATCTTCCGGTCGCTTTGAAGTTAAGCTTTTTACTTTTGTACATTTTCAAAATTCTCAAAATTTTCAAAACTTTTAAAATTTTTAAAATTTTTAAAGTATTCAAAATTTTCAAAATTTTCAAAATTTTTAAATATTTCAAAATATTTCAAAATTTTCAAAACTTTAAAATTTTCAAAATTTTCAAAATTTTTAAAAATTTCAAAATTTTCAAAATTTTAAACAAGATAAAATTTTAAAATTTTCAAAATTTTCATAATTTTCAAAATTTTCAAACCTTTCAAATTTTTAATTTTGAAAATTTTCAAAATTTTTTTCAAAATTTATCAAAATTTTCAAACTTTCAAAACTTTTAAAATTTTCAAAATTTTTTAAAATTTTTACAATTTTCAAATATATAAATTTTTAAAATTTCCAAAATTTTCAAAATTTTTAAAAGTTTCAAAATTTTCAAACATTTTAAAAATTTTTGAAATTTTCAAATTTTCAAAATTTTCCAAATTTTCCAAATTTTCAAAATTTTTCCAATATTTTTTAAATTTTCAAAATTTTAAAAACTTGTAAAATTTTCAAAATTTTCAAATTTTTTTTCAAAATTCTAATTTTTAAAACTTTAAATTTTTACATTACATTTTACAAATTTTCAAAATTTTAAAAATTTTTAAAATTTTCAATTTTTACTTTTACATATTCAAAATTTTCAAAAATTGGAAATTTTGGAAATTTTAAAAATATATATAATTTTGAAATTTTTGAAAGTTTTGAAAATTTTAAAATTTTTAAAACTTTAAAAATTTTGAAAGTTTCGAAAATTTTTAAAATTTTGAAAATTTTGATACTATTAAAAATTTTGAAAATTTTCAAAATTATCAAAATTTGATAGTTTTAAAAATTTTGAAAATTATGAACATTTGAAAATTTTGAAAGTTTTAAAAATTTTGAAAATTTTGAAAATTTTGAGAATTTTGAAAATTTTGAAAATGTTGAAAAGTAAAAAAATTAAAATGAAAATTTTGAAAATGCTTAAAATTTTTAAAATTTTGAAAAAAATTCAAAAGTTTTGAAAATTTTGGGAGTTTTTAGAAATTTAATATTTTAGAATATTTCGAATACTTTAAAAATTTTGAAAACTTTGAAAGTTTTAAAATTTTGAAAACTATGAATATTTGAAAATTTTGAAAATTTTGAAAATTTTGAAAATTTTGAAAATTTTGAAAAGTAAAAAAATTTTGAAAATTTTGAAAAATTTTAAAATTTTTAAAATTTCAAAATTTTCAAAAATTTCAAAATTTTCAAAATTTTAAAAATTTTCAAAATTTTCAAAATTTTCAAAATTTTCAAAATTTTCAAAATTTAAAAAATTTTCAAAATTTATGTAAATTTTTCAAAATTTTCAAAATTTTCCAAAATTTTGAAAATAATTTTTCAAAATTTTTCAAAATTTTCAAAATTTTAAAAATTTTCTATATTTTTAAAATTTTCAAAAATTTTCAAATTTTCAAAATTTTCAAAATTTTCAAAATTTTAAATTTCAAAATTTTCAAAATTTTCAAAAATTTCAAAATTTCAAAATTTTCAAAATTTTCCAAAATTTTTAAAATTTTCAAAATTTTCAAAATTTTAAAATAATTTCAAAATTTTCAAAATTTTCAAAATTTTCAAAATTTTCAAAAATTTTCAAAATTTTAAAAATTTTCAAAATTTTCAAAATTTTCAAAAAAATTTTCAAATTTTGAAATTTCAAAATTTTCAAAATTTTCAAAATTTTCAAAATTTTTGAAAATTTTGAAAATTTTTTTCAAAATTTTCAAAATTTTCAAATTTTTAAATTTTTAAATTTCAAAATTTTCAAAATTTTCAAAATTTTCAAAATTTTCAAAATTTTCAAAATTTTCAAAATTTTCAAAATTTTGTAAATTTTTCAAAATTTTAAAAATTTTCAAAATTTTTCAAAATTTTCAAAATTTTCAAAATTTTCAAAATTTTTGAAATTTAAAATAAAATTTTTCAAAATTTCTTCAAAATTTTCAAAATTTTTAAAATTTTCAAAATTTTAAAAAAATTTTCAAAATTTTCAAAATTTTTAAAATTTTCAAAATTTTCAAAATTTCAAAATTTTCAAAATTTTCAAAATTTTTCAAAATTTTCAAAATTTCAAAATTTTTCAAATTTTCAAAATTTTCAAAATTTTCAAAATTTTCAAAATTTTCAAAATTTTTAAAATTTTCAAAATTTTCAAAAAAATTTTCAAAAATTTTCAAAATTTTCAAAATTTTTTCAAATTTTCAAAATTTTCAAAATTTTCAAAATTTTCAAAATTTTCAAAATTTTCAAAATTTTCAAAATTTTCAAAAATTTTCAAAATTTTCAAATTTTTTAAAATTTTCAAAATTTTCAAAATTTTCAAAATTTCAAAATTTTCAAAATTTTCAAAATTTTCAAAATTTTCAAAATTTTCAAATTTTTAAAATTTTCAAAATTTTCAAATTTTCAAAATTTTCAAAATTTTCAAAATTTTTCAAAATTTTCAAAATTTTCAAAATTTTCAAAATTTTCAAAATTTTCAAAATTTTCAAAATTTTCAAAATTTTCAAAATTTTCAAAATTTTCAAAATTTTCAAATTTTTAAAATTTTCAAAATTTTCAAAATTTTCAAATTTTCAAAATTTTCAAAATTTTCAAAATTTTCAAAATTTTCAAAATTTTCAAAATTTTCAAAATTTTCAAAATTTTCAAAATTTTCAAAATTTTCAAAATTTTCAAAATTTTTTCAAAATTTTCAAATTTTCAAAATTTTCAAAATTTTCAAAATTTTCAAAATTTTCAAAATTTTTTTCAAAATTTTCAAAATTTTCAAAATTTTCAAAATTTTCAAAAAATTTTCAAAATTTTCAAATTTTTCAAAATTTTCAAAATTTTCAAAATTTTCAAAATTTTCAAAATTTTCAAATTTTCAAAATTTTCAAAATTTTCAAAAATTTTCAAAATTTTCAAAATTTTCAAATTTTCAAATTTTTCAAATTTTCAAAATTTTCAAAATTTTCAAAATTTTCAAAATTTTCAAAATTTTCAAAATTTTCAAAATTTTTCAAATTTTCAAAATTTTCAAAATTTTCAAAATTTTCAAAATTTTCAAAATTTTCAAAATTTTCAAAATTTTCAAAATTTTCAAAATTTTCAAAATTTTTCAAAATTTTCAAAATTTTCAAAATTTTCAAAATTTTCAAATTTTTAAAATTTTCAAAATTTTCAAAATTTTCAAAATTTTCAAAATTTTCAAATTTTTTCAAAATTTTCAAAATTTTCAAAATTTTCAAAATTTTTCAAAATTTTCAAAATTTTTCAAAATTTTCAAAATTTTCAAAATTTTCAAAATTTTCAAATTTTTCAAAATTTTCAAAATTTTCAAAATTTTCAAAATTTTCAAAATTTTCAAAATTTTCAAAATTTTCAAAATTTCAAAATTTTCAAAATTTTCAAAATTTTCAAAATTTTCAAATTTTTCAAATTTTCAAAATTTTCAAAATTTTCAAAATTTTCAAAATTTTCAAAATTTTCAAAATTTCAAAATTTTTCAAAATTTTCAAAATTTTCAAAATTTTCAAAATTTTCAAAATTTTCAAAATTTTTCAAAATTTTCAAAATTTTCAAAATTTTCAAAATTTTCAAAATTTTCAAATTTCAAAATTTTCAAAATTTTCAAAATTTTCAAAATTTTCAAAATTTTCAAAATTTTCAAAATTTTCAAAATTTTCAAAATTTTCAAAATTTTCAAATTTTCAAAAATTTTCAAAATTTTCAAAATTTTCAAAATTTTCAAAATTTTCAAAATTTTCAAAATTTTCAAAATTTTCAAAATTTTCAAAATTTTCAAAATTTTCAAATTTTTCAAAATTTTCAAAATTTTCAAAATTTTCAAAATTTTCAAAATTTTCAAAATTTTCAAAATTTTCAAAATTTTCAAAATTTTCAAAATTTTCAAAATTTTCAAAATTTTCAAAATTTTCAAAATTTCAAAATTTTCAAAATTTTCAAAATTTTCAAAATTTTTCAAAATTTTCAAAATTTTCAAAAAAAATTTTCAAAATTTTCAAAATTTCAAAATTTTCAAAATTTTCAAAATTTTCAAAATTTTCAAAATTTTCAAAATTTTCAAAATTTTCAAAATTTTTCAAAATTTTTCAAAATTTTCAAAATTTTCAAAATTTTCAAAATTTTCAAAATTTTCAAAATTTTCAAAATTTTCAAAATTTCAAAATTTTCAAAATTTTTCAAAATTTTCAAAATTTTCAAAATTTTCAAAATTTTCAAAATTTTCAAAATTTTCAAAATTTTCAAATTTTCAAAATTTTCAAAATTTTCAAAATTTTCAAAATTTCAAAATTTTCAAAATTTTCAAAATTTTCAAAATTTCAAAATTTTCAAAATTTTCAAAATTTTCAAAATTTTCAAAATTTTCAAAATTTTCAAAATTTTCAAAATTTTCAAAATTTTCAAAATTTTCAAAATTTTCAAAATTTTCAAAATTTTCAAAATTTTCAAAATTTTCAAAATTTTCAAAATTTTCAAAATTTTCAAAATTTTCAAAATTTTCAAAATTTTCAAAATTTCAAAATTTTCAAAATTTTCAAAATTTTCAAAATTTTCAAATTTTCAAAATTTTCAAAATTTTCAAAATTTTCAAAATTTTCAAAATTTTCAAAATTTTCAAAATTTTCAAAATTTTCAAAATTTTCAAAATTTTCAAATTTTCAAAATTTTCAAAATTTTCAAAATTTTCAAAATTTTCAAAATTTTCAAAATTTTCAAAATTTTCAAAATTTTCAAAATTTTCAAAATTTTCAAAATTTTCAAAATTTCAAAATTTTTCAAAATTTTCAAAATTTTCAAAATTTTCAAAATTTTCAAAAATTTTCAAATTTTTCAAAATTTTCAAAATTTTCAAAATTTTCAAAATTTTCAAAATTTTCAAAATTTTCAAAATTTTCAAAATTTTCAAAATTTTCAAAATTTTTCAAAATTTTCAAAATTTTCAAAATTTTCAAAATTTTCAAAATTTTCAAAATTTTCAAAATTTTCAAAATTTTCAAAATTTTCAAAATTTTTTTCAAATTTTCAAAATTTTCAAAATTTTCAAAATTTTCAAAATTTTCAAAAATTTTCAAAATTTTCAAAATTTTCAAAATTTTCAAAATTTTCAAAATTTTCAAAATTTTCAAAATTTTCAAAATTTTCAAAATTTTCAAAATTTTCAAAATTTTCAAAATTTTCAAAATTTTCAAAATTTTCAAAATTTTCAAAATTTTCAAAATTTTTCAAAATTTTCAAAATTTTCAAAATTTTCAAAATTTTCAAAATTTTCAAAATTTTCAAAATTTTCAAAATTTTCAAAATTTTCAAATTTTTCAAAATTTTCAAAATTTTCAAAATTTTCAAAATTTTCAAAATTTTCAAAATTTTCAAAATTTTCAAAATTTTCAAAATTTTCAAAATTTTCAAAATTTTCAAAATTTCAAAATTTTCAAAATTTTCAAAATTTTCAAAATTTTCAAAATTTTCAAAATTTTTCAAATTTTCAAAATTTTCAAAATTTTCAAAATTTTCAAATTTTTCAAAATTTTCAAAATTTTCAAAATTTTCAAAATTTCAAAATTTTCAAAATTTTCAAAATTTTTCAAAATTTTCAAAATTTCAAAATTTTCAAAATTTTCAAAATTTTTTCAAAATTTTCAAAATTTTCAAAATTTCATTTTAAATTTTCAAAATTTTCAAAATTTTCATCAAATTTTTAAAATTTTCAAAATTTTCAAAATTTTAATTCAAAATTTTCAAAATTTTCAAAATTTTCAAAATTTTCAAAATTTTCAAAATTTTCAATTTTAAAATTTCTCAAAATTTTCAAAATTTTCAAAATTTTCAAAATTTTCAAAATTTTAAAAATTTTCAAAATTTTCTAAATTTTCAAAATTTTTAAAATTTTCAAAATTTTCAAAATTTTCAAATTCAAAATTTTCAAAAAATTTTCAAAATTTTCAAAATTTTCAAAATTTTCAAAATTTTCAAAATTTTCAAAATTTTCAAAATTTTCAAAATTTTCAAAATTTTCAAAATTTTTCAAAATTTTCAAAATTTTATTTTCAAAATTTTCAAAATTTTCAAAATTTCAAAATTTTCAAAATTTTCAAAATTTTCAAAATTTTTAAAATTTTCAAATTTTCAAAATTTTCAAAATTTTCAAAATTTTCAAAATTTTCAAATTTTTATCAAAATTTTTCAAAATTTTCAAAATTTTCAAAATTTTCAAAATTTCAAAATTTTCAAAATTTTCAAAATTTTCAAAATTTTCAAAATTTTCAAAATTTTCAAAATTTTCAAAATTTTCAAAATTTTCAAAATTTTCAAAATTTTCAAAATTTTCAAAATTTTCAAAATTTTTCAAAATTTTTCAAAATTTTCAAAATTTTCAAAATTTTCAAAATTTTCAAAATTTTCAAAATTTTCAAAATTTTCAAAATTTTCAAAATTTCAAATCAAAATTTTCAAATTTTTCAAAATTTTCAAAATTTTCAAAATTTTCAAAATTTTTCAAAATTTTCAAAATTTTCAAAATTTTCAAAATTTTCAAAATTTTCAAAATTTTCAAAATTTTCAAAATTTTCAAAATTTTCAAAATTTTCAAAATTTTTCAAAATTTTCAAAATTTTCAAAATTTTCAAAATTTTCAAAAAATTTTCAAAATTTTCAAAATTTTCAAAATTTTCAAAATTTTCAAAATTTTCAAAATTTTCAAAATTTTCAAAATTTTCAAAATTTTCAAAATTTTCAAAATTTTCAAAATTTTTTTCAAAATTTTCAAAATTTTCAAAATTTTCAAAATTTTCAAAATTTTCAAAATTTTCAAAATTTTCAAAATTTTCAAAATTTTCAAAATTTTCAAAATTTTCAAAAATTTTCAAAATTTTCAAAATTTTCAAAATTTTCAAAATTTTCAAAATTTTCAAAATTTTCAAAATTTTCAAAATTTTCAAAATTTTCAAAATTTTCAAATTTCAAAATTTTCAAAATTTTCAAAAAATTTCAAAATTTTCAAAATTTTCAAAATTTTCAAAATTTTCAAAATTTTCAAAATTTTTTCAAAATTTTCAAAATTTTCAAAATTTTCAAAATTTTTCAAAATTTCAAAATTTTCAAAATTTTCAAAATTTTCAAAATTTTCAAAAATTTTCAAAATTTTCAAAATTTTCAAAATTTTTCAAATTTTCAAAATTTTCAAAATTTTTCAAAATTTTCAAAATTTTCAAAATTTTCAAAATTTTCAAAATTTTTTCAAATTTTCAAAATTTTCAAAATTTTCAAAATTTTCAAAATTTTCAAAATTTTCAAAATTTTCAAAATTTTCAAAATTTTCAAAATTTTCAAAATTTTCAAAATTTTCAAAATTTTCAAAATTTTCAAAATTTTCAAAATTTTCAAAATTTTCAAAATTTTCAAAATTTTCAAAATTTTCAAAATTTTCAAAATTTTCAAAATTTTCAAAATTTTCAAAATTTTCAAAATTTTCAAAATTTTCAAATTTCAAAATTTTCAAAATTTTCAAAATTTTCAAAATTTTCAAAATTTTCAAAATTTTCAAAATTTTCAAAATTTTCAAAATTTTCAAAATTTTCAAAATTTTCAAAATTTTCAAAATTTTCAAAATTTTCAAAATTTTCAAAATTTTCAAAATTTTCAAAATTTCAAAATTTTCAAAATTTTCAAAATTTTCAAAATTTTCAAAATTTTCAAAATTTTCAAAATTTTCAAAATTTTTCAAAATTTTCAAAATTTTCAAAATTTTTTAAAATTTTCAAAATTTTTCAAATTTTCAAAATTTTCAAAATTTTCAAAATTTTCAAAATTTTTCAAAATTTTCAAAATTTTCAAAATTTTCAAAATTTCAAAAATTTTCAAATTTTTCAAAATTTTCAAAATTTTCAAAATTTTCAAATTTTTCAAAATTTCAAAATTTTCAAAAATTTTCAAAATTTTCAAAATTTCAAAATTTTCAAAATTTTCAAAATTTTCAAAATTTTCAAAATTTTCAAAATTTTCAAAATTTTCAAAATTTTCAAAATTTTCAAAATTTTCAAAATTTTCAAAATTTTCAAAATTTTCAAAATTTTCAAAAATTTTCAAAATTTTCAAAATTTTCAAAATTTCAAAAATTTCAAAATTTTCAAAATTTTCAAAATTTTCAAAATTTTCAAAATTTTCAAAATTTTCAAAATTTTCAAAATTTTCAAAATTTTCAAAATTTTCAAAATTTTCAAAATTTTCAAAATTTTCAAAATTTTCAAAATTTTCAAAATTTTCAAAATTTTCAAAATTTTCAAAATTTTCAAAATTTTCAAAATTTTCAAAATTTTCAAATTTTTTCAAAATTTTCAAAATTTTCAAAATTTTCAAAATTTTCAAAATTTTCAAATTTTTCAAAATTTTCAAAATTTTCAAAATTTTCAAAATTTCAAAATTTTCAAAATTTTCAAAATTTTCAAAATTTTCAAAATTTTCAAAATTTTCAAAATTTTCAAAATTTCAAAAATTTTCAAAATTTTCAAAATTTTCAAAATTTTCAAAATTTTCAAAATTTTCAAAATTTTCAAAATTTTCAAAATTTTCAAAATTTTCAAAAAATTTTCAAAATTTTCAAAATTTTCAAAATTTTCAAAATTTTCAAAATTTTCAAAATTTTCAAAATTTTCAAAATTTTCAAAATTTTCAAAATTTTCAAAATTTTCAAAATTTTTCAAAATTTTCAAAATTTTCAAAATTTTCAAAATTTTCAAAATTTTCAAAATTTTCAAAATTTTCAAAATTTTCAAAATTTTCAAAATTTTCAAAATTTTCAAAATTTCAAAATTTTCAAAATTTTCAAAATTTTCAAAATTTTCAAAATTTTCAAAATTTTCAAAATTTTCAAAATTTTTCAAATTTTCAAAATTTTCAAAATTTTCAAAATTTTCAAAATTTTCAAAATTTTCAAAATTTTCAAAATTTTCAAAATTTTCAAAATTTTCAAAATTTTCAAATTTTTCAAAATTTTCAAAATTTTCAAAATTTTCAAAATTTTCAAAATTTTCAAATTTTCAAAATTTTCAAAATTTTCAAAATTTTCAAAATTTTCAAAATTTTCAAAATTTTCAAAATTTTCAAAATTTTCAAAATTTTCAAAATTTTCAAAAAAATTTTCAAAATTTTCAAAATTTTCAAAATTTTCAAAATTTTCAAAATTTTCAAAATTTTCAAAATTTTCAAAATTTTCAAAATTTTCAAAATTTTCAAAATTTTCAAAATTTTCAAAATTTTCAAAATTTTCAAAATTTTCAAAATTTTCAAAATTTTCAAAATTTTCAAAATTTTCAAAATTTTTCAAAAATTTTCAAAATTTTCAAAATTTTCAAAATTTCAAAATTTTCAAAATTTTCAAAATTTTCAAATTTTCAAAATTTTCAAAATTTTCAAAATTTTCAAAATTTTCAAAATTTTCAAAAATTTTCAAAATTTTCAAAATTTTCAAAATTTTCAAAATTTTCAAAATTTTCAAAATTTTCAAAATTTTCAAAATTTTCAAAATTTTCAAAATTTTCAAAATTTTCAAAATTTTCAAAATTTTCAAATTTTTCAAATTTTCAAAATTTTCAAATTTCAAAATTTTCAAAATTTTCAAAATTTTCAAAATTTTCAAAATTTTCAAAATTTTCAAAATTTTCAAAATTTTCAAAATTTCAAAATTTTCAAAATTTTCAAAATTTTCAAAATTTTCAAAATTTTCAAAATTTTCAAAATTTTCAAAATTTTCAAAATTTTCAAAATTTTCAAAATTTTCAAAATTTTCAAAATTTTCAAAATTTTTTTCAAAATTTTCAAAATTTTCAAAATTTTCAAAATTTTCAAAATTTTCAAAATTTTCAAAATTTTCAAAATTTTTAAAATTTTCAAAATTTCAAAATTTTTCAAAATTTTCAAAATTTTCAAAATTTTCAAAATTTTCAAAATTTTCAAAATTTTCAAAATTTTCAAAATTTTCAAAATTTCAAAATTTTCAAAATTTTCAAAATTTTCAAAATTTTCAAAATTTTCAAAATTTTCAAAATTTTTTCAAAATTTTCAAAATTTTCAAAATTTTCAAAATTTCAAAATTTTCAAAATTTTCAAAATTTTCAAAATTTCAAAATTTTCAAAATTTTCAAAATTTTCAAAATTTTCAAAATTTTCAAAATTTTCAAAATTTTCAAATTTTTCAAAATTTTCAAAATTTTCAAAATTTTCAAAATTTTCAAAATTTTCAAAATTTTCAAAATTTTCAAAATTTTCAAAATTTTCAAAATTTTCAAAATTTTTCAAAATTTTCAAAATTTTCAAAATTTTCAAAATTTTCAAAATTTTCAAAATTTTCAAAATTTCAAAATTTTCAAAATTTTCAAAATTTTCAAAATTTTCAAAATTTTCAAAATTTTCAAAATTTTCAAAATTTTCAAAATTTTCAAAATTTTCAAATTTTCAAAATTTTCAAAATTTTCAAAATTTTCAAAATTTTCAAAATTTTCAAAATTTTCAAAATTTTCAAAATTTTCAAAATTTTCAAAATTTTCAAAATTTTCAAAATTTTTCAAAATTTTCAAAATTTTCAAAATTTTCAAAATTTTCAAAATTTTCAAAATTTTCAAAATTTTCAAAATTTTCAAAATTTTCAAAATTTTCAAAATTTTCAAAATTTTCAAAATTTTCAAAATTTTCAAAATTTTCAAAATTTTCAAAATTTTCAAAATTTTCAAAATTTTCAAAATTTTTTCAAAATTTTCAAAATTTTCAAAATTTTCAAAATTTTCAAAATTTCAAAATTTTCAAAATTTTCAAAATTTTCAAAATTTTCAAAATTTCAAAATTTCAAAATTTTTCAAAATTTTCAAAATTTTCAAAATTTTCAAAATTTTCAAATTTTTCAAAATTTTCAAATTTTTCAATTTTTTCAAAATTTTCAAAATTTTCAAAATTTTCAAAATTTTCAAAATTTTCAAAATTTTCAAAATTTTCAAAATTTTCAAAATTTTCAAAATTTTCAAAATTTTCAAAATTTTCAAAATTTTCAAAATTTTCAAAATTTTCAAAATTTTCAAAATTTTCAAAATTTTCAAATTTTTCAAAATTTTCAAAATTTTCAAAATTTTCAAAATTTTCAAAATTTTCAAAATTTTCAAAATTTTCAAAATTTTCAAAATTTTCAAAATTTTCAAAATTTTCAAAATTTTCAAAATTTTCAAAATTTTCAAAATTTTCAAAATTTTCAAAATTTTCAAAATTTTCAAAATTTTCAAAATTTTCAAAATTTTCAAAATTTTCAAAATTTTCAAAATTTTCAAAATTTTCAAAATTTTCAAAATTTTCAAAATTTTCAAAATTTTTCAAATTTTCAAAATTTTCAAAATTTCAAAATTTTCAAAATTTTCAAAATTTTCAAAATTTCAAAATTTTCAAAATTTTCAAAATTTTCAAAATTTTTGAATTTTTCAAAATTTTCAAAATTTCAAAATTTTCAAAATTTTCAAAATTTTCAAAATTTTCAAAATTTTCAAAATTTCAAAATTTTCAAATTTTTCAAATTTTTCAAATTTTTCAAAATTTCAAAATTTTTCAAAATTTCAAAATTTTCAAAATTTTCAAAATTTTCAAAATTTTTTCAAAATTTTTTCAAAATTTTAAAATTTTCAAAATTTTCAAATTTTCAAAATTTTCAAAATTTTCAAAATTTTCAAAATTTTCAAATTTTTCAAAATTTTCAAAATTTTCAAAATTTTCAAATTTTTCAAAATTTTCAAAATTTTCAAAATTTTCAAAATTTTCAAAATTTTCAAAATTTTCTTAAAATTTTCAAAAATTTTTAAAATTTTCAAATTTTTAAATTTTTATTCAAAATTTTCAAAATTTTCAAAATTTTCAAAATTTTCAAAATTTTCAAAATTTTCAAAATTTTCAAAATTTTCAAAATTTTCAAAATTTTCAAATTTTCAAAATTTTCAAAAACTAAATTTTTAAAATTTTCAAAATTTTCTAAATAATTTTCAAAATTTTCCAAAATTTCAAATTTCAAAATTTTCAAAATTTTCAAAATTTTCAAAATTTCAAAATTTTCAAAATTTTTCAAAATTTTCAAAATTTTTAAAATTTTCAAAATTTTCAAAATTTTCAAAATTTTCAAAATTTTCAAAAATTTTCAAAATTTTCTCAAAATTTTTTAAAATTTTCAAAATTTTTGAAAATTTTTCAAAAATTTTCAAAATTTCATTTTTTTTCAAAATTTTCAAAATTTTCAAATTTCAAAATTTTCAAAATTTTCAAAATTTTCAAAATTTTCAAAATTTCAAAAATTTTCAAAATTTTCAAAATTTTCAAAATTTTCAAAATTTTTTCAAAATTTTCAAAATTTTCAAAATTTTCAAAATTTTCAAAATTTTCAAAATTTTCAAAATTTTCAAAATTTTCAAATTTTTTCAAAATTTTCAAAATTTTCAAAATTTTCAAAAAATTTTCAAAATTTTCAAAATTTTTCAAATTTTCAAAATTTTCAAAATTTTCAAAATTTTCAAAATTTTCAAAATTTTCAAATTTTCAAAATTTTCAAAATTTTCAAAATTTTCAAATTTTCAAAATTTTCAAAATTTTCAAAATTTTCAAAATTTTCAAAATTTTCAAAATTTTCAAAATTTTCAAAATTTTTCAAAATTTTCAAAATTTTCAAAATTTTCAAAATTTTCAAAATTTTCAAAATTTTCAAAATTTTCAAAATTTTCAAAATTTTCAAAATTTTCAAAATTTTCAAAATTTTCAAAATTTTCAAAATTTTCAAAATTTTCAAAATTTTCAAAATTTTCAAAATTTCAAAATTTTTCAAAATTTTCAAAATTTTCAAATTTTTCAAAATTTTCAAAATTTTCAAAATTTTCAAAATTTTCAAATTTTCAAAATTTTCAAAATTTTCAAAATTTTCAAAATTTTCAAAATTTTCAAAATTTTCAAAATTTTCAAAATTTTCAAAATTTTCAAAATTTTCAAAATTTTCAAAATTTTCAAAATTTTCAAAATTTTCAAAATTTTCAAAATTTTTCAAAATTTTCAAAATTTTCAAAATTTCAAAATTTTCAAAATTTTCAAAATTTTCAAAATTTTCAAAATTTTCAAAATTTTCAAAATTTTCAAAATTTTCAAAATTTTCAAAATTTTCAAAATTTCAAAATTTTCAAAATTTTTTCAAAATTTTCAAAATTTTCAAAATTTTCAAAATTTTCAAAATTTTCAAAATTTTCAAAATTTTCAAAATTTTCAAAATTTCAAAATTTTCAAAATTTTCAAAATTTTCAAAATTTTCAAAATTTTCAAAATTTTCAAAATTTTCAAAATTTTCAAAATTTTCAAAATTTTCAAAATTTTCAAAATTTCAAAATTTTCAAAATTTTCAAAATTTTCAAAATTTTCAAAATTTTCAAAATTTTCAAAATTTTCAAAATTTTCAAAATTTTCAAAATTTTCAAAATTTTCAAAATTTTCAAAATTTTCAAAATTTTCAAAATTTTCAAAATTTTCAAAATTTTCAAAATTTTCAAAATTTTCAAAATTTTCAAAATTTTCAAAATTTTCAAAATTTTTTCAAAATTTTCAAAATTTTCAAAATTTTCAAAATTTTCAAAATTTTCAAAATTTTCAAAATTTTCAAAATTTTCAAAATTTTCAAAATTTTCAAAATTTTCAAAATTTTCAAAATTTTCAAAATTTTTCAAAATTTTCAAAATTTTCAAAATTTTCAAAATTTTCAAAATTTTCAAAATTTTCAAAAATTTTCAAAATTTCAAAATTTTCAAAATTTTCAAAATTTTCAAAATTTTCAAAATTTTCAAAATTTTCAAAATTTTCAAAATTTTCAAAATTTTCAAAATTTTCAAAATTTTCAAAATTTTCAAAATTTTCAAAATTTTTCAAAATTTTCAAAATTTTCAAAATTTTCAAAATTTTCAAAATTTTTCAAAATTTTCAAATTTTTTCAAAATTTTCAAAATTTTCAAAATTTTCAAAATTTTCAAAATTTTCAAAATTTCAAAATTTTCAAATTTTTCAAAATTTTCAAAATTTTCAAAATTTTTCAAAATTTCAAAATTTTCAAAATTTTCAAATTTTTCAAAATTTTCAAAATTTTCAAAATTTTCAAAATTTTCAAAATTTTCAAAATTTTCAAAATTTTCAAAATTTTCAAAATTTTCAAAATTTTCAAAATTTTCAAAATTTTCAAAATTTTCAAAATTTTCAAAATTTTCAAAATTTTCAAAATTTTCAAAATTTTCAAAATTTTCAAAATTTTCAAAATTTTCAAAATTTTCAAAATTTTCAAAATTTTCAAAATTTTCAAAATTTTTCAAAATTTCAAAATTTTCAAAATTTTCAAAATTTTCAAAATTTTCAAAATTTTCAAAATTTTCAAAATTTTCAAAATTTTCAAAATTTTCAAAATTTTCAAAATTTTCAAAATTTTCAAAATTTTCAAAATTTTCAAAATTTTCAAAATTTTCAAAATTTTCAAAAATTTTCAAAATTTTTTTCAAAATTTTCAAAATTTTCAAAATTTTCAAAATTTTCAAAATTTTCAAAATTTTCAAAATTTCAAATCAAAATTTTCAAAATTTTCAAAATTTTTCAAAATTTTCAAAATTTTCAAAATTTTTCAAAATTTTCAAAATTTTCAAATTTTTCAAAAATTTTCAAAATTTTCAAAATTTTCAAAATTTTCAAAATTTTCAAAATTTTCAAAATTTTCAAAATTTTCAAAATTTTCAAAATTTTCAAAATTTTCAAAATTTTCAAAATTTTCAAAATTTTCAAAATTTTCAAAATTTTCAAAATTTTCAAAATTTTCAAAATTTTCAAAATTTTCAAAATTTTCAAAATTTCAAAATTTTCAAAATTTTCAAAATTTTCAAAATTTTCAAAATTTTCAAAATTTTCAAAATTTTCAAAATTTTCAAAATTTTCAAAATTTTCAAAATTTTCAAAATTTTTTCAAAATTTTTCAAAATTTTCAAAATTTTTTCAAATTTTCAAAATTTTCAAAATTTTCAAAATTTTTAAAATTTTCAAAATTTTCAAAATTTTCAAAATTTTCAAAATTTTCAAAATTTTCAAAATTTTCAAAATTTTCAAAATTTTCAAATTTTTCAAAATTTTCAAAATTTTCAAAATTTTCAAAATTTTCAAAATTTTCAAAATTTTCAAAATTTTCAAAATTTTCAAAATTTTCAAAATTTTCAAAATTTTCAAAATTTTCAAAATTTTCAAAATTTTCAAAATTTTTCAAATTTTCAAAATTTTCAAAATTTTCAAAATTTTCAAAATTTTCAAAATTTTCAAAATTTTCAAAATTTTCAAAATTTTCAAAATTTTCAAAATTTTCAAAATTTTCAAAATTTTCAAAATTTTCAAAATTTTCAAAATTTTCAAAATTTTCAAATTTTCAAAATTTTCAAAATTTTCAAAATTTTCAAAATTTTCAAAATTTTCAAAATTTTCAAAATTTTCAAAATTTTCAAAATTTTCAAAATTTTCAAAATTTTCAAAATTTTCAAAATTTTCAAAATTTTCAAAATTTTCAAAATTTTCAAAATTTTCAAAATTTTCAAAATTTTCAAATTTTCAAAATTTTCAAAAAATTTTCAAAATTTTCAAAATTTTCAAAATTTTCAAAATTTTCAAAATTTTCAAAATTTTCAAAATTTTTCAAAATTTTTTTCAAAATTTTCAAAATTTTCAAAATTTTCAAAATTTTCAAAATTTTCAAAATTTTCAAAATTTTCAAAATTTTCAAAATTTTCAAAATTTTCAAAATTTTTTCAAAATTTTCAAAATTTTCAAAATTTTCAAAATTTTCAAAATTTTCAAAATTTTCAAAATTTTCAAAATTTTCAAAATTTTCAAAATTTTCAAAATTTTCAAAATTTTCAAAATTTTCAAATTTTTCAAATTTTCAAAATTTTCAAAATTTTCAAAATTTTCAAAATTTTCAAAATTTTCAAAATTTTCAAAATTTTCAAAATTTTCAAATTTTCAAAATTTTCAAAATTTTCAAAATTTTCAAAATTTTCAAAATTTTTTCAAAATTTTCAAAATTTTCAAAATTTTCAAAATTTTCAAAATTTTCAAAATTTTCAAAATTTTCAAAATTTTCAAAATTTTCAAAATTTTCAAAATTTTCAAAATTTTCAAAATTTTCAAATTTTTCAAAATTTTCAAAATTTTCAAAATTTTCAAAATTTTCAAAATTTTCAAAATTTTCAAAATTTTCAAAATTTTCAAAATTTTCAAAATTTTTTCAAAATTTTCAAAATTTTCAAAATTTTCAAAATTTTCAAAATTTTCAAAATTTTCAAAATTTTCAAAATTTTCAAAATTTTCAAAATTTTCAAATTTTTCAAAATTTTCAAAATTTTCAAAATTTTCAAATTTTTCAAAATTTTTCAAATTTTCAAAATTTTCAAAATTTTCAAAATTTTCAAAATTTTCAAAATTTTCAAAATTTTCAAAATTTTCAAAATTTTCAAAATTTTCAAAATTTTCAAAATTTTCAAAATTTTCAAAATTTTCAAAATTTTCAAAATTTTCAAAATTTTCAAAATTTTCAAAATTTCAAAAATTTTCAAAATTTTCAAAATTTTTCAAATTTTTCAAAATTTTCAAAATTTTCAAAATTTTCAAAATTTTCAAAATTTTTCAAAATTTTCAAAATTTTCAAAATTTTCAAAATTTCAAAAATTTTCAAAATTTTCAAAATTTTCAAAATTTTCAAAATTTTCAAAATTTTTTCAAAATTTTCAAAATTTTCAAAATTTTCAAAATTTTCAAATTTTCAAAATTTTCAAAATTTTCAAAATTTTCAAAATTTTCAAAATTTTCAAAATTTTCAAAATTTTCAAAATTTTCAAAATTTTCAAAATTTTCAAAAATTTTCAAAATTTTCAAAATTTTCAAAATTTTCAAAATTTTCAAAATTTTCAAAATTTTCAAAATTTTCAAAATTTTCAAAATTTTCAAAATTTTCAAAATTTTCAAAATTTTCAAATTTTCAAAATTTTCAAAATTTTCAAAATTTTCAAAATTTTCAAAATTTTCAAAATTTTCAAAATTTTCAAAATTTTCAAAATTTTCAAAATTTTCAAAATTTTCAAAATTTTCAAAATTTTTCAAAATTTTCAAAATTTTTATTTTCAAAATTTTCAAAATTTTCAAAATTTTCAAAATTTTCAAAATTTTCAAAATTTTCAAAATTTTCAAATTTTCAAAATTTTCAAAATTTTCAAAATTTTCAAAATTTTCAAAATTTTCAAAATTTTCAAAATTTTCAAAATTTTCAAAATTTTCAAAATTTTCAAAATTTTCAAAATTTTCAAAATTTTCAAAATTTTCAAAATTTTCAAAATTTTCAAAATTTTCAAAATTTTCAAAATTTTCAAAATTTTCAAAATTTTCAAAATTTTCAAAATTTTCAAAATTTTCAAAATTTTCAAAATTTTTTTTTCAAAATTTTCAAAATTTTCAAAATTTTCAAAATTTTCAAAATTTTCAAAATTTTCAAAATTTTCAAAATTTTCAAAATTTTCAAAATTTTCAAAATTTTCAAAATTTTCAAAATTTTCAAAATTTTCAAAATTTTCAAAATTTTCAAAATTTTCAAAATTTTCAAAATTTTCAAAATTTTCAAAATTTTTCAAAATTTTCAAAATTTTCAAAATTTTCAAAATTTTCAAAATTTTCAAAATTTTCAAAATTTTCAAAATTTTCAAAATTTTCAAAATTTTCAAAATTTTCAAAATTTTCAAAATTTTCAAAATTTTCAAAATTTTCAAATTTCAAAATTTTCAAAATTTTCAAAATTTTCAAAATTTTTCAAATTTTCAAAATTTTCAAAATTTTCAAAATTTTCAAAATTTTCAAAATTTTCAAAATTTTCAAAATTTTCAAAATTTTCAAAATTTTCAAAATTTTCAAAATTTTCAAAATTTTCAAAATTTTCAAAATTTTCAAAATTTTCAAATTTTTCAAAATTTTCAAAATTTTCAAAATTTTCAAAATTTTCAAAATTTTCAAAATTTTCAAAATTTTCAAAATTTTCAAAATTTTCAAAATTTTCAAAATTTTCAAAATTTTCAAAATTTTCAAAATTTTCAAAATTTTCAAAATTTTCAAAATTTTCAAAATTTTCAAAATTTTCAAAATTTTCAAAATTTTTCAAATTTTCAAAATTTTCAAAATTTTCAAATTTTTAAAATTTCAAAATTTTCAAAATTTTCAAAATTTTTCAAAATTTTCAAAATTTTCAAAATTTTCAAAATTTTCAAAATTTTCAAAATTTTTTTCAAATTTTTTTCAAAATTTTCAAAATTTTCAAAATTTTCAAAATTTTCAAAATTTTCAAAATTTTCAAAAAATTTTCAAAATTTTCAAAATTTTCAAAATTTTCAAAATTTTCAAAATTTTCAAAATTTTCAAAATTTTCAAAATTTTCAAAAATTTCAAAATTTTCAAAATTTTCAAAATTTTCAAAATTTTCAAAATTTTCAAAATTTTTCAAATTTTTTCAAAATTTTCAAAATTTTCAAATTTTTCAAAATTTTCAAAATTTTCAAAATTTTCAAAATTTTCAAAATTTTCAAAATTTTTAAAATTTTCAAAATTTTCAAAATTTTCAAAATTTTTAAAATTTTCAAAAAATTTTCAAAATTTTCAAAATTTTCAAAATTTTATTTTCAAAATTTTTTCAAAATTTTCAAAATTTTCAAAATTTTCAAAATTTTCAAAATTTTCAAAATTTTCAAAATTTTCAAAATTTTCAAAATTTTCAAAATTTTCAAAATTTTCAAAATTTTCAAAATTTTCAAAATTTTCAAAATTTTCAAAATTTTCAAAATTTTCAAAATTTTCAAAATTTTTCAAAATTTTCAAAATTTTCAAAATTTTCAAAATTTTCAAAATTTTCAAAATTTTCAAAAAATTTTCAAAATTTTCAAAATTTTCAAAATTTTCAAAAAAATTTTCAAAATTTTCAAAATTTTCAAAATTTTCAAAATTTTCAAAATTTTCAAAATTTTCAAAATTTTCAAAATTTTCAAAATTTTTTTAAAATTTTCAAAATTTTCAAAATTTTAAAATTTTCAAAATTTTCAAAATTTTCAAAATTTTCAAAATTTTCAAAATTTTCAAAATTTTCAAAATTTTCAAAATTTTAAAATTTTCAAAATTTTTTCAAAATTTTCAAAATTTTCAAAATTTTCAAAATTTTTTAAAATTTTCAAAATTTTCAAAATTTTCAAAATTTTTCAAAATTTTCAAAATTTTCAAAATTTTTCAAAATTTTCAAAATTTTCAAAATTTTCAAAATTTTCAAAATTTTCAAAATTTTCAAAATTTTAAAATTTTTCAAAATTTTCAAAATTTTCAAAATTTTCAAATTTTTTCAAAATTTTCAAAATTTTCAAAATTTTCAAAATTTTCAAAATTTTCAAAATTTTCAAATTTTTTTCAAAATTTTCAAAATTTTCAAAATTTTCAAAATTTTCAAAATTTTTCAAAATTTTCAAAATTTTTCAAAATTTTCAAAATTTTCAAAATTTTCAAAATTTTCAAAATTTTCAAATTTTTTCAAAATTTTCAAAATTTTCAAAATTTTTCAAAATTTTCAAAATTTTCAAATTTTCAAAATTTTCAAAATTTTCAAAATTTTCAAAATTTTTCAAAATTTTCAAAATTTTCAAAATTTTCAAAATTTTCAAATTTTTAAAATTTTCAAAATTTTCAAAATTTTCAAAATTTTCAAAATTTTCAAAATTTTCAAAATTTTCAAAATTTTCAAAATTTTTCAAAATTTCAAAAAATTTTCAAAATTTTCAAAATTTTCAAAATTTTCAAAATTTTCAAAATTTTCAAAATTTTCAAAATTTTCAAAATTTTCAAAATTTTCAAAATTTTCAAAATTTTCAAAATTTTCAAAATTTTCAAAATTTTCAAAATTTTCAAAATTTTCAAAATTTTCAAAATTTTCAAAATTTTCAAAATTTTCAAAATTTTTAAAATTTTCAAAATTTTTAAAATTTTCAAAATTTTCAAAATTTTCAAAATTTTCAAAATTTTCAAAATTTTCAAAATTTTCAAAATTTTCAAAATTTTCAAAATTTTTAAAAATTTTCAAAATTTTCAAAATTTTAAAATTTTCAAAATTTTCAAAATTTTCAAAATTTTCAAAATTTTCAAAATTTTCAAAATTTTCAAAATTTTCAAAATTTTCAAAATTTTTCAAATTTTCAAAATTTTCAAAATTTTCAAAATTTTCAAAATTTTCAAAATTTTCAAAAATTTCAAAATTTTTCAAATTTTTAAAATTTTCAAAATTTTCAAAATTTTCAAAATTTTCAAAATTTCAAATTTTCAAAATTTTTCAAAAAATTTTCAAAATTTTCAAAATTTTCAAAATTTTCAAAATTTTTAAAATTTTCAAAATTTTCAAAATTTTCAAAATTTTCAAAATTTTCAAAATTTTCAAAATTTTCAAAATTTTCAAAATTTTCAAAATTTTTCAAATTTTCAAAATTTTCAAAATTTTCAAAATTTTCAAAATTTTCAAAATTTTCAAAATTTTCAAAATTTTCAAAATTTTCAAAATTTTTTCAAAATTTTCAAAAATTTTCAAAATTTTCAAAATTTTCAAAATTTTAAAAATTTTTTCAAATTTTTAAAATTTTCAAAATTTTCAAAATTTTCAAAATTTTCAAAATTTTCAAAATTTTTCAAAATTTTTCAAATTTTCAAAATTTTCAAAATTTTCAAAATTTTCAAAATTTTCAAAATTTTCAAAATTTTCAAAATTTTCAAAATTTTCAAAATTTTCAAAATTTCCAAAATTTTCAAAATTTTTAAAATTTTCAAAATTTTCAAAATTTTCAAAATTTTTAAAATTTTCAAAATTTTCAAAATTTTCAAAATTTTCAAAATTTTCAAAATTTTCAAAATTTTCAAAATTTTCAAAATTTTCAAAATTTTCAAAATTTTCAAAATTTTCAAAATTTTCAAAATTTTCAAAATTTCAAAATTTTCAAAATTTTTCAAAATTTTTCAAATTTTCAAAATTTTCAAAATTTTCAAAATTTTCAAAATTTTTCAAAATTTTCAAAATTTTGAAATTTTCAAAATTTTCAAAATTTTCAAAATTTTTTAAAATTTCTGAAAATTTTCAAAATTTTCAAAATTTTCAAAAATTTTCAAAATTTTGAAAATTTTCAAAATTTTCAAAATTTCAAAAATTTTCAAAATTTCAAAATTTTCAAAATTTTCAAAATTTTCAAAATTTTCAAAATTTTCAAAATTTTAAAATTTTTCAAAATTTTCAAAATTTTCAAAATTTTAAAATTTTCAAAATTTTCAAAATTTTGAAAATTTTCAAAATTTTGAAAATTTTCAAAAATTTCAAAATTTTAAAAATTTTGAAAATTTTCAAAATTTTCCAAATTTTCAAAATTTTCAAAATTTTAAGAAAATTTTAAAAATTTTGAAAATTTTGAAAATTTTCAAAATTTGAAAATTTTGAAAAACCTGGAAAATTTTTAAAATTTTGAAAATTTTCAAAATTTTCAAAATTTTCAAAATTTTCAAAATTTTGAAAATTTTGAAAATTTTCAAAATTTTGAAAATTTTCGAAAATTTTGAAAATTTTGAAAATTTTTCAAAATTTTGAAAATTTTCAAAATTTTCAAAATTTTCAAAATTTTGAAAATTTTCAAAATTTTCAAAATTTTCAAAAATTTCAAAATTTTCAAAATTTTCAAAATTTTCAAAATTTTGAAAATTTTGAAAATTTTCAAAATTTTCAAAATTTTCAAAATTTTAAAAATTTTCAAAGATTTTCAAAATTTTCAAAATTTTCGAAAATTTTCAAAATTTTTAAAATTTTCAAAATTTTGAAAATTTTCAAAATTTTGAAAATTTTGAAAATTTTGAAAATTTTCAAAATTTTCAAAATTTTCAAAATTTTCAAAATTTTTAAAATTTTCAAAATTTTCAAAATTTTCAAAATTTTGAAAATTTTCAAAATTTTAAAAATTTCAAAATTTTGAAAATTTTCAAAATTTTTCAAAATTTTGAAAATTTTCAAAAATTTTGAAAATTTTCAAAATTTTGAAAATTTTCAAAATTTTGAAAATTTTCAAAATTTTGAAAATTTTGAAAATTTTGAAAATTTGAAAATTTTTAAAAGTTTCAAAATTTTGAAAATTTTAAAAATTTTCAAAATTTTGAAAAATTTTAAAAAATTTTGAAAATTTTGAAAATTTTGAAAAATTTTGAAAATTTTCAAGAATTTTCAAAATTTCGAAAATTTTCAAAATTTTGAAAAATTTGAAAATTTTGAAATAAATTTTCAAAATTTTCAAAATTTTCAAAATTTTCAAAATTTTGAAAAATTTGAAAATTTTGAAAATTTTCAAAATTTATAAAATTTTCGAAAATTTTCAAATGACAAAATTTTCAAAATTTTCAAAATTTTCAAAATTTTCAAAAATTTCAAAATTTTCAAAATTTTCAAAATTTTCAAAATTTTCAAAATTTTCAAAATTTTCAAAATTTTTCAAAATTTTCAAAAATTTTCAAAATTTTCAAAATTTTAAAAATTTTTCAAAATTTTCAAAATTTTCAAAATTTTCGATTTCAAAATTTTCAAAAAAAATTTTCAAAATTTTCAAAATTTTCAAAATTTTCAAAATTTTCAAAATTTTCAAAATTTTCAAAATTTTTCAAAATTTTCAAAATTTTCAAAAATTTTCAAAATTTTCAAAATTTTCAAAATTTTCAAAAATTTGAAATTTTTGTAAAATTTTCAAAATTTTGAAAATTTTGAAAATTTTCAAAATTTTCAAAATTTTCAAAATTTTCAAAATTTTCAAAATTTTAAAAATTTTCAAAATTTTCAAAATTTTCAAAATTTTGAAAATTTTTCAAATTTTCAAAATTTTCAAAATTTTCAAAATTTTTAAAATTTTCAAAATTTTCAAAATTTTCAAAATTTTCAAAATTTTCAAAATTTTCAAAATTTTCAAAATTTTCAAAATTTTCAAAATTTTCAAAATTTTCAAAATTTTCAAAATTTTTAAATTTTCCAAAATTTTCAAAATTTTAAAAATTTTCAAAATTTTCAAAATTTTCAAAATTTTCAAAATTTTCAAAATTTTCAAAATTTTCAAAATTTTCAAAATTTTCAAAATTTTCAAAATTTTCAAAATTTTTAAAATTTTCAAAATTTCAAAATTTTCAAAATTTTCAAAATTTTCAAAAAAATTTTCAAAATTTTTCAAAATTTTCAAAATTTTCAAAATTTTCAAAATTTTCAAAATTTTAAAAAATTTTCAAAATTTTCAAAATTTTCAAATTTTTTTCAAAATTTTCAAAATTTTCAAAATTTTTTCAAAATTTTCAAAATTTTCAAAATTTTCAAAATTTTCAAAATTTTCAAAATTTTCAAAATTTTCAAATTTTGAAAATTTTCAAAATTTTCAAAATTTTCAAAATTTTCAAAATTTTCAAAATTTTCAAAATTTTCAAAATTTTCAAAATTTTCAAAATTTTCAAAATTTTCAAAATTTTTAAAATTTTTCAAAATTTTCAAAATTTCAAAAAAATTTCAAAATTTTCAAAATTTTCAAAATTTTCAAAATTTTCAAAATTTTCAAAATTTTCAAAATTTTCAAAATTTTCAAAAATTTTCAAAATTTTCAAAATTTTCCAAAATTTTCAAAATTTTCAAAAAATTTTTTTCCAAATTTTCAAAATTTTCAAAATTTTCAAATTTCAAGATTTCAAAATTTCAAGGTTACTCAAAATTTTCCAAAATTTTCAAAAATTTTCAAAATTTTCAAAATTTTCAAAATTTTCAAAATTTTCAAAATTTTCAAAATTTTCAAAATTTTCAAATTTTTCAAAATTTTCAAAATTTTCCAAAATTTTCAAAATTTCAAAATTTTGAATTTCAAAATTTTTCAAAATTTTCAAAAAAATTTCAAAATTTTCAAATTTCAAAATTTTCAAAATTTTCAAAATTTTCAAAAAAATTTTCAAAATTTTCAAAATTTTCAAAATTTTCAAAATTTTCAAAATTTTCAAATTTTTCAAAATTTTCAAAATTTTCAAAATTTTCAAAATTTTCAAAATTTTCAAAATTTTCAAAATTTTCAAAATTTTCAAAATTTTCAAAATTTTCAAAATTTTCAAAATTTTCAAAATTTTCAAAATTTTCAAAATTTTCAAAATTTTCAAAATTTTCAAAATTTTCAAAATTTTCAAAATTTCAAAATTTTCAAAATTTTCAAAATTTTCAAAATTTTCAAAATTTCAAAAATTTCAAAATTTTCAAAATTTTCAAAATTTTCAAAATTTTCAAAATTTTCAAAATTTTCAAAATTTTCAAAATTTTCAAAATTTTCAAAATTTTCAAAATTTTCAAAATTTTCAAAATTTTCAAAATTTTCAAAATTTTCAAAATTTTCAAAATTTTCAAAATTTTCAAAATTTTCAAAATTTTCAAAATTTTCAAAATTTTCAAAATTTTCAAAATTTTCAAAATTTCAAAATTTTCAAAATTTTCAAAATTTTCAAAATTTTTCAAAATTTTCAAAATTTTCAAAATTTTCAAAATTTTCAAAATTTTCAAAATTTTCAAAATTTTCAAAATTTTCAAAATTTTCAAAAAATTTTCAAAATTTTCAAAATTTTCAAAATTTTCAAAATTTTCAAAATTTTCAAAATTTTCAAAATTTTCAAAATTTTCAAAATTTTCAAAATTTTCAAAATTTTCAAAATTTTCAAAATTTTCAAAATTTTCAAAATTTTCAAAATTTTCAAAATTTTCAAAATTTTCAAAATTTTCAAAATTTTCAAAATTTTCAAAAAATTTTCAAAATTTTCAAAATTTTTCAAATTTTCAAAATTTTCAAAATTTTCAAAATTTTCAAAATTTTCAAAATTTTCAAAATTTTCAAAATTTTCAAAATTTTCAAAATTTTCAAAATTTTCAAAATTTTCAAAATTTTCAAAATTTTCAAAATTTTCAAAATTTCAAAATTTTCAAAATTTTCAAAATTTTCAAAATTTTCAAAATTTTCAAAATTTTCAAAATTTTCAAAATTTTCAAAATTTTCAAAATTTTCAAAATTTTCAAAATTTTCAAAATTTTTCAAAATTTTCAAAATTTTCAAAATTTTCAAAATTTTCAAAATTTTCAAAAAAATTTTCAAAATTTTCAAAATTTTCAAAATTTTTTTCAAAATTTTCAAAATTTTCAAAATTTTCAAAATTTTTCAAAATTTTCAAAATTTTCAAAATTTTCAAAATTTTCAAAATTTTCAAAATTTTCAAATTTTTTCAAAATTTTCAAAATTTTCAAAATTTTCAAAATTTTCAAAATTTTCAAAATTTTCAAAATTTTCAAAATTTTCAAAAAAATTTTCAAAATTTTCAAAATTTTCAAAATTTTCAAAATTTTCAAAATTTTCAAAATTTTCAAAATTTTCAAAATTTTTCAAATTTTCAAAATTTTCAAAATTTTCAAAATTTTCAAAATTTTCAAAATTTTCAAAATTTTCAAAATTTTCAAAATTTTCAAAATTTTCAAAATTTTTCAAAATTTTCAAAATTTTCAAAATTTTTTTTCAAAATTTTCAAAATTTTCAAAATTTTCAAAATTTTCAAAAATTTTCAAAATTTTCAAAATTTTCAAAATTTTCAAAATTTTCAAAATTTTCAAAATTTTTCAAAATTTTCAAAATTTTCAAAATTTTCAAAAATTTTCAAAATTTTCAAAATTTTCAAATTTTTCAAAATTTTCAAAATTTTCAAAATTTTCAAAATTTTCAAAATTTTCAAAATTTTTCAAATTTTTCAAAATTTTCAAAATTTTCAAAAAATTTCAAAATTTTCAAAAAAATTTTTCAAAATTTTCAAAATTTTCAAAATTTTCAAAATTTTCAAAATTTTCAAAATTTTCAAAATTTTCAAAATTTTCAAAATTTTCAAAATTTTCAAAATTTTTCAAAATTTTCAAAATTTTCAAAATTTTCAAAATTTTCAAAATTTTCAAAATTTTCAAAATTTTCAAAATTTTCAAAATTTTCAAAATTTTCAAAATTTTCAAAATTTTCAAAATTTTCAAAATTTTCAAAATTTTCAAAATTTTCAAAATTTTCAAAATTTTCAAATTTTTCAAATTTTCAAAATTTTCAAAATTTTCAAAATTTTCAAAATTTTCAAAATTTTCAAAATTTCAAAATTTTCAAAATTTTCAAAATTTTCAAAATTTTCAAAATTTTCAAAATTTTCAAAATTTTCAAAATTTTCAAAATTTTCAAAATTTTCAAAATTTTTCAAAATTTTCAAAATTTTCAAAATTTTCAAAATTTTCAAAATTTTCAAAATTTTCAAAATTTTCAAAATTTTCAAAATTTTCAAAATTTTCAAAATTTTCAAAATTTTCAAAATTTTCAAAATTTTCAAAATTTTCAAAATTTTCAAAATTTTCAAAATTTTCAAAATTTTCAAAATTTTCAAAATTTTCAAAATTTTCAAAATTTTCAAAATTTTTTCAAAATTTTCAAAATTTTCAAAATTTTCAAAATTTTCAAAATTTTCAAAATTTTCAAAATTTTCAAAATTTTCAAAATTTTCAAAATTTTCAAAATTTTCAAAATTTTCAAAATTTTCAAAATTTTCAAAATTTTCAAAATTTTCAAAATTTTCAAAATTTTCAAAATTTTCAAAATTTTCAAAATTTTCAAAATTTTCAAAATTTTCAAAATTTTCAAAATTTTCAAAATTTTCAAAATTTTCAAAAATTTTCAAAATTTTCAAAATTTTCAAAATTTTCAAAATTTTCAAAATTTTCAAAATTTTCAAAATTTTCAAAATTTTCAAAATTTTCAAAATTTTCAAAATTTTTCAAAATTTTCAAAATTTTCAAAATTTTCAAAATTTTTCAAAATTTTCAAAATTTTCAAAATTTTCAAAATTTTCAAAATTTTCAAAATTTTCAAAATTTTTCAAAATTTTTCAAAATTTTCAAAATTTTCAAAATTTTCAAAATTTTCAAAATTTTCAAAAAATTTCAAAATTTTCAAAATTTTCAAAATTTTCAAAATTTTCAAAATTTTCAAAATTTTCAAAATTTTCAAAATTTTCAAAATTTTCAAAATTTTCAAAATTTTCAAAATTTTCAAAATTTTCAAAATTTTCAAAATTTTCAAAATTTTCAAAATTTTCAAAATTTTTAATTTTCAAAATTTTCAAAATTTTTCAAAATTTTCAAAATTTTCAAAATTTTCAAAATTTTCAAAATTTTCAAAATTTTCAAAATTTTCAAAATTTTCAAAATTTTCAAAATTTTCAAAATTTTCAAAATTTTCAAAATTTTCAAAATTTTCAAAAAATTTTCAAAATTTTCAAAATTTTTCAAAATTTTCAAAATTTTCAAAATTTTCAAAAAAAATTTTCAAATTTTTTCAAAATTTTCAAAATTTTCAAAATTTTCAAAATTTTCAAAATTTTCAAAATTTTCAAAATTTTCAAAATTTTCAAATTTTTTCAAATTTTCAAAATTTTCAAAATTTTCAAAATTTTCAAAATTTTCAAAATTTTCAAAATTTTCAAAATTTTCAAAATTTTTCAAAATTTTCAAAATTTTCAAAATTTTCAAAATTTTTCAAAATTTTCAAAATTTTCAAAATTTTCAAAATTTTCAAAATTTTCAAAATTTTCAAAATTTTCAAAATTTTCAAAAATTTTCAAAATTTTCAAAATTTTCAAAATTTTCAAAATTTTTTTTCAAAATTTTCAAAATTTTCAAAATTTTCAAAATTTTCAAAATTTTCAAAATTTTCAAAATTTTCAAAATTTTCAAAATTTTCAAAATTTTCAAAATTTTCAAAATTTTCAAATTTTCAAAATTTTCAAAATTTTCAAATTTTTCAAAAATTTTTCAAAATTTTCAAAATTTTCAAAATTTTCAAAATTTTCAAAATTTTCAAAATTTTCAAAATTTTCAAAATTTTCAAAATTTTCAAAATTTTCAAAATTTTCAAAATTTTCAAAATTTTCAAAATTTTCAAAATTTTCAAAATTTTCAAAATTTTCAAAATTTTCAAATTTTTCAAAATTTTCAAAATTTTCAAAATTTTCAAAATTTTCAAAATTTTTAAAATTTTCAAAATTTTCAAAATTTTCAAAATTTTCAAAATTTTCAAAATTTTCAAAATTTTCAAAATTTTCAAAATTTTCAAAATTTTCAAAATTTTCAAAATTTTCAAAATTTTTCAAAATTTTCAAAATTTTCAAAATTTTCAAAATTTTCAAAATTTTCAAAATTTTCAAAATTTTCAAAATTTTCAAAATTTTCAAAATTTTCAAAATTTTCAAAATTTTCAAATTTTCAAAATTTTTCAAAATTTTCAAAATTTTCAAAATTTTCAAAATTTTTTCAAAATTTTCAAAATTTTCAAAATTTTCAAAATTTTCAAAATTTTCAAAATTTTCAAAATTTTCAAAATTTTCAAAATTTCAAAATTTTCAAAATTTTCAAAATTTTCAAAATTTTCAAAATTTTCAAAATTTTCAAAATTTTCAAATTTTCAAAATTTTCAAATTTTTCAAAATTTTCAAAATTTTCAAAATTTTCAAAATTTTCAAAATTTTCAAAATTTTCAAAAATTTCAAAATTTTCAAAATTTTCAAAATTTTCAAAATTTTCAAAATTTTCAAAATTTTCAAAATTTTCAAAATTTTCAAAATTTTCAAAATTTTCAAAATTTTCAAAATTTTCAAAATTTTCAAAATTTTCAAAATTTTCAAAATTTCAAAATTTTCAAAATTTTCAAAATTTTCAAAATTTTCAAAATTTTCAAAATTTTCAAAATTTTCAAAATTTTCAAAATTTTCAAAATTTCAAAATTTTCAAAAATTTCAAAATTTTCAAAATTTTCAAAATTTTCAAAATTTTCAAAATTTTCAAAATTTTCAAAATTTTCAAAATTTTCAAAATTTTCAAAATTTTCAAAATTTTCAAAATTTTCAAAATTTTCAAAATTTTAAAAAAATTTTCAAAATTTTCAAAATTTTCAAAATTTTCAAAATTTTCAAAATTTTCAAAATTTTCAAAATTTTCAAAATTTTCAAATTTTCAAAATTTTCAAAATTTTCAAAATTTTCAAAATTTTCAAAATTTTCAAATTTTTCAAAATTTTTCAAATTTTCAAAATTTTCAAAATTTTCAAAATTTTCAAAATTTTCAAAATTTTCAAAATTTTCAAAATTTTCAAAATTTTCAAAATTTTCAAAATTTTCAAAATTTTCAAAATTTTCAAAATTTTCAAAATTTTCAAAATTTTCAAAATTTTCAAAATTTTCAAATTTTCAAAATTTTCAAAATTTTCAAAATTTTCAAAATTTTCAAAATTTCAAAAATTTTCAAAATTTTCAAAATTTTCAAAATTTTCAAATTTTTCAAAATTTTCAAAATTTTCAAAATTTTCAAAATTTTCAAAATTTTCAAAATTTTCAAAATTTTCAAAATTTTCAAAATTTTCAAAATTTTCAAAATTTTCAAAATTTTCAAAATTTTCAAAATTTTCAAAATTTTCAAAATTTTCAAAATTTTCAAATTTTCAAAATTTTCAAAATTTTCAAAATTTTCAAAATTTTCAAATTTTTCAAAATTTTCAAAATTTTCAAAATTTTCAAAAATTTTCAAATTTTCAAAATTTTCAAAATTTTCAAAATTTTCAAAATTTTCAAAATTTTCAAAATTTTCAAAATTTTCAAAATTTTCAAAATTTTCAAAATTTTCAAAATTTTCAAAATTTTCAAAATTTTCAAATTTTCAAATTTTCAAAATTTTTAAATTTTCAAAATTTTCAAAATTTTCAAAATTTTCAAAATTTTCAAAATTTTCAAAATTTTCAAAATTTTCAAAATTTTCAAAATTTTCAAAATTTTCAAAATTTTCAAAATTTTCAAATTTTCAAAATTTCAAAATTTTCAAAATTTTCAAAATTTTCAAAATTTTCAAAATTTTCAAAATTTTCAAAATTTTCAAAATTTTCAAAATTTTCAAAATTTTCAAAATTTTCAAAATTTTCAAAATTTTCAAAATTTTCAAAATTTTCAAAATTTTAAAAATTTTCAAAATTTTCAAATTTTTCAAAATTTTTCAAAATTTTCAAAATTTTCAAAATTTTCAAAATTTTCAAATTTTCAAAATTTTCAAAATTTTCAAAATTTTCAAAATTTTCAAAATTTTCAAAATTTTCAAATTTTCAAAATTTTCAAAATTTTCAAAATTTTCAAAATTTTCAAAATTTTCAAAATTTTCAAAATTTTCAAAATTTTCAAAATTTTCAAAATTTTCAAATTTTTCAAATTTTTTAAAAATTTTCAAAATTTTCAAAATTTTCAAAATTTTCAAAATTTTCAAAATTTTCAAAATTTTCAAAATTTTCAAAATTTTCAAAATTTTCAAAATTTTCAAAATTTTCAAAATTTTCAAAATTTTCAAAATTTTCAAAATTTTCAAAATTTTCAAAATTTTCAAAATTTTCAAAATTTTCAAAATTTTCAAAATTTTCAAAATTTTCAAAATTTTCAAAATTTTCAAAATTTTCAAAATTTTCAAAATTTTCAAAATTTTCAAAATTTTTCAAAATTTTCAAAATTTTCAAAATTTTCAAAATTTTCAAAATTTTCAAAATTTTCAAAATTTTCAAAATTTTCAAAATTTTCAAAATTTTCAAAATTTTCAAAATTTTCAAAATTTTCAAAATTTTCAAAATTTTCAAAATTTTCAAAATTTTCAAAATTTTCAAAATTTTCAAAATTTTCAAAATTTTCAAAATTTTCAAAATTTTCAAAATTTTCAAAATTTTCAAAATTTTCAAAATTTTCAAAATTTTCAAAATTTTCAAAATTTTCAAAATTTTCAAAATTTTCAAAATTTTCAAAATTTTCAAAATTTTCAAAATTTTCAAAATTTTCAAAATTTTCAAAATTTTCAAAATTTTCAAAATTTTCAAAATTTTCAAAATTTTCAAATTTTTCAAAAATTTTCAAAATTTTCAAAATTTTCAAAATTTTCAAAATTTTCAAAATTTTCAAAATTTTCAAAATTTTCAAAATTTTCAAAATTTTCAAAATTTTCAAAATTTTCAAAATTTTCAAAATTTTCAAAATTTTCAAAAATTTTTCAAAATTTTCAAAATTTTCAAAATTTTCAAAATTTTTCAAAATTTTCAAAATTTTCAAAATTTTCAAAATTTTCAAATTTTTCAAAAATTTCAAAATTTTCAAAATTTTCAAATTTTCAAAAAATTTTCAAAATTTTCAAAATTTTTCAAAATTTTCAAAATTTTCAAAATTTTCAAAATTTTCAAAATTTTCAAAATTTTCAAAATTTTCAAAATTTTCAAAATTTTCAAAATTTTCAAAATTTTCAAAATTTTCAAAATTTTCAAAATTTTCAAAATTTTCAAAATTTTCAAAAAAATTTTCAAAATTTTCAAAATTTTCAAAATTTTCAAAATTTTCAAAATTTTCAAAATTTTCAAAATTTTCAAAATTTTCAAAATTTTCAAAATTTTCAAAATTTTCAAAATTTTCAAAATTTTCAAAAATTTTCAAAATTTTCAAAATTTTCAAAATTTTCAAAATTTTCAAAATTTTCAAAATTTTCAAAATTTTCAAAATTTTCAAAAAAATTTCAAAATTTTCAAAATTTTCAAAATTTTCAAAATTTTCAAAATTTTCAAAAATTTTCAAATTTTCAAAATTTTCAAAATTTTCAAAATTTTCAAAATTTTCAAAATTTTCAAAATTTTCAAAATTTTCAAAATTTTCAAAATTTTCAAAATTTTCAAAATTTTCAAAATTTTCAAAATTTTCAAAATTTTCAAAATTTTCAAAATTTCAAAATTTTCAAAATTTTCAAAATTTTCAAAATTTTCAAAATTTTCAAAATTTTCAAAATTTTCAAAATTTTCAAAATTTTCAAAATTTTCAAAATTTTCAAAATTTTCAAAATTTTCAAAATTTTCAAAATTTTCAAAATTTTCAAATTTTCAAAATTTTCAAAATTTTCAAAATTTTCAAAATTTTCAAAATTTTTCAAAATTTTCAAAATTTTCAAAATTTTCAAAATTTTCAAAATTTTCAAAATTTTCAAAATTTCAAAATTTTCAAAATTTTCAAAATTTTCAAAATTTTCAAAATTTTCAAAATTTTCAAAAATTTTCAAATTTTCAAAATTTCAAAATTTTCAAAATTTTCAAAATTTTCAAAATTTTCAAAATTTTCAAAATTTTCAAAATTTTCAAAATTTTCAAAATTTTCAAAATTTTCAAAATTTTCAAAATTTTCAAAATTTTCAAAATTTTCAAAATTTTCAAATTTTCAAAATTTTCAAAATTTTCAAATTTTTCAAAATTTTCAAAATTTCAAAATTTTCAAATTTTTCAAAATTTTCAAAATTTTCAAATTTTCAAAATTTTCAAAATTTTCAAAATTTTCAAAATTTTCAAAATTTTCAAAATTTTCCAAAATTTTCAAATTTTTCAAAATTTTCAAAATTTTCAAAATTTTCAAAATTTTCAAAATTTTTAAAATTTTCAAAATTTTAAATTTTCAAAATTTTCAAAATTTTCAATTTTCAAAATTTTCAAAATTTTCAAAATTTTTCAAAATTTTCAAAATTTTCAAAATTTTCAAAATTTTCAAAATTTTCAAATTTTCAAAATTTTCAAAATTTCAAAATTTTCAAAATTTTCAAAATTTTCAAATTTTTCAAAATTTTAAAATTTTCAAAATTTTCAAAATTTTCAAAATTTTAAAATTTTCAAAATTTTCAAAATTTTCAAAATTTTCAAAATTTTCAAAATTTTAAAATTTTCAAAATTTTCAAAATTTTCAAAATTTTCAAACCATTTTTCAAAATTTTCAAAATTTTCAAAATTTTCAAAATTTTCAAAATTTTCAAAATTTTCAAATTTTCAAAATTTTTCAAAATTTTCAAAATTTTCAAAATTTTCAAAATTTTCAAAATTTTCAAAATTTTCAAAATTTTCAAAATTTTCAAAAATTTTTCAAAATTTTCAAAATTTTCAAAATTTTCAAAATTTTCAAAATTTCAATATTTTCAAAATTTTCAAAATTTTCAATATTTTCAAAATTTTCAAAATTTTCAAAATTTTCAAAATTTTCAAAATTTTCAAAATTTTCAAAATTTTCAAAATTTTCAAAATTTTCAAAATTTTTCAAAATTTTCAAAAATTTTCAAAATTTTCAAAATTTTCAAAATTCAAAATTTTCAAAATTTTCAAATTTTCAAAAATTTTCAAAATTTTCAAAATTTTCAAAATTTTCAAAATTTTCAAAATTTTCAAATTTTCAAAATTTTCAAAATTTTTTCAAATTTTTCAAAATTTTCAAAATTTTAAAATTTTTTCAAAATTTTCAAAATTTTCAAAATTTTCAAAATTTTCAAAATTTTCAAAATTTTCAAAATTTTCAAAATTTTCAAAATTTTTCAAAATTTTCAAAATTTTCAAAATTTTCAAAATTTTCAAAATTTTCAAAATTTTCAAAATTTTCAAAATTTTCAAATTTTCAAAATTTTCAAAATTTTCAAAATTTTCAAATTTTCAAAATTTCAAAATTTTCAAAATTTTCAAAATTTTCAAAATTTTCAAAATTTTCAAATTTTCAAAATTTTCAAAATTTTCAAAATTTTCAAAATTTTCAAATTTTTCAAAATTTTCAAAATTTTCAAAATTTTCAAATTTTTCAAAATTTTCAAAATTTTCAAAATTTCAAAATTTTCAAAATTTTCAAAATTTTCAAAATTTTCAAAATTTTCAAAATTTTCAAAATTTTCAAAATTTTCAAAATTTTCAAAATTTTCAAAATTTTTAAACTTTTCAAAATTTTCAAAATTTTCAAAATTTTCAAATTTTTAAAATTTTCAAAATTTTCAAAATTTTCAAAATTTTCAAAATTTTCAAATTTTTCAAAATTTTCAAAATTTTCAAATTTTCAAAATTTTCAAAATTTTCAAATTTTTTCAAATTTTTCAAATTTTTCAAAATTTTCAAAATTTTCAAAATTTTCAAATTTTCAAAATTTTCAAAATTTTCAAAATTTTTCAAAATTTTCAAAATTTTCAAAATTTTCAAATTTTTCAAATTTTTCAAAATTTTCAAAATTTTCTAAAATTTTCAAAATTTTCAAAATTTTCAAAATTTTAAAATTTTCAAAATTTTCAAATTTTTCAAAATTTTCAAATTTTCAAAATTTTCAAAATTTTCAAATTTTCAAAATTTTCAAAATTTTCAAAATTTTCAAAATTTTCAAAAATTTTCAAAATTTTTTCAAAATTTTCAAAATTTTCAAAATTTTCAAAATTTTCAAATTTTTCAAAATTTTCAAAATTTTCAAAATTTTCAAAATTTTCAAAATTTTCAAAATTTTCAAAATTTTCAAAATTTCAAAATTTTCAAATTTTTCAAAATTTTCAAAATTTCAAAATTTTCAAAATTTTCAAAATTTTTCAAACTTTTCAAACTTTTCAAAATTTTCAAAATTTTCAAAATTTTCAAATTTTTCAAAATTTTCAAAATTTCAAAATTTTCAAAATTTTCAAAATTTTCAAAATTTTCAAAATTTTCAAAATTTTCAAAATTTTCAAAATTTTCAAAATTTTCAAATTTTCAAATTTTCAAAATTTTCAAAATTTTCAAAATTTTCAAATTTTTCAAAATTTTCAAAATTTTCAAAATTTTCAAAATTTTCAAAAATTTTCAAAATTTTCAAATTTTCAAAATTTTCAAAATTTTCAAATTTTTTCAAAATTTTCAAAATTTTCAAAATTTTCAAAATTTCAAAATTTTCAAAATTTTCAAAATTTTCAAAATTTTCAAAATTTTCTTTCAAAATTTTCAAAATTTTCAAAATTTTCAAATTTTTCAATTTTCAAAATTTTCAAAATTTTCAAAATTTTCAAATTTTTTAATATTTTAAAATTTTCAAAATTTTCAAAATTTTCAAAATTTTTCAAATTTTTCAAAATTTTCAAAATTTTCAAAATTTTCAAAATTTTCAAAATTTTCAAAATTTTCAAAATTTCAAAATTTTCAAATTTTCAAAATTTTCAAAATTTTCAAAATTTTCAAAAATTTTTCAAATTTTTCAAAATTTTTCAAAATTTTCAAAATTTTCAAAATTTCAAAATTTTCAAAATTTTTCAAAATTTTCAAAATTTTCAAAATTTTCAAAATTTTCAAAATTTTCAAAATTTTTAAAATTTTCAACCAAATTTTCAATATTTTCAAAATTTTCAAAATTTTCAAAATTTTCAAAATTTTCAAAATTTTCAAAATTTTCAAAATTTTCAAATTTTTCAAATTTTCAAAATTTTCAAAATTTTCAAAATTTTCAAAATTTTCAAAATTTCAAAATTTTCAAAATTTTCAAAATTTTCAAAATTTTCAAAATTTTCAAAATTTTCAAAATTTTCAAAATTTTCAAAATTTTAAAAATTTTCAAAATTTTCACAAATTTTCAAAATTTTCAAAATTTTCAAAATTTTCAATAATTTTCAAATTTTCAATTTTTCAAAATTTTCAAAATTTTCAAAATTTTCAAAATTTTCAAAATTTTCAAAATTTTCAAAATTTTCAAAATTTTCAAAATTTTCAAAAAAATTTTCAAAATTTTCAAAATTTTCAAAATTTTCAAAATTTTCAAAATTTTCAAAATTTTCAAAATTTTCAAAATTTTCAAAATTTCAAAATTTTCAAAATTTTTAAAATTTTCAAAATTTTTAAAATTTTCAAAAATTTTCAAAATTTTCAAAATTTTAAAATTTTCAAATTTTTCAAATTTTTCAAAATTTTCAAAATTTTCAAAATTTTCAAAAGTTTCAAAATTTTCAAAATTTTAAAATTTTCAAAATTTTCAAAATTTTCAAAATTTTCAAAATTTTCAAAATTTTCAAACTTTTCAAAAATTTTCAAAATTTTCAAATTTTTCAAAATTTTCAAAATTTTCAAAATTTTCAAAATTTTAAAATTTTCAAAATTTTCCAAATTTTCAAAATTTTCAAATTTTCAAAATTTTCAAAATTTTCAAAATTTTCAAATCCTTCAAATTTTTCAAATTTTTCAAAATTTTCAAAATTTTCAAAATTTTCAAAAGTTTCAAAATTTTCAAAATTTTCAAATTTTTCAAAATTTTCAAAATTTTCAAAATTTAATCAAAATTTTCAAAATTTTCAAATTTTTCAAAATTTTCAAAATTTTCAAAATTTCCAAATTTTAAAATTTTCAAAATTTTCAAATTTTTCAAATTTTCAAAATTTTCAAAATTTTTCAAAATTTTCAAAATTTTCAAAATTTTCAAAATTTTCAAATTTTCAAAATTTTAAAATTTTAAAATTTTCAAAATTTTCAAAATTTTCACCCAAATTTTCAAAAATTTTCAAAATTTTTTCAAAATTTTCAAAATTTTCAATCTTTCAAAATTTTCAAAATTTTCAAAATTTTCAAAATTTCCACTAAATTTTCAAAACTTTTCAAATTTTCAAAATTTTCAAAATTTTCAAAATTTTCAAAATTTTCAAAATTTTCAAAATTTTCAAAATTTTCAAAATTTTTAAAATTTTCAAAATTTTTAAAATTTTCAAAATTTCTCAAAATTTTCAAAATTTTCAAAATTTTCAAAATTTTCAAAATTTTCAAAATTTTCAAAATTTTCAAAATTTTCAAAATTTTCAAAATTTTCGAAATTTTCAAATTTTTCAAATTTTTCAATTTTTTCAAAATTTTCAAAATTTTCAAAATTTTCAAAATTTTCAAAATTTCAAAATTTTCAAAATTTTCAAAACTTTAAAATTTCCCAAAATTTTCAAATTTTTCAAAATTTTCAAATTTTTCAAATTCAAAATTTTCAAAATTTTCAAATTTTTCAAAATTTTCAAAATTTTCAAAATTTTCAAATTTTTCAAATTTTCAAAATTTTCAAAATTTTCAAAATTTTCAAAATTTTCAAAATTTTTCAAAATTTTCAAAATTTTAAAATTTTCAAATTTTCCAAATTTTCAAATTTTTCAAAATTTTCAAATTTTTCAAAATTTCCAAATTTTCAAAATTTCAAAATTTTCACAAATTTTCAAAATTTTCAACAATTTTCAATAAGTTTTCAAAATTTTCAAAATTTTCAAATTTTTCAAAATTTTCAAATTTTCAAATTTTTCAAATTTTCAAAATTTTCAAAATTTTCAAAATTTTCAAAATTTTCAATATTTTCAAAATTTTCAAAATTTTCAAAATTTTCAAAATTTTCAAAATTTTCAAAATTTTCAAAATTTTCAAAATTTTCAAAATTTTTAAAATTTTCAAAATTTTCAAATTTTCAAAATTTTCAAAATTTTCAAAATTTTCAAAATTTTCAAAATTTTCAAAATTTTCAAAATTTTCAAAATTTCAAAATTTTCAAAATTTTCAAAATTTTCAAAATTTTCAAAATTTTCAAATTTTCAAAATTTTCAAAAATCTTTCAAAATTTTCAAATTTTTCAAAATTTTCAAATTTTTCCAAATTTTTTCAAAATTTTTTCAAAATTTTCAAAATTTTCAAATTTTCAAATTTTCAAATTTTTCCAAATTTTCAAAATTTTCCAAAATTTTCAAAAATTTTCAAAATTTTCAAAATTTCAAAATTTCCAAAATTTTCAAAATTTTCACAAATTTTCAAAATTTTCAAACCTTTCAAAATTTTCAAAATTTTCAAATTTTTCAAAATTTTCAAAATTTTCAAAATTTTCAAAATTTTCAAAATTTTCAAAATTTCAAAATTTTCAACTTTCTCAAATTTTTCAAATTTTTCAAAATTTTCAAAATTTCAAAATTTTCAAAATTTTCAAATTTTTCAAAAATTTTCCAAATTTTCAAAATTTTCAAAAATTTTCAAAAATTTTCCAAAATTTTCAAAATTTTCAAAAATTTTCAAAATTTTCAAATTTTCAAAATTTTCAAAATTTTAAAATTTTCAAAATTTTCAAATTTTTCAAAATTTTCAAAATTTTCAAAATTTTTCAAAATTTTCCAAAATTTTCAAATTTTCAAAATTTTCAAAATTTTCAAAATTTTCAAAATTTTCAAAATTTTCAAAATTTTCAAAATTTTCAAAATTTTCAAAATTCTTCAACCTTTTCAAAATTTTCAAAATTTTCAAAATCAATTTTTCAAAATTTTCAAAATTTTCAAATTTTTCAAAATTTTCAAAATTTTCCAAATTTTTTTCAAAATTTTCAAAATTTTCAAAATTTTCAAAATTTTCAAAATTTCCAAATTTTTCAAATTTTTCAAAATTTTCAAAATTTTCAAACTTTTAAAAAATTTCAAAATTTTCAAAATTTTCAAAATTTCCAAAATTTTCAAAATTTTTCAAAATTTTCCAAATTTTCAAAATTTTCAAAATTTTCAGAATTTTCAAATTTTTCAAATTTTTCAAAATTTTCAAAATTTTCAAAATTTTCAAAATTTTCAAAATTTCCAAAATTTTCAAAATTTTCAAAATTTTCAAAATTTTCAAAATTTTCAAAATTTTCAAAATTTCAAAATTTTCAAATTTTTCAAATTTTCAAAATTTTCAAAATTTCAAAATTTTCAAAATTTTCAAAATTTTCAAACCCTCAAAATTTTCAAAATTTTCAAAATTTTCAAAATTTTCAAAATTTTCAAAATTTTTAAAATTTTCAAATTTTTCAAATTTTCAAAATTTTCAAAAATTTTCAAATTTTCAAAATTTTCAAATTTTTCAAATTTTAAAATTTTCAAAATTTTCAAATTTTTTCAAATTTTTCAAAATTTTTCAAAATTTTCAAATTTTCAAAATTTTCAGAATTTCGAAAATTTTTCAAAATTTTCCAAATTTTCATCAAATTTTCAAAATTTTCAAATTTTCAAAATTTTCAAAATTTTCAAATTTTCAAAATTTTTCCAAATTTTCAAAATTTTCCAAATTTTCAAATTTTCAAAATTTTCAAATTTTCAAATTTTTCAAATTTTTTCAAATTTTCAAAATTTTCTAAATTTTTCAAAATTTTCAAATTTTTCAAATTTTTCTAAATTTTCAGAATTTTCAAAATTTTCAAAATTTTAAAATTTTCAAAATTTTCAAAATTTTCAAAATTTTCAAATTTTTTCAAAATTTTCAAAATTTTCTAAAATTTTTTCAAAATTTCAAAATTTTGAAAATTTTCAAAATTTTCAAAATTTTCAAAATTTTCAAAATTTTCAAAATTTTCAAAATTTTCAAAATTTTCAAATTTTTCAAAATTTTCAAAATTTTCAAACTTTTCAAAATTTTAAAATTTTCAAAATTTCAAAATTTTCAAAATTTTTTTAAAATTTTCAAAATTTTCAAATTTTTAAAAATTTTCAAAATTTTCAAAATTTTCAAAATTTTCAAAATTTTCAAAATTTTCAAATTTTCTATACCCTTTTTAAAATTTTCAAAATTTTCAAAATTTTTGAAATTTTCAAAATTCAAAATTTTCAAACTTTTCAAAATTTTACAAAATTTTCACCCTTTTTTAAAATTTTCAATTTTTGCTAAATTTTTAAAATTTTCAAATATATTTCAAAATTTTCAAAATTTTTTAAAAATTTTCAAAATTTTCAAAATTTTCAAAATTTTCAAAATTTCTAAATGAATTAAATGTGACTTTTCAAAAATTTCAAAATTTCGTAATTTTCAAATTTTTAAATTTTCAAAATTTCAAAATTTTCAAATTAAAATTTCAAAATTTTTTAAAATTTCAAAATTTTAAAATTTTCCAAATTTTAAAATTTTCCAAATTATCCAAATTTTCCAAAATTTCAGATTTTCAAAATTTTCAAAATTTTCTTAAATTTTCAAATTTTTCAAAATTTGGAAAATTTTCAAAATTTCAAAATTTTCAAAATTTTCAAAAATTTTCAAAATTTTCAAAATTTTCAAAATTTTCAAACTTAAAAATTTGAAAATTTTCACCTTCATTTCAAATTTAAAATTTTTCGAATTTTTCAATATTCTTCAAATTTTTTAAAATTTTAAAATTTTTCTAAATTTTCAAATTTTCAAATTTTCAGCCCTTTTCTTTTAGTTTTCTTTTACACTTTTAAAATTTTCAAATTTTCAGTAATTTTCAAATTTTCAAAATTTTCAAAATTTTCAAAATTTTCAAAATTTTCAAAATTTTCAAAATTTTCAAAATTTTCAAATTTTTCTAAAACTTTAAAAATTACAAAATTTTCAAATTCTTTCAAATTTTCTAAAATTTTCAAAGTTTTTAATCTCGTTGGGACAAAATTTTCAAATTTTCAAAATTTTCACTTGTAATTTAAAAATTTTCAAAATTTTCACTTTCTTGAAATTTTCAAAATTTTCTAAAATTTTCAAAATTTTCAAAATTTTTCAAAATTTTCAAATTTTAAAATTTCAAAATTTTCAAATTTTTAAAATTTTCAAATTTTTCAAAATTTTCAAAATTTTCAAAATTTTCAATTTTCAGTTTTCTAAATTTTTAAATTTTCAAATTTTT